>CM042138.1:49025241-49169699 GCA_023376005.1 Doryteuthis pealeii
GGAGAGAGATGCAAAGAGTTAAAAACTTTTTCTCGTGGAAGTTTGTTTCAAGATTGCGTTTGAAAGCAGACATCACGTTAATGAGTAACCTGGATAAAAATAGACTGTGACAAAAAATCAATTAAGTATCTTTTAACTCTTGTTGATAGATACATAGATTAAGTTATTGATTTCAGGAGAAAACCAGCTATATCAGGTTATGACCCTCTTTTGGGCGATAGGTGTATATAATCACAAAACATGAGAAAATTGTATCTAAGTTCATCTCTGTTGCATAGATCAGCCCCTTCCGAAGAGATTTGCACAGTAGTGAATAGTAAGAAGAGAGACCCTTTCTGTTGTACAACCCAGAAAAATAGCAGCCATTCAATTAGGGTTTTGTCAATTCCACATACTAGAATTGATAGAGTCATTTTAACTCACCATTTTAAAAATTAGAACTTAGTAAATATTCATGTTTTTAGTATCATTATGAATAAATTCTGTTTGTATCAACCAAAATGAATTTGCCTTCTTTTTTTATGAATATTTTCCACATTCATGAACTTGGACATAAGCAACAACACGAAAAGAAAATGGCCTGTACGGCATTTTAAAGACTATTCCATGTTCTTTAAATAGAAAGACATCTTAAGAAGTGTACCAGAGATAACATGGAACACAATTATCATTCAATACTCGTAAACCAAAGATACAAGGTCATACTTTAATCAAGATATCGATAGCAGCCACATTTTTACATTTAGTCCTGTGAAAGAGAATATCTGCATGTTGTAGTTGTAACCAACGGAAACACATGCGTTTGCCCAAAAAAGCAAATGCTGTCAAAAAGGAAATAAAAGAAAAATACATACATGGTTCTCAGGTTCTGTCGTGTGGCCTGGGGACGTGGGGGCAATTTATTCCTAGAAATACAAAAAAAACAAAGATGTTTGTTATCAACATTGAAACTAGTAATCCTGTAAAGACATTCAACGATTGGAAAACTAGTATCCTAGTAATCGAGACATCAGACATTGAAACAGGTAATCCTAGAAGTCAATAGATTCAACATTGAAACTGTAGTTCCTAGTATAGACATTTCAAATGTTTTTTTTTTTTAAGCAAGAGGTTTGGAACATTCTTTGGGTGAGAGGATTCAGTTTCAGGGACAGCAAAATCAGTTGTGCATTGTTTACTGTTTTAATCGGTTTACTTCTGAACTTTGCCTTGTATGTTGAAAAAACACCCTGTGTCTTGACACATTATAGGATATGCACATAGTACATTGTATAACCTGTAATAGTAAAGATGTTTACCAGGGATATTTTGAACAGTTAAAGAAATACATTGAAAACCTGGTGTCTCACATAGAACTGATTTGATATAAGCAATCCTGTGTAAGGTGTCCTGATTGAAGCCAATCCTAAGCAACATAACTCAAAAGTTCACTGAGATGAGCTATGTCTCAAATGCACCTCCAAAATTTCTGCTATAAATTGCAAATGGGTCAAGCTGGAGTGTTAGACTATCAGAGGTACGCAATAATAGGAGAATGGATATTAGAGTCAACGGCCGCCCAGTAACAGTTGTAGAGAGTTATTAATGCTGAACAAATTCAAATTAAGAAAAAGTCAATGAACGTATATCTGATGTATAAACATAAGTCCTGACGTATATCTGATGTATAAGCAAAGTCAAAGACGTATATCTGATGTATAAGCAATTAGTCAATGACGGTATATCTGATGTATTAAGCAAAGCCAATGACGTATATCTGATGTAGAAGCAAAGCCAATGACGTATATCTATGTATAGAGCAAAGTCAATTTGACGTATACTGATGGTTAAGCAAGCCAATGACGTATATTCTGATGGTATAAACAAAGCCAATGACGTATATCTGATGTTATAGCAAAGCCATGACGTATATCTTGAGTATAGATAGCAAAGTCAATTGACGTATATCTGGATCGTAATAAGCAAAGTCAAGTGACGTAGTATCTTGGATGTACTAAGCAAAGTCAATGCGTGATCTGATGTACTAAGCAAAAGACATTGACGTATATCTGATGTCATAAGACAACAGACATTGACGTATCATCTGATGTTAAAGCAAAGTACCAATGAGTATTATCTATGTATCAAGCAAGTCAATGACGCTATATCTGATGTATAAGCCAAGTACATGAGTATATTGGATGAAAGCAAGCCAATGTACGTATATCTGAATGTATAAGCAAGCCAAGTGACGTATATTCTGATTATAAGCAAAGCCAATGATATGTAAATTCTGATGTATAAGCAAAGTCAATGACGTAATATCTGATGTATAAGCAAATCAAGTGACGTATGCCTGATGTTAATAATGCAAGACGATTTTGATCGTATTATCTGATTATAAGCAAAATGCCAATTGACGTATTCTGATGTTATAAGCAAAGCCAACTGACGTATATCTGATGTATAGCACAAGCCAATGCGTAGTATCTGATGTATAAAAGTCAAGTGACGTATATCGTGATGGAGGTAAGCAAAGTCACTGACGTATATCGATGTATAAGCAAAGTCAATGATGTATATCTGATGTATAAGCAAAGCCAATGACGTATCTGATGTATAGCAAAGACATTGACGTATATCCTGATGTATATAGCAAAGACATTGACGTATATCTGATGATACAGCCAAGACAATGACGTATATCTGATGTATAAGCAAAGACAATGACGTATCTATGTATAAGGCAAGATATTTAACATAAGATTTGTATTAGGTTTTTGTTTTTTAAAAATTACATACGATTCAACTTTTCATTTCTGTATCATTTAAGATTTAATCAATATTAATTGTGTCTTATGGTTTTTTTCCTTCCTAACCAACATAATAATTAAGTACAGTAAAAATTGGAGAATTGCCAAAAAAAAAAAAGAAAAAAAAACCTTTATTTTTCCCCCATGTGTAATTAAGTTTGATATTTGTAGGAATTGTATAAATAAAATGCTATAGCAAATATTTGGTAAAAATATTTAAGCATATTAAGAGAAACTATTTCGTAATAATTTGGGCGCAATGCAACATAGTTTCAGTATATCTAAGTAAAGTATCAAAGTGTTCTTTTATATAGATTTTAAACTAAAAAAAACAAAACTAAAGAACTTCAATATCCGCAAACGAGCGGATATACAACAGAACCGACATGCCATCACGGAAAAATCCCGAACATTTTCAAATATCTGGCGGTTCCTACCAACTTAATAACAACAAAAATTACGCGGACGGTGCTTAAAAAAAAACAAAACAGATGTCTTCTGCCTCTGATGATTGGATTTCTCGAAATATTTAGGTAAATAATTATCATTTTAACACCTATTACATTGTCATTGTAAATTGCCTTTCAATTTAATATTTAAGTAAGTATGTTTTTTCCAAACTGTGCCAGAAAATCATAAAATTTATTACTATAGGCCTTGTTGGGATGTATTTATAATTCAATTCAATAATGGGCATCCTATCATTTGTAGCATGAATAGCGTGTGTGTTGTATGCTTGCGGTGCCTATGCTTGGGATGCCCGCCGCGCGTGCCATACTTGCAACCTTGTGTCCCATGCTACTCGTGTCCACAGATTGGGTTAAATACCTAAGGGCATTTCATCGTGGGGTATCGGTTAGAAGTCTGGTCTCACAAATCCATTACTATTGCAATATCGAATTGTGTTCCTAGCTGATACCTAAATATTATGACCCTCTGTGGTTCACATCTAGAGGCCGTCAGTGAATAGCGGGTTGGGTAAACGACATACCTTTTGTCAATATAATCTAATCTAGGTCGGTTTCATCTGTTAATAGGATTTAAGTGTTGACTGGTTGGAGTGACTAGTTCCATGACGACATATAAGCCTCTTTGGTTTTTGTTGTTTGTTAAGATAAGTTTTCGCATTGATCAGAATTGTATTGTTGGTTGATTTTATGGGCTGTCAAGCCTTGTTGGTGTTATTTCATGCCGAATGACATTTTGTTTTATTCATTTTTGTGGGTATATCAAAAAAAAAAAAACATTTTTTTTTTTAAAATTCATTTTGAACTCAAAAGAGTGGACCTGGGAGTAATGGATGGAAGGGGGAACTACACACTACTCAGAGCTCCAAATTGGAACTTCAGCCATAGATGCGAGGTTAGACGTCATACCGAGAGTTGATTGTTATCTATTAATGAGATGGGTTCGTGTCTATCTGTCTGTACTGCAAAGGACTATGTCCACTGCTTAGGACAGAGAGAGAAATACCCATATTCTCAGCTGTTTGTTCAATAACGAAGAAGTTAACTAAAAGTTTACAGAATAATGAGAAGACTTACCGATTTTAAAATTTCATGTTGTAAATATTCAAGGATACGTATCTAATTAAATAATTAAAGTAATGCATTGCAATATTTTGATTTTGAGGGGAACAGAACATAAGTTCTCTCATTTCAAGATTACGTTTTAATTTTTTTACTCCTTTAATAAATTTGATGACCTTGCTTATGATACAGACCTGTCTAACAATTGAATTTTTACTCCCACTCTCCTTAGGCAATATCTTTCAAAATAACTTTTACACTGCCGGAGGGTAATTTATTTTTGCTAGACTTTATAATAAAACCATAGTAGTCCATAATGATAACTCATTCTAACATTGAATTTTTTACTGCCCATCTCCTTAGGCAATTTCAATATTACTTTTAGCACTCCTGGAGGTATTTATTTGCTGTAGAACGTATTAATAAAAAGCCATATCAGCCAATGATAGATTGAATTCATTTTTGATACTGCTGCCATGCTTAATCTAGTCTGTTAGATTTTCTAAATGTTGATTATGCCATTGATCAGATATATTTGACACTTCAAAAAGGCATCCCCAGATCATCAACACTGATCAATACCAAGTTTAAATAAATGGATTAATGCACTGAATAATATTTGGCTCTCTTCTATCTAAGTGTTGCAATTATAGCAAACAGTTTAAAGTTAAGATTAGATTGTCTAAAGATACTTTTTGTTTCACTGGTCAGCTGATCCATTTATTGTGTCTTCTTTTAAGGGTTGCAACTCTCTTCTAGATAAATCAATACATTAGTAGAATATTGTTTTAATTTTTTTTATAGTGTGTTTGAAGCGTTATCATAATGTAATAGATATTTTGTGTTTGATAGGAAATAATGTGCAATTTAAATGTTGATAAAATACAATATTGTATATTTTTTTTCCTATTTTTCGTCTTAATATTCGCGACAAATGTCGTCTTCGCAGAGTATGTGAAACAGTTCCCATCGTGTGTTGGTTAAAATCCACTGGTTGGCATTATTTCGTGAATCTTCTGTGGGAATGTTAAAAGTTCGGCAAGAGAATGTGTCAAATTCCGTTAAATCCAGTGTTGTTGTTGTGGCGTTTTGCGGGAATATGTTTTGAAGAATCATTTGAGATATACTTTCATTTCTTCAAAGCTACGGATGGGAGACGTTCGAATAACTACTGATATGATGCGACCATTGCCGAAATATTAGAGAACTAAATGAAAAAAAAAAAAAAATTAAATAAATACCAGTATGTTTTCAACATAAATTGCATTATTTTGCCTTAATAAAAAAAGATGGGCTTATTACAATACATTTAGTATTTGAATAGACAGCATTCAGCCTGGAAATTTTGTTATGTTGGTTGTATAGTAGTCAGTTCTTCTTCAGTCAAATTTTATGAGAAGCTATTTTTTCGCCGATTTTTCTATGCTCCAGTGAGATATATTTCTGCTAACTTGCATAAATACTGCCTTGTTATTGTAATTGTAGATATGTACGGCGCCAACACAGTATGGGCTATGTAGGATCCTGCCTGGCTTGCTCTCACCCCATGTGGTTAGATTTAAATCTGAAAAATACTGTTGGATTTCTCGAAGGGCTGCCTGCAGTTTAACATCGCCACTTGCCTGAGGACACATTATGGTTTGATTATTATTCTTAGTTGAATTAATGGGAGATTCCTGGTCTGTCTGTAACGCATAACTATGTCACAGCTTACGATACAACATACCGTTATCCTCCATATTCTCGCATCTTTTCTCATATACAAGAGTTAACTAAAAAGTGATCTAATTAATATTGGTCAAGTGAAGTTACCGGCTGAAACTGGGTACTGGAAGATAAAAAAAAAGAAAAAAAGAAAAGAAAAGAAAAAAAAAAAAAAAGAAAGAAGAAAAAGGAGATTCCTCTGACTCTTTCTCGCATAAGTTCTATTTGAAATTCCATAATGAAATGTGATTAAATAACAATATCCTCAAATAAAAAAAATTCACTGGGAATGGGCTACTTAAGTTATGTGGCTGTATTGTCTTTTATAGTCTAAACTGGCTATCAGCTGAAATGTACTTTTTAATGGATATTCCACAACAAATGAAAGTACCAAATTTTTTTAAATTAGCTCATTAATAGAAATTTAAAAATAAAAATGACCAATTTTAAATTTCCCTGTGACTTATCTTTATGTTTAACCAACCCTCCATACAAAGCAGGAATGTGACACACGGTGATTTTTAGCCAGATTTTAACAGTTTGAATTTAGAGTTTAGATCAGTTGCCATACCAAGATTAAAGAATCCAGTCTGCCCTTACTATTTACCCATAGCTGACAGGAGAATAGTGTGGATGCATACCTTTCCAAGGGTATTAGCACTTACATGAAATGCTACCAGCTCATCCAGGATTTGACCCTTGAGTAATCATGACCATTTCCCACGATGATTAACCATCACATGACAGATATCATTATAAGAGTCATTTTAAATGCCGTTTCATAATATAGGTTTGAACTTCAACCTAACAAAAGTTCCGTGTAGTGCCAAAACTATTCTTTTCAATTTTTTTCTTTTCCAAATCTCTGTTTAGTAACTGCACCGTTTCAAAAAATATTATCAATTATCACTTTCCCAAAAGATTTTTTTCTCCCTAGTTATTGGTCTTTCCAAACCAAAAATGCAGCCTTGAAGGTACCCCCCCCCTTGGTAGTAAAATTTTAATAAGGCCTTTTCTATTTGTAAAAATGATACTATGAATATAACTTTTGTCGTTCTGAATACCAAGTTTGAATGTCAATTTTATGCCCTAAAAATTTTTTTTTTTTAAATGTTCTGCTTGCAGGGACTTGGCTAAATTCTGGTTAGATAAAGATTCAGTCACATATCATTATTCACTTAAATTATAGATTTATAGAAAATAACAAATAAACACTTTAAGAAGTTTAGTTTATATCAAGGGTAATCCCAAAAGTAAAGGTCTCAAGCACTGGGGATGCAAGAAAACTGTGTGGCTATTGGCAACACTGTTGTGTTTTGTTGTGCATGCACCTCCGCATGCCTCGCTGCCACACTCAAGTCTTGGCTGGCAGCAATTCTGATGGAACTCCGATTGAACTAACCCAAGTGTAAAGTTCATGCAGCTATTCGGTATTTACACGCTAAAGGCATTAAATCGATTAGAATTTGTTGCATTAACAGAAGTGCATAAGAAGTAATGCATAGATGTCAAAAACGTCCGCAAGTAGTGTAGGGAGTTAGCAATGGCAATGAGGTCAAAAGCTTCTTCAACGACATGGCAGGAAGTTAGTATGACATGGTCATACAAAAACTTCCACAGTCCCTACAAAAATGCATCAAATAGTGATTATATAGAAAATAGATAACATCTTGGAACTTTAAAATGATGTAAATATGAATTGACAAATAAACATTTCTATGATTTCTAAATATTTTTGAGAGCTTACCTTTGTATTACCCTCATATCAACAAAAAATATTTTTCAATGTGTATTTTGATTACCTGTACAATATATACAATGATATTTTCTGCTCTTGTTGTAAGCGAGATACTTTGTTATAAATTTCACATAGTTAAAAATAGAAGTAATAAAGGATTTTTGTTTCCACCTGGGATTTTTTTGTCATTACTTCCTTTACCATAATAGGCGTCACTTTATCCCGACTGATGCCAGCTTTGCATACAGGACACACCTGTCTATAGGAACAGGTTTCTAACCACTGATGTAAACATGGCCAACTGAAGAAAAAAAATTAAGAAAATTAGAATCTTAATAATTACACATCTATTAAGGGTATTTTTTATTTGCCTGAATTTTTTAGATGAAGTTTGATAATGTGTATCATGTTGTCCTCATCTTTACGGTTATATACACAATGTTTTGGCTAATGTGCCCTCCAGCATGGTACGCAGTTCATGGTTAATGGAATGAGAACAGTCTACTCTGGTGAATGGAATAAAGGGTTTCTGTTCGATGTTCCATGAAGGCTCCCAGAGTTCAACAAGAAGATTCCTGAGTTTTGACAAGAAACATCTGAAGAAGGCCAGAGTGCATATCGGCTGAAAGGTTGTGTATATAATAATAAAGATGAGGACACCAGGGAACTTTTATTTTGTTTTAATTTTTTTTTTTGTCTTTTTTTCAAGTATGAAAATTGCACATGCAAGAAATATAATGCCGGAAATAAAACACTGGAGATTATCCCCAAGACATCCCATCCATGATTCCTTGAAAAATTTTCTATACAAAAAACATTCTTATTCTGTAAGAGATAAATCTTCCTAATTTGTAATACCAGTTTGAGTTAGCAGATTTGATTGTCTCTTAACAAACAGTAACAGTTCTCCTTTAAAATAAAGATTTGAAAAAAGAAAAAGAAAAAAAACATCTAAGGAAGAGTTCTTTTCATCACTTGAAGGCCCACTATTAAAAAAAAAGAAAAGAAAAGCATGGAAATTCATTTTACTGCACCAATTGGTTGAGTACTGAGAATAGAGTCACCTTCATCTTCTGAAGAATCATCATCACTTTACCCTACCTAAGTTAACATCACTCCATCACAAAATAAAACTTTGATTAACTAACAAATCATTCATTTACACATTCTTCAGCCACTTGCAAATCAGTGGTATTTATTTTGCAAATTTCAATGACAAAAAAAAAAAAAAAAAAAAAAAAAAAAAAAAATACTGATTTTCAAAGGTAACAAACACCCATGACGGCAAGCAAAAAAAAAAAAATTATGTATTCCAAGAGAAAGACTAAACGAACCAGATGTGAGAAAGTAACTCTTTTCTCTGTGTACAAAGTTGTTCGTGTTACAATATAATCACTAATAACAAAAAGAGAAAGAGTTGGGAATCAAGAACTATGGTTATCCTAACAATGTCAGTAAACTCTCTGTAATCCTCTGTCACTTTGGACAAGTCCTTAGATACACAATGACTTGCACATATTCAATAGGACTCTAACCTGAGCATGCGCATAACTTTACATTACAAAATGGCCCCCTTACACAAAAGACACAAAAGCAGTACATTCTCTTTGCTTCAGAAAAGTTAAATTTATCACAGAAAAATAAAAAATGAGATGACCACCTTACTGTAAAACTAAAAGCTCCTGGACATTACAAATTACCAAATCGCTGTAAAAGAGCAACTGGTTTTACCAAATGGAGGAGTATTTCTTTACCCGTCAAAATACATGCCAGGATCTTACATTCAGCAACTCATTTTTTTTGCCTAAAAAAAAATCTTAGATTATAAGATACAAAGTGATTAAACATAAATTTGAGACCTTTAAAACCAACAAATTTTACAAAAATAAAAAAAGGTAAGTTTCAAGCTGAAACATTCCCCACCATGGTTTATCTGGCAAAACAGTGTCAGCTACCTGCAATTTAAGTGTATAGGTGTGAACATTTTAGCTGTTAAAAAAAATAGTTTTATGATGTTTTAATTAGCATCTGAATAAAGTATTAAGATAAATAAAATTTGATAGCAAGACATTTTCACACCATTTTTGAAAAGAAAGTGATGTCATCAAATAAAGAAGTTTATTCGAATAGTCAAGAGTACGTTTTATTGAGAGAGAGAGATAGAGAGAGAGAGAGAGATAACTGCAATTAGTAAGAAGTACTTCGAATATAAAACCATAGTGAATTCCTATGCTTGGTCTCTGCTGTTAACAATGCCGAAGGATTTAATTCTATAATTCTTCATAAAAAGAAATTGAATTTTATATATATATGAACAGCATGACTTTTTCCGTTCTCTCTTTCTTTCATCTGTTTGCTGTTAACTTTTATGAAAATGATTGTCATATCTGTTAAACCCTGATTAAGATCAAGCAGAAGAGCAAAATGCTGGGGGAGTGCTGCCTAGAATCAGAGTGTAAATGTAAATTAAAATATATTGCAAATATTAGTCTGATCCTAAATGAGGACCAGACTTTGACACATAGGTAAAATGCAAGATTTCATATACTGATCTTAGGCATGGTGAGTCCACATGTAAATAATCCTATAATTTTTTAATGAAAATGTATATGCGCATTATGCTGGACAAGCAAGATCAGCTCATGTGACGTTCTCCTATGGGCACCTACACATGGACACACCAGTATGAGTTGGCTAGCAAAACCTACATGATTCAAAATCTGCATGATACTGGGCAGAGGATTTTCCAGGAGTGATGGCCTATAGGGATGGATGGTGAGGAAGAGTCATGGAGAACCGTCTGTCGGCATGACTGATATATATCATATACACACATGTCTATGATTATTAATTTCAAAGAGTAAAAAATACCAAGTGCAAAAATATCATAATAGAGAAGTGAATTTGTCAACATAATCTATTGTGAAACTAACAAGTAATGGCTAAGTGCTAGCAAAGGAATTTAGTCGAGATCCATTAAGTCTCTGTAGGCTATGCCAGTTATAGGATATTAGCTAGAATCTCAATTGATAAACTTTAGGGGGTTGGGGTAGCAGAGTTGTGTGGAATCTCTGCTCAATTCCACCCGCAGAACCTTACATTGTTAGATTCTCTAGTCTTTTCATTTGGATTGAAGCCACAAGTCAGGTCCATAAGAAGGGGAAATAAAAAGAAGACAAAACGAATTTTGAAAACCGAACCGGCTTGCATTTTCTTTATTTCTCCCTTGTTTCATCTTCATCATCTGGAGTCCATGACACTTAGCAAAACTGGTCTGGGTGCAGATTTTCTTATTTTTCACAAAACTATTCTTTCCAATGCTTTGCTCCTACTCTCAGTTCAGTTTGACCACAGACGATGTGCGGATGGAGGGTACCCTGGCCAGCCTAATTCTCTCCGACTGTACTATCACAAACAATGATTTCTGTTTAGACAGATATAAACTAAAAAAAATAAATAAAATAAGACTTCTTTTTTAATTTAAAATGTCATCTAATGCATAAAAAGAAACAGAGGACTAAGGATAGCCACAAATCACCCAATTATAATTACAATAATTATAATATTCAATTACTCTCTTGATCTCAGAAAAACTGAAAAATCCCCTTAGATCACATTGAAAGCACCAGTTGTTATCTGATCATCAAAGTTAAGCTATGTCTAACCAGATCAGTACTAAAAATGAGTGACTTGCAGGAACACCGGGTAATCAATATTTTGACCTTGTATCAGACTAGTTATTAGTTATAAACTAAGTTTATTTTTATGAATAAAGTTTGGTTAGAAAGAATGTAAAATTAGAACTGAAAAAGCAATTAGGGAGTGGGGAATGTAGCATAAACTCAGTGTCCTTTAAAGTTAAGTTATAGGTTAAGCCTTTGATACCTGCATGAATTGCAATTACTTAATGGTCAAAATAAAATGACAGAACACCTAAGACCATCACCTATTCTACCCTTCCTACTTATCAGAATTTGACAGACAGCTCTATTAAATAAAAACAACATTAATGATCAATATATATATATAATATAATATATGCACAACATGGGAGGAATCAAATCACTCACTGCTGACCCTCATCTATCGTTCTCGATAGGAGAGCACCATATATATATAAGTAAAAGGAGGTGAACTTACCACAAAAACACAAATATAAAGGATTAATTATGAAAACATTGAACTATAAATTCAGGCCTGGTTTTAAAACTATATCCATATTTGATATATCTCTTCTTTAGGAGGTAACTAAAGTGGCTACCTGGCATTGTCTGGGTAGGAGATCCATTAATTGTTTTGGTCTTACATAATGTTTTTTGTTTTAATCACAAACACAACCAATGACTTTCCCTTTCTTATTATTCAAATCCTAATTTTTTAAATATCTTTCCAGATATAGATTAAAAAATGTGTTATTTCTTGCACAAAAAGAAGCTGGGATTAGTGAATGTGTATATATATTTTACTTTGTCATAAGGTTATTATTTTTGTAATTTACTTCCAGACATACACACACATAGCACAAAACTGCCCTATGTATGTATATGTTCATGATATCCTGAGATTTCTCAGATATCATTTATAATTAGCAAGGGGGGTTGTCTATTTGTTAGAAAGAAAAATTGGAAAAAAGTATAAAAATTTAAATATAAAGAAAAAGTTAAGAGATTCTGCCCTGGCAGAAGAAAAAAAAGGCTTAATTCCCTTAGTTTGTTTTGATTTTAAAAAGACGCGCGAAAAAAAGAATAGAGAGAGACGGGCAGACGAGAGAGAACAGACGGTTTTTTAGTTTAGAGACGGCAGTTTAGTTTAGGGATGGAGATTTCAGAGAAACGACGGACACGAGAAGAGAGAGATGACGATAGAATAGAGAGACTGACGGACGGATAGGAAACAAACGTTGAACCGGAGAAAGGATATGTTGAGAAAACGAATTATAAATAATAAGGGAAGCAAAACGAAAAGTGATTGAGTTTGGGGAAAAAAGAAAAAGTTTGATAGAGATTCAGAGATATTTGAAGAAGAAAAAAAACTGAATTAATTGAGAAAGGAAAGAAAACGGAAAGAATAATTGTTTGAAAACGGATTTTAAAAGATAAAGAGGATTTTGATAAAAGAAAAAAAAAAAACAAGTAAATAATAACAAAAAAGAAAACTTATATTTTAACGAAAAAGAAAGGTATTTTTTTTAACTGTTCATGGTACTTTTGTGCATTTGCACCGTCTGTTAAAAATTTTAAAAAAACAAAAAAAAAACAAGTAAAAATATAATTATTTTTCATAAAATAAAAATAATTATTAATTCACTCACAAAATTGTCTTATGGACTAAATATTTTTTATATTTTTGTCTTGAAAGGAAAAATTCTGTGTTTGTTTTCCCCTGAAGATTTCTTTTTTCCTTGGGAGAAAATAGGCCTGGCCACTCAGGATCAACAGCGACTAGCGATGTCTTGACAAATTGGACAGAACTCGTGACATATTTCTGGCGTCACGTGATGGATTGAACATCTTCCAGGGAAAATAGGAAATTTTAGACTAAGAAAATACTGGAATTTTTATTCATTCCATTTTTGTTCAGCGGACGCCCAGCCAAAAAATTCTTTTATTGGCAAATTGAAGAAAAATTCCAGTATTATTTCTTAGTCCTAAAAATTTCTATTTTCCCTGGAAAGATGTTCAATCCTATCAGCGTGACGCCAAAATATGTCACGAAGTGTCTGTCAATATTTTCAAGACACTCGCTAGTCGCGTGGATCCTGAGTGGCCAGGCTATTTACTCTCCCAAGAAAAAAGAAATACTTCAGGGGAAAAAACACAAGAATGTTTGCTTTCAACAAAAATATTAAAAAAATATTAGTCATAGACAATTTGTGAGGTGATTAATAATTATTTTTTATTTTTATAAAAAATAATTATATTTTTACTTTGTTTTTTTTTTGTTTTTTTTAAACAGACGGGTGCAAAATGCCCACAAAAGTACATGAACAGTTAAAAAAAATACCTTTTTTTCGTTAAAATATAAGTTATTCTTTTTTGTTATTATTTCCTTGTTTTTTTTTTCTTTATCAAATCCTCTTTTATCTTTTAAAATCCGTTTCAAACAATTACTTCTTTCGTTTTCTTTCCTTTCTCAAATTAATTCAGTTTTTTCTTCTTCAAATATCTCTGATCTCTACAACTTTTTCTTCCCAAACTCAATCAAACTTTTCGTTTTCTTTCCTTATTATTTTAATTCAGTTTTTCTCAACAATCTCTCTCCGGTTTCAACCGTTTGTTTCTCTATCGTCCGTCAGTCTCTCTATTCTATCTCATCTCTCTCTCTCTCGTGTCCGTCCGTTTCTCTGAAATCTCCAGTCCCTTAAACTAAACTGCCGTCTCTAAACTTAAAAAACCGTCTGTTTCTCTCTCGTCTGCCCGTCTCTCTCTATTCTTTTTTTTCGCGCGTCTTTTTTTAAAATCAAAACAACCTAAGGAATTAACCCTTTTTTCTTCTGCCAAGGCAAGCAAACTCTTAACTTTTTCTTTTATCATTTAAATTTTTATACTTTTTTCCATTTCTTTTCTAACAAATAGACAACCCCCCTTGCTATTATTAAATGATATTCTGAGAAATTCAGGATATTCATGCATATACTACCTAAAGGCAGTTTGTGTATGTGTGTGTATGTCTGGAGTAAACTACAAAATAAAACCAAAATACAAAGTAAATATATATACACATTCACTATCCCCAGTGCTTGCTTTTAGTGCAAAAATAACAATTTTTTTTATCTATATCTGGAAAGATATTTAAAAATTAGGATTTGAATAATAAGGAAAGGGGAAAGTCATTGGTTGTGTTTGTGATTAAAACAAAAATCAATTATGTAAGACCAAAACAATTAATGGATCTCCTACCCAGACAATGCCAGGTAGCCACTTCTAGTTACCTCCTAAAGAAGAGATATATCAAATATGGATATAGTTTTAAAACCAGGCCCTGAATTTATAGTTCAATGTTTTCATAATTAATCCTTTATATTTGTGTTTTTGTGGTAGTTCACCTCCTTTACTTATATATATATGGTGGACTATCCTATCGAGAACGATAGATGAGGGTCAGCAGTGAGTGATTTGATTCCTCCCATGTTGTGCATATATGTATATATATATATATATTGATCACTTAATGTTGTTTTATATTAATAGAGCTGTCTATCAAATTCTGATAAGTAGGAAGGGTAGAATAGGTGATGGTCTTAGGTGTTCTGTCATTTTATTTGACATTAAGTAATTGCAATTCATGCAGGTATCAAGGGCTTAACTATAACTTAACTTTAAAGGACACTGAAGTTTATGCTACATTCCCCACTCCCTTAATTGCTTGTTCAGTCTCTAATTTTACATTCTTTCTAACCAAACTTTATTCCATAAAAATAAACTTTAGTTTATAACTAATAACTAGTCTGATACAAGGTCAAATATTGATTACCCGGTGTTCCTAAGCAGTCACTCATTTTAGTACTGATCTGGTTAGACATAGCTTAACTTTGATGATCAGATAACAACTGGTGCTTTCAATGTGATCTAAGGGGATTTTTCAGTTTCTGAGATCAAGAGAGTAATTGAATATTATAATTATTGTATTATAATTGGGTGATTTGTGGCTATCCTTAGTCCTCTGTTTCTTTTTATGCATTAGATGACTATTTAAATTAAAAAGAAGTCTTATTTTTATTTTATTTTTTTTAGTTTTAATCTCTGTCATAAACAGAAATCATTGGTGATAGTACAGTCGGAGAGAATTAGGCTGGCCAGGGTACCCTCCATCCGCACATCGTCTGTGGTCAAACTGAACTGAGAGTTAGGAGCAAAGCATTGGAAAGAATAGTTTTGTGAAAATAAGAAATCTGCACCCAGAGCCAGTTTTGCTAAGTGTCATGGACTCCAGATGATGAAGATGAAACAAGGAGAAAATAAAGAAAATGCAGCCGGTTCGGTTTTCAAAATTCGTTTTTTGTCTTCTTTTTTATTTCCCCTTCTTATGGACCTGACTTGTGGCTTCAATCCAAATCTGAAACGACTAGAGAATCTAACAATGTAAGGTTCTGCGGGTGGAATTGAGCAGAGATTCCCACACAACCTTGCTACCCCAACCCCCTAAAGTTTATCAATTGAGATTCTAGCTAATATCCTATAACTGGCATAGCCTACAGAGACTTAATGGATCTCGGACTAAATTCCTTTGCTAGCACTTAGCCATTACTTGTTAGTTTCACAATAGATTATGTTGACAAATTCACTTCTCTATTATGATATTTTGCACTTGGTATTTTTTACTCTTTGAAATTAATAATCATAGACATGTGTGTATATGATATATATCTAGTCATGCCGACAGAACGGTTCTCCATGACTCTTCCTCACCATCCATCCCTATCGGCCATCACTCCTGGAAAATCTCTGCCCAGTATCCATGCAGATTTGAATCATGTAGGTTTTTGCTAGTCAACTCATACTGGTGTGTCCATGTGTAGGTGCCCATAGGAGAACGTCACATGAGCTGATCCTTGCTTGTCCAGCATAATGCGCATATACATTTTCATTAAAAAATTATAGGATTATTTACATGTGGACTCACCATGTCTAAGATCAGTATAGAATCTCTGCATTTTACCTATTGTCAAAGTCTGGCTCCTCTTTAGGATCAGACTAATATTTGCAATATATTTTATTACATTTACACTCTGATTCTAGGCAGCACTCCCCAGCACTTTTGCTCTTCTGCTTGATCTTAATCAGGGTTTACAGATATGACAATCATTTTCATAAAAGTTACAGCAAACAGATGAAGAAAGAGAGAACGGAAAAAAGTCATGCTGTTCATATTATATATAAAATTCAATTTCTTTATGAAGAATTATAGAATTAAATCCTTCGGCATTGTTAACAGCAAGAGACCAAGCATAGGAATTTCACTATGGTTTTATATTCAGAAGTACTTCTACTACATTGCAGTTATCTCTCTCTCTCTCTATCTCTCTCTCTCAATAAACGTACTCTTGACTATTCGAATAAACTTCTTTATTTGATGACATCACTTCCTTTTCAAAAATGGTGATGAAAATATCTTGCTATACAAATTTTATTTATCTTAATACTTTATTCAAGATGCTAATTAAAACATCATAAAACTATTTTTTTTAAACAGCTAAAATGTTCACACCTATACACTTAAATTGCAGGTAGCTGACACTGTTTGTCCAGATAACCATGGTGGGAATGTTTCAGCTTGAACTTACCTTTTTTATTTTTGTAAAATTTGTTGGTTTAAAGGTCTCAAATTATGTTTAATCACTTTGTATCTGTATAATCTAAGATTTTTTTTAGTGCAAAAAATGAGTTGCTGAATGTAAGATCCTGGCAATGTATTTTGACGGGTAAAAAATACTCCTCCATTTGGTAAAACCAGTTGCTCTTTTACAGCGATTTGGTAATTTAGTATGTCCAGGAGCTTTTAGTTTTACAGTAGGTTGTCATCTCATTTTTATTTTTCTGTGATAAATTTAACTTTTCTGAAGCAAAGAGAATGTACTGCTTTATGTGTCTTTTGTTTAAGGGGGCCATTTGTAATGTAAAGTATGCGCATGCTCAGGTTAGAGTCCTATGAATATGTGCAAGTCATTGTGTATCTAAGGACTTGTCCAAGTGACAGAGGATTACAGAGAGTTTACTGACAATTGTTAGGATAACCATAGTTGCTTGATTCCCAACTCTTCTCTTTTTGTATTAGTGATTATATTGTAACACTTGACAACTTTGTACACAGAGAAAAGAGTTACTTTCTCACATCTGGTTCGTTTAGTCTTTCTCTTGGATACATAATTTTTTTTTTGCTGCCGTCATGGGTGTTTGTTACCTTTTGAAAATCTAGTATTTTTTTTTTTTTTTTTTTTTTTTGTTCATTGAAATTTGCAAATAAAATACCACTGATTTGCAATGGCTGAAGAATGTGTAAATGATTGATTTGTTAGTTAATCAAAAGTTTTATTTTGTGATGGAGTGATGTTGAATGACTCTAACTTGGGTTGGGTAAAGTGATGATGATTCTTCAGAAGATGAAGGTGACTCTATTCTCAGTACTCAACAATTGTGCAGTAAAATGAATTTCCATGCTTTTCTTTTCTTTCTTTTTAAATAGTGGTGCTTCAGTGATGAAAAGAACTCTTCCTTAGATGTTTTTTTTTTCTTTTCTTTTTTAAATCTTATTTTAAGGAAGAACTGTTACTGTTTGTTAAGAGACAATCAAATCTGCTACTCAAACTGGTATTACAAATTAGGAAGATTTATCTCTTACAGAATTAAGAATGTTTTATGTATTGAAAATTTTTCAAGGAATCCTGGATGGAATGTCTTAGGGATAATCCCCAGTGTTTTATTTCCGGCATTTGCATGTGCAATTTTCATACTTGAAAAAAAGACAAAAAAAAAATTAAAAACAAATAAAATTCCCTGGTGTCCTCATCTTTATTATATACAAATTTCAGCCGATATGCACTCCAGCCTTCTTCAGATGTTTCTTGTCAAACTTAGGAATCTTCTTGTTGAACTCTGGAGCCTTCATGGAACATCGAACAGAACCCTTTATTCCATTCACCAGAGTAGACTGTTCTCATTCCATTAACCATGACTGGGTACCATGCTGGAGGGCACATTAGCCAAAACATTGTGTATATAACCGTAAAGATGAGGACAACATGATACACATTATCAAACTTCATCTAAAAAATTCAGGCAAATAAAAATACCCTTAATAGATGTGTAATTATTAAGATTCTAATTTTCTTAATTTTTTTTCTTTCAGTTGGCCATGTTTACATCAGTGGTTAGAAACCTGTTCCTATAGACAGGTGTGTCCTGTATGCAAAGCTGGCATCAGTCGGGATAAAGTGACGCCTATCTATGGTAAAGGAAGTAATGACAAAAAAGATCCCAGGTGAGAAACAAAAAAATCCTTTATTACTTTCTATCTTTTTATCTATGTGAAATTTATAACAAAGTATCTGCTTACAACAAGAGCAGAAAATATCATTGTATATATGATGTACAGGTATCAAAATACACATTGAAAATATTTTTTGTGATACGAGGGTAATACCAAAGGTAACTCTCAAAAAATATTTAGAAAAATCAGAGAAATGTTTATTGTCAATCATATTTACATCATTTTAAAGTTCCAAGATGTATCTATTTTTCTATATAATCGCTATTTGATGCATTTTTGTAGGGACTGTGGAAGTTTTTGTATGACCATGTCATACCAACTTCCTGCCATGTCGTTGAAGAAGCTTTTGACCTCATTGCCATTGCTAACTCCCTACACTACTTGCGGACGTTTTTTGACATCTATGCATTACTCTCTATGCACTTCTGTTAATTGGCAACAAATTCTAATCGATTTAATGCCTTTAGTGTGTAAAACCGAATAGCTGCATGAACTTTACACTTGGGTTAGTATCAATCGGGAGTTCCATCAGAAATTGCTGCCAAGCCAAGACTTGAGTGTGGCAGCGAGGCGTGCGGAGGTGCATGCACAACAAACACAACAGTGTTGCCAATAGCCACACAGTTTTCTTGCATCCCCAGTGCTTTGGAGACCTTACTTTTGGGATTACCCTTGTATAAACTAAACTTCTTACAAGTGTTTATTTGTTATTTTCTATAAATCCATAATTTAAGTGAATAATGATATGTGACTGATCTTTATCAAATCAGAATTAGCCAAGTCCTGCAAGCAGACATTTAAAAAAAAAAGTTTTTAGGGCATAAATTGACATTCAAACTTGGATTCAGAACGACAAAAGTTATATTCATAGTATCATTTTACAAATAGAAAAAGGCCTTATTAAAATTTTACTACCAATGGGGGGGGGGGTACCTTCAAGGTGCATTTTGGTTTGGGAAAGACCAATAACTATGAAGAAAAAAATCTTTTTGGAAAGTGATAATTGATAATATTTTTTTGAAACGGTGCAGTTACTAAAACGGAGATTGGAAAAAAAAATTGAAAAGAATAGTTTGGCACTACACGGAACTTTTGTTAGGTTGAAGTTCAAATATAATTATAAACGGCATTTAAAATGACTCTTATAATGATATCTGTCATGTGAGGGTTATCATCGTGGGAAATGGTCATGATTACTCAAGGTCAAATCCTGGATGAGGCTGGTAGCATTTCATGTAGTGCTAATACCCTTGGGAAAGGTATGCATCCAACTATTCTCCTGTCAGCTATGGGTAAATAGTAGGGCAGACTGGATTCTTTAATCTTGGTATGGCAACTGATCTAAACTCTAAATTCAAACCTGTTAAAATCTGCTTAAAAATCACTGTGTGTCACATCCTGCTTTGTATGGAGGGGTTGGTTAATACATAAAGATAAGTCACAGGGAAATTTAAATTGGTCATTTTTATTTTAAATTTCTATTAATGAGCTAATTTAATAAATTTGGTACTTTCATTTGTTGTGGAAATATCCATTAAAAATGTCATTTCAGCTGATAGCTCAGTTAGACTATAAAAGACAATACAGCTAACTTAAGTAGCATTCCCAGTTGATTTCTTTTTATTTGAGGATATTGTTATTTAATCACATTAGTCATATGGAATTCAAATAGAGACTGATAGCGAGAAAGAGTCAGAGGAATCTCTTTTTTTTTTTTTCTTTTTTTTTCTTTTTTTTTTTTTTTTTTTTTTTTCCAAGTTACCCAAGTTTCAGGGTAACTTCACTTGCAACCAATTATTAATTAGATAACTTTTTAGTTAACTTCTTGTTATTGAGAAAAGAGCGAGAATATGGGGGTATTTGGTATTGTGATGTAAGCAGTGACATAGTTTTGGGTACAGACAGACAGCGAATCTCCATTATTAATAGATAATAATCAAACATAAAGTGTCCTAGGTATGATGTTAAACTGCAGGAGTTGAACAATCCAACAGTTTTTCAGATTTAAATCTAACACAATGTGGGTGGAGAAGACAGCAGGATGTAATAGCATATGTGGGTGGGGGTACATATTACAATACACATAACAAGGCATGTATTTATGCAGTTTAAGCAGAATATATCTACTGAGCATAGAAAATAGGAGAAAATGTTCTCATAAATTTGCTGAAGAAATGAATACTATACAACCAGACCATAACAAAATTTTCCAGGCTGACTGTTTTTAAAATACTAATGTATTGTAATAAGATTTTTTTTTTGAAGGCAAAATAATGCAATTTATGTTGAAAAACATATTTATTTATTTAATTTTTTTTTTTTTTTTTCATTTTTTTTCTCTTAATATTTTCGGACAAATGTCCATCTTCAGAGTATTGAAAAGTTCCCATCCGTGTTTAAAGAAATGAAATATATCTTAAATGATTTTCAAAAAATTCCCGCAAAACGCAACAACAACACTGGATTTAACGGAATTTGACAATCTTTGCCGAACTTTTAAATTCCCATCAGAAGATTCAACGAAATAATGCCAACAGTTGATTTTAACACACACGATGGGAACTTTTCAATACTCTGAAGATGGACATTTGTCCGAAAATATTAAGAGAAAAAAAAGGAAAAAAAATTAAATATGTTTTTCAACATAAATTGCATTATTTTGCCTTCAAAAAAAAATATCTTATTACATTTTATGATTAATGCTTCAAACACACTATAAAAAAATTTTAAAAATATTTACTAATGTATTGATTTATCTAGAAGAGTTGCAACCTAAAAAGAAGACACAATAAAATGGATCACTGACCAGTGAAAACAAAAAGATCTTTAGACAATCTAATCTTAACTTTAAACTGTTTGCTTATAATTGCAAACATTAGATAAGAAGGAGAGCAATATTTATTCAGTGCATTAATCCATTTATTTAACTTGGTAGTGACAGTGTTATGATCTGGGATGCCTTTGTTGAAGGTGTCAAATATATCTGATCAATGGCATAATCAACATTAGAAGATCTAGATTAAGCATGCAGCAGTATCAAATGAGTTTCAACTTATTGGCTGATATGGCTTTTTATTATAAAGTCTAGCAAAAATAAATACCCTCCAGGCAGTGTAAAAGTTAATTTTTGAAAGATATTGCCTAAGGAGGTGGGAGTAAAAATTCAATGTTAGAACGTCTGTATCATAAGCAAAGTCATCAAATTTATTAAAGGAGTAAAAAATAAAATAATTTGAAATGGAAACTTAGTTCTGTTCCCCTCAAATAAAATATTGCATGCATCTATTAATTATTAATTAGATAACTATTTTGAATATTTTACACATAAATTTTAAAATCGTAGTATTTCATTATTTGTAAACTTTTTAGTTAACTTCTTGTTATTGAAAAAAGAGCGAGAATATGGGGGTATTTGGTTTTGTGACGTAAGCAGTGACATAGTTTTGGGTACAGACAGATAGACAGCGAATCTCCATTATTAATAGATAACAATCAAACATAAAGTGTCCTAGGTATGACGTTAAACTGCATCTAATGGTGAAGTTCCAATTTAGGAGCTCTGGGTAGTGTGTAGTTCCCCTTCATTGCCATTACTCCCAGGTCCACTCTTTTGAGTTCAAAATTGAATTTTAAAAAAAAATTTTTTTTTTTTTTTTGAATACCCATCAAAAATGAATAAAACAAAATGTCTTCGGCATGAAATAACCCAACAAGGGTTGACATGCCATAAAATCCAACCAACATACAATTCTGATCAATGGAAAACTTATTTAACAAACAAACAAAAAAACCAAAGAGTTTTGTGGTTCATGGACTAGTCACTCCAAAGTCAACACTTAAATCCTATTAAACAGATGTGGAATTGAATAGATTTAAGATTATTGAGGTATGTGTTTACCCAACCCATTCACTACGGGTAGGATGTGACACAAGGTCATAAGTATGAGGTATCCAGCTAGGAACAAAATCGATATTCAATAGTAATGGATTTGTGAGACTAGCTTTCTAACCATTACCCCACGATGAAATGCCCTTAGGTATTTACCCAATCTGTTGGCCACGAGTAGCATGGGACACAAGGTTGCAAGTATGGGGCATCCAGCTAGGATCAAAATCGCTATTCATTACAACATGATAGGATGCCCAATTATTGAATTGAATTATAAAATTACATCCCAAACAAGCCTTATAGTAATAAATTTATATTTTCTGGCACAGTTGGAAAAACATACTTTACTTAAAATATAAATTTGAAGGCAATTTACAATGCAATGTAATAGGTGTTAAATGATATTTATTTACCTAAATATTTTCGAGAAAATCTCATCATCAGAGGCAGAAGCATCTGTGTTTGTTTTTTTTTTAAGCACCGTACCGGCGTAATCTTTTGTTGTTATTAAGTTGGAGGAACGCCAGATATTTGAAATGTTCGGGATTTTCCGTGATGGCATGTCGGTCTGTTGTATATCCGCTCGTGCGGATTATTTGAAGTTCTTTTAGTTTTGTTTTTTTTTGTTTAAAATCTATATAAAAGAACACTTATACTTTACTTAGATATACTGAAACTATGTTGCATGCGCCAAATTATTACGCAAATATGTTTTCTCTTAATTATGCTAAATATTTTTTTACACAAATATTTGTATAGCATTTTATTATACAATTCCTACAAATATCAAACTTAAATATACATGGGGAAAAATAAAAGGTTTTTTTTTTTTTTTTTTTTGCAATTTCTCCATTTTTACTGTACTTAATTATTATGTATGGTTAGGAAGGAAAAAAACCATAAGACACAAATTATATATTGATTAAATCCTTAAATGATACAGAATGAAAAAGTTGAATCAGTATGTAATTTTAAAAACAAAAACTAATACAAATCTTTTATGTTAAAATATTCTTGCTTATACATAAGATACGTCATTGTCTTTGCTTATACATCAGATATACGTCATTGTCTTTGCTTATACATCAGATATACGATATACGTCAATGTCTTTGCTTATACATCAGATACGTCATTGGCTTTGCTTATACATCAGATATACATCATTGACTTTGCTTATACATCAGATATACGTCACTTTGCTTATACATCAATATACGTCATTGACTTTGCTTATACATCAGATATACGTCACTTTGCTTATACATCAGATATACTCATGACGTCATTGGCTTTGGTATACATCAGATACGTCATGACTTTGCTTATACATCAGATATACGTCATTGACTTTGCTTATACATCAGATATACATCATTGGCTTTGCTTATACATCAGATATACGTCATTGGCTTTGCTTATACATCATATACGTCATTGGCTTTGCTTATACATATATACGTCATTGGCTTTGCTTATACATCAGATATACGTCATTGACTTTGCTTATACATCAGATATACGTCATTGGCTTTGCTTATACATCAGATATACGTCAATGCTTTGCTTATACATCATCAGATACGTCATTGACTTTGCTTATACATCAGATATACGTCATTGACTTTGCTTATACATCAGATATACGTCATTGGCTTTGCTTATACATCAGATATACGTCATTGGCTTTGCTTATACATCAGATATACGTCATTGGCTTTGCTTATACATCAGATATACGTCATTGCTTTGCTTATACATCAGATATACGTCATTGGCTTTGCTTATACATCAGATATACGTCATTGACTTTGCTTATACATCAGATATACGTCATTGACTTTGCTTATACATCAGATATACGTCATTGGCTTTGCTTATACATCAGATATACGTCATTGGCTTTGCTTATACATCAGATATACGTCATTGACTTTTTTCTTAATTTTGAATTTCTTCAGCTGTAATAACTTCTACACTTGTTACTGGCGCCGTTGACTCTAATTCCATCTCCTATTATTGGTACCTCTGATAGTCTAATATCCAGCTTGACACAATTTGCAATATAGCAGAAAATTTGGCAGGTGATTTGGACATGTCATCTCAGTCGAACTTGTTGAGTTATGTTGCTTAGGATTGGCTTAATCAGGACACCTTACACAGGATTTGCTTTTATCCAATCTTCTATGTGAGACACCATGGTTTTCAATGTATTTCTTTACTGTTCAAATATCCCTGTTAAACATCTTTACTATTACAAGGGTTATACTGTACTATGTGCATTCTATAATGTGTCAGACACAGGGTTGTTTTTAACATACAAGGCAAGTTCAAGAAGTAAACGTATAAACAGTAACAATGCAAACTGATTTTGCTGGTTCCCTTGAAACTGAAATCCTCTCAAAAGAATGTTCAAACCTCTTGCTTAAAAAAAAAAAAACATTTGAAAATGTCTATTACTAGGATTACTAGTTTCAATGTTGAATGTCTATTACTAGGATTACTAGTTTCAATGTTGAATGTCTATTACTAGGATTACTAGTTTCAATGTTGAATGTCTATTACTAGGATTACTAGTTTCAATGTTGAATTAAAAAAATCTTTGTTTTTTTTTGTTTTCTAGGAATAAATTGCCCCCACGTCCCCCAGGCCAACGAACAGAACCTGAGAACCATGTATGTATTTTTTTTTCTTTTATTTCCTTTTTGACAGCATTTGCTTTTTGGGCAACCATGTGTTTCTTGGTTACACTACAACATGGCAGATATTCCTTTCACAGGACTAAATGTAAAAATGTGGCTGCTATCGATATCTTGTTAAAGTATGACCTTGTATCTTTGGTTACAGTATTGATATGATAAATTGTGTTATGATATCTCTGTACACTTCTTAAGATGTCTTTCTATTAGAAGAAATGGAATAGTTCTTTAAATAGCCGTGGCCATTTTCTTTTTCGTGTTGTTGCTTTTCCAAGTTCATTGATGTTTGGAAAATATTCATAAAAAGAGGACAAATTCATTTTGTTGATACAACAGAATTTTATTTGATAATGATAAAAAATAATATTTCTAAGTTCTATTTTTTAAAATGGTGATTAAAAGTGACTCTATTCAATTCTATGTATGTGGATGACAAACCCTAGTGAATGCTGCTTTTTCTGGGTTGGTAACAACAGAAAGGGTCTCTCTTTCTTCTATTCACTACTGTGCAAATCTCTCGGAGTGGGCTGATCTTATCAACAGAATGAACTGATACTAATTTCTCATGTTTGTGATTATATACACCTATCGCCAAAGAGGGTCAATAACCTATACAGCTGGTTTTCTCCTTGAAATCATAACTTATCTATGTATCTATCAACAAGAGTTAAAAGATCTTAATTGATTTTTTTTTGTCACAGTCTATTTTATAGTACTCATTAACATGATCTGCTTCAAACCAATCTGAAACAAACTTTCCACGAGAAAAGCTTTTTAACTCTTTGCCTACTTTAAACCGCGCTCACAGTAGCTCTCCCACCTGTGATACTATGGTTGAAGACGAACATGGGCAGAATAAATAAATAAATAAATGAATAAGAAAGGGAATAGGTTAAAGCCAAGCATAAGTAAAAGGGGTGGGTGGTTGACCTTTTTACGAATCCAAAGATTAGGTCGTAAAGTTTAAAGAGACTTGTACGACCACCATGAAATGGGACCACTTGATGATAATATCTTAGGCACCCAGGTATTAAAAGCAAAAAGGATTTTTAGGAGAAAATCTCTTTTGAAAAAAATAATGGTCAACGTATTGAAGCCGTAGTGTCTGAAAAAATATTTAAGTACTTTAATTTTAAGGGTTAATGGCGACTAGAAGTCTGCGATTTATTTAAGTGCTGGCCCTTTGTGTGGTCCGGAGAAGATGGTTGGAGAAAAGGGGATTTGACATAAGTACAACTAAACTTGAGCACTAAGGCAGTTAGAACTCGGGGATCGAAGGGTTAAGTTCGCCAGTAGGGATAGCAGTAATAGCCATTTGGATAGACAGCGAAAGCATCACACACACTCTTCTTCCATCCGTGTCTTGTTTACACTTGTAGTTGTTGTTTTGTTTTTAATCCTTGTGAGCCTGTTTTTCTGACTCATGCCTTAAATTCGGCCAGCACATAATTCACAATGTTGGGGTCTAGACAAGTACATCAAAAGAGCAGAGTGCAGAACAGGTATTCTCACACACCACTGTTGTTTTATCCTACTTGTAAATCACTGACAGTGGCTCTCATATGTGTCACTTGTTTACACTTAACAATCACTACATTAACACCCCTGCCATCTATTGTTTTGTCTGTGAACCAATTCTGAGATGTACTTGATCCTTTTGAAATAGGGAACCATACAGGTAAAATACACCAGGTTCTGGAGCCATCTTAAACTGGAAACTGAAAGCAACAACTTTGAGTAAACTTTTCTCATAGCCATAATCTAGTTCTAAGTTATTCTTTTGAATGTACAATACGGTAGGTCGATTTCGTATCTGTAGCCTCTCTCATATGTCGAAAGTTGCAAATTAACAAAGAATAACCACACAAAATATTTCTCTTCAAAACTTTATCCTCGTTTGAGGAAATTAATTTTAAAGACTGAAATAATCAAATTGTTATTTCAGTTTACAAATGCAGTGTTATTTTCAACAGGTTATTTTTATCGTCTGAACAAGTAGAAATTATCTCCCTTTAACTTGTATTTTTTTATATTAAAATAGACTTGCTACCTTAATTACCGTTTTTATTTTCAAAGTTACTGTCTTTTATTCGCAAGGCTGTAGTGTTTATGAACTAATCTAGGGAATTGTATCTATTCTGTTGGCTCTTTAGCTAAGATCATTACTTTTATCATATTTTTCTAATTTTATTTTCAATTTTGATTTTAATTCAATTTGTGCAATTTCTGATAACATCATACGTTTTCTTTTCATATATTTTAATGATTGGAAAATGCCCTTGCAATATTGAATTAATCAGGGGTGATTTTTCTTCTTTCTTTCTTTCAAACCTAATATTGATATAAAAAAAATATCCTCTTTGATAAATGCAAAATATATAGGGCTAAGGCAAGGATGAAGTGAAATGCCCATGAAAGGCATGAGAAAAAGGTGGAAAAACTGGTTTGTCATTTTTTTCCATCAAAATCAATACAAAGACACTTTGTTGTACAAAGAAGTTGTGGAAGCTAATGGAGAGTAAAGGCTGAAAAAAGAAAAGGGATCAGATTGCCACTTGATTTTCAGAAACAATATGGGATATGAAAGTGTGTATCTCACTCATAGAACTATCCCTAATACTGGTGCAACTGGTACTGTCCTTGCAGAGGAAGTTGCTTCTGTTTTTTGAAGAATTTAACAGCATAGCTACCCATAATGCTGTTCTTCTAGACAACACCAATACAAATACAGGTTGTGAGGCTGGACTTGTATTATTTCTAGAGAAAAACATAGAGAGAAGTTTACACACCCTGCATCAAAATTAACTTCCCTTTAGTGCTCTTTTCAGGTATGTTGATAGTACTACAAGAAGCCCTACAACATTCACTGGTCCACAAGGTAAATTGATTACCATGATTTACCCCAAATAACATTAACAGCAGTTGGTAGTCCTCTGGATACTTCTTGTTTTACTATCAAGGAAATAGATAACCTGAGTTGTGACCAGAAACTTATCTTGGAATATACAGCAAGGATTTCTCGAGAAAAGGTGGACCCTAGATTTGCTGGATGGAAAATTGGGCCTATAAATCATGCAAGATGGTAACTTTGCCCATTAGGCTAATGTGTTTATAGACTTGGGGTGCTTACCCACAAGAAATGTCTACCAAACTTCACAGCCTTATTGAGTTTATCATTGGTTGGTTGCTTTGAAATCAAAAGGGATAAGTTTCATAACCAGCAAATGTTTATTTTCAATATGATCAAAATGATTAAGCAACAGCCACTTGAAATCCAAGACCATCCTTTGATTCTAACGGCTCTTACATGGAGTAATTTGACACTATATGTTAAAGTTAGTCAAATCTTCCCAATAGGTTTTTTCAAGGGATATTCAAAATAAATGAGCCAATAATTTGTGCCCAGCAACATCCATATTTGTTTTTTCTTCTATTGTTTCATTTATAACATGAAAAATCATGTTTTTTTTTTGTTTTTTCAATCATTTAAAATGTTATCACTTTTACAATTTAATTGGTGGTGACAGGGGCATATTTTCGATTTGAATTCTACTTATATTTTATTCCTTTTATTTTGATAGAATAAAATGACAACATTTTCTGGTTTAAATATTGAGATTGCTGAATTTTTTAAACAATTTCTAGGTCAAATATTGCAAAAAAGAGTATTTTTGTGCATTTTAGCAGACTATCTTTGGCGCTATTTCCTCAAACAATGGTGCAAGTAAGAAATCTAATTTTTGGTATCAATATTCATTATACCAATACTACTTTCAGTAGGCTTTTTTGTGTTATGTAGTTGTGCCCTGAGAATTTATGCCATTTTTTTGCAGGCTTTCTCGGGTTTTGGGTTTGGAGAAGGGAACTTCCAAATGTCTTTTGGAATCGGTGCCTTTCCTTTTGGATTTTTTGCGTCAACTTTCAACTGGAGTGATGTGCGACCTGGACCACGTAAGTAAATAGCATACATGTATTTTGTTCTTTCCTTTTTTGTAGCTACTACTACTGATGTGGGGGGGGGTGCAGATGAGGGGGGGTGTCATTGCAAGTCTGTTGGGAGGAAAATAAGTTAATCTCTGCAAGTTCATAAGTGATGACAAAGAGAAAGATTTGATAGTGAAATAATATCTTATCAATCTTACCTGCCATTCACCTTATTGTCATTCCTTGAAGATGTTGTCGGGTAACTGATATATTTATTAGCTACCCACCAAGCTGAATGTGACACAAGGTCTTTTAATGTGGGATTGCTGGTGGCGGGTTTAAAAATTGCTTAGAATTCTGTTGGCATTCTCCTTTTGAGGCACCTTGAGCACTAAACAATAAACCCAGCTTCGCTCCTTTAAGGCACGGGGGCAGCACCTGCCCCCACTCCTTTAGTGCAAGGGGGCAGGTGTTGCCTAGGTGGGTGGCTCCCTTGAATAAAGCGAGAAGCTTTTGAGACTTCCCAGCCCAGGCACTGATACTGCACTTTGATCTGAACCCAGGACCAGGTAGCTGCTGGTAACTGGAGTGTGGAGAGAGATTTTCCAAAAATTAATAAATAAAATGATTGATATTGTATGACCTATGTTAATGTGCCATAGGATTTGTGTATTCAAATTAAGGTATCTTCACTTCATTACTTAGAGGTCAATATAAATATAAGTGAATGGAGGGTAGGGGAGATGTGTTCCTTCTTGTGCAAGAAGTCTACCTGCAAAATCGTATTCTTTGTGGTGTTGCAGGGTATTGAAAGTTGACAAACATGAGATGATGACAATGATGAATTTATCAGGAAAATGACACACACTTATTATTGGTGCTGCAGCCTTTTTCTGGTCTGAAAAAGGAGACCTGAAGTGGTATTTGAGTTAAAGAAAAGGGCTATTATTTGTTAAATTGTAACCCACCAATGGTTGGCGCGGTGGCAGTTCGCCTACAGGCTTCGCATGTGTGACGTTGAAGGACTTGAAACCCGGTGGTAGTCGTTACTTCTTGTGTGTACTGAAGGTTTTGTGTGTGGGAATTTATGAGATTGTCGTAGCAGCTTCATTTTTTGGGGGGGCGGGGGGGTAAACTGTACTGTTAGAGGATACAATTTCCTTAGCCCCAAAACTTAAGTCATTCCTTTTCGCTCTGCCAGTTACTAACTGCCCCCTTTCCAAAAATTTCCAACTCTCATATGTAACTGTTTCTTGTACCTACCGCAAGAGATCTCTGTTTGACCCATTGTTGTTGGTCACACAGCTAGGCACCAGGTTCGTTTGTGATGGGAGGTGACCATTTCATTACATCTTAGAATATTTTAAAATAGCATAATTATGAATAGCAGTTCACCTACTTAGAAAACTTTTTTTTTTAAATGTTAACACTCATTTTGAGATGAATTGGCATTATCATTCCAAGATTTTTTAATTTTTTTAAATTTTTTGTTAGAAGGAAGACCAAAGATTAGATGGACCAAAATGTTTAATAAACAGCAAAAAATGAGATGAATTATACTTTGCAGAAGAGAAAGAATAATTTTTTAAAAAGTTGATGTGAAATGATTTTTATAATGAGATTTAACAAGTCTTTTTCTTTTATCTTTTCATATTTTCCACTGGTGTTGAAAACAGCTCCTGCAGGCTCTCCTCATCATGAAGAAGAACAGATCTTATCAAAAGCCTTCCTCCTTCTGGCAATTGTCTTTGTCTTTTGGCTTCTCATAGCCTGACCCCCAAACCAAACCAAGGAGTCATTATTGCCTCACACCCTGTTTAATAAAAAGAGAAGAGAAACGGCAAAACACAGAGAAAGAAATCAAGTAAAACCAACTCCAACATTTCTTTCCCTTTTTTTTTTTTTTTTTTTTTTTTTTGTAATTGGGGGGAGAAAAGACGTTTTTCTTCGAAAACAACTCGGAAAAGACAGGAGAGGGACTGACTCACATGAGGAACTTTGGCTTGACAAATTTTTCTTTGTTCCTGAACCAACAGCAAAATCCCTTCTCTTCACCCCCTGCCTGTCATTTTTTTAGGGGGAGGTCTCCTTTCCCCATTTTTTTTTTTTTTTTTTTTTTTTTTTTTAAACTTCTGCATAAATGAAAAGAAAACAAGTATGGAAAAAAAAGTGCGGCTATTCTTTTTTGTGACATTACAAGATTTTTATCTGTGATATTTAAAAAGGAAACAAAAAAACAAAACAAAAAAAAGAATAAATTTCTATGTAAATTTCATTTCATCTATTTAACTGTGCTGCTAGAATGTTTGGGTTTAGAAAATTTTTAAATAATTCTTGACTGAAGAAGAACAGTGACAGCAGTCGGGCAAGGCTCTCCTTTCTCTCTCTCTCCCCCTCTCCTCACCATTTTTGTTGCCTGTGGACTTTTAACAACTGCCTCTTGTCCACTCCCAGTCCCTCTCCCCCTTAAAAAAAAAAAATGACCAATCTATGAGAAGTTTTGCAACTATACCCTATTTGCCTCAAGTAATTATTCAAACATGAGAGCAAACGACTCCCTGCCAGCGGAGGAAAGTACATATTTCCAAAATGGTGCGGATTGTTGAATTCCTCTCTAAGAAACATTAACAAAAGAAATGTATCTTCCATAATGTTTGTACCAGTGATGTCTTAAAAGCAAAAAAAAAAAAAAAAAAAAAAAAAAATCTCTCTCTCTCTACCTATCTACCTATCTCTCTCTCTCTCTCTCTCTCTCACTATCTATCTATCTATACAAAAGTGTTTGTTGGTGGTTGGGGCATACCAACTTCTTTCAGTCTGTTACTGATTCCCTCAGAAGAAAGTTTGTCTTGTTAAAGTTCAGCTTTATTTTTTTTTTCTTTTGTTATATAACCTGTGTACACTTATTGATGGGGGACAAAGAACTTTTCAAAAGGAATGGACACATTGTTTCATGGTCTTGTTTCTAAAGGAAACGTGTAAAAGAAACAAAAGCAAGAAAAAGAGACAAGGAAGGAAGAAGTGGTGTGTGGACATGTCTTCATCTGAATTAAGCTACTTCCTATTTGATGGCTTTTTTCTTTTTTTAAAGTTTTTTTTTTTTTGTCTAACTCTATTTCTACAAACTCTTGTTGATTCATCTTAAATGCCTGAGTGTAAAGAAATGTTTCTGTTCTCTTCTCTACCCTGCCCCCCACACCCCCAACAGCCTCCTCATCCTAAACAATGATGTGACCACTCCCAGTGGATTCTTGTTACTGAGTGCAGGATTGCTAAGGTTTATTTTGTGACCCTCTTGAGGGGGGCAAACCTTTCTATGTTGTCTAAATCTTCTGGCAGAACATACACCAAAGTCCCTTGAAAGATATATAGAACTTCCTACCCAAACAATCTTCATAACTGTTTTGGTGTCTAAGTTCAGTAAGCAACGATTTCACACCAACACTGCCAACCCATAATCCTTTATTTTTGTTTAGCAAAAATTTAAAATTATTTTTTGTTTTTTGGGTTTTTTTAAATCTTAACCTCCTATTTCCAAAAACTCATTAAAATACAAAAATGGATTTTTCCTGGTCATAGAAAATAAATATTAAGAAAAAAATACAATCCTGAAAAAATAGCTTATTCTGAAATTGGCAGTAAAGAATACTTGAATAGTCAAATAATCTTAAAGAAAATAGAATAAAACTATAATTAATGATTATTTCCACTTTTTTAAGGTAGGACTGTCTTCAAGGACTTATATGCAGATTATTCCTTAGTTTTGTCTGCAGACTTTTTAAATATGTTTTCTATTATTATAAAAAGACTACTAAAAAATTTTTTTTCATAATATCTACGAAAATTTTATCGGTTTAATAAAAAGTACTCCTTAACATGAACTATTGTAAACTAATTTTCAACCAACTTAAATAGCTGGTCTTTGGGGTCAGCTAGCTAGCATTGTTGGACAGAAGTGTCCCATCCTTATCTGATTGTTAGTTTGGTTTCATTCTGAGAGAGCATGATTAGGCTATCCGTGACTGGTAAAAATAATGAAACTTAACCCTCTTGACAATCATTGCAGACTGGTCTTTATTGTAAATATATTATTGACTGCCAGGTGAGAAGCCCAAATGCAAATGATTTGTTGTTTTGGTTTTTTTTTTCTTTGACATCTATGAATTTAAATAAATAACTGGGCAAAGAATTGATTAGTAAAATGAGGTTTATGATAACAAGTCAAAGGCAAATACCAACAATTCCCCCCCTTACAAACCCCCTAACCCACTCCACCTTTTTTTCTTTCCTTTTTCTATTTAGTATTTATTGATAAGATTTATTTGCATATTTTTAGTTGTTTCTTTTCTTTTTTTTCCTTTTATTTTGGGATTTTAATTCTATTTTAGCTTTTTTGAATAAAGGAAGAAACAATGTGAAAAAAAAAAAAGTTTGAGAAAATTTCAAGTGATTTTTTTTTTCCTCCATTTTGTTGTGATGTATGGTGATTACAGGTGTTTATAAAAAAGAAAAAAAATGAACAAAATTGATGGGATAGGCAGAGAATTGGGAAAAGAAGAAAATGTCTGGATGAAGAGGGAAAAAAATGGAGGGAGGTTGATGGAAAAAAATAGTTATTTCAAATATTAAATTATTCAAATTAGTGGTTATAATGGAATGCCTATTAAATAAATAAAAAATTTTAATTGTAATTTTTTTTTTTTTTTTTTTTTTTTTTTTTTAATCATTACTTTCTAGTAAAACAGAGGATTTAATCATCTTGATCATAATGACTAAGGAAGGAAAAGTCCTCTTCATTTCTGTTTATTACCAAATATTCTACGCTTCAATTCCCTTTTTGTTTTCCTAGCAAAGCTCTACAAACAGCAGTCAAGAGAATGTTTGTGGCTAGACCCTCCCCAATCTCAATGATATGGTCAAATTGGGAGTTGGAACATTGTGTTGCATCAACTTTCCTTGTGGGAAATGGATTTCTTGCTTTTAAAAAAAAATCAACATTTGAAGCTCTGAAATATACAACCATCTCAGCCACAGGACAATCAGTGTAGGCTTTAATTTGACATGGTGAGATTTTTTTATCCCGTATAAATGATGAAAACAAAATCTAAATGTGAATCGTTTATTTATATATATATATATTTTTTTTTTACTATTGTTCTCATCTTTGTTATATACACAACATCCTTTTTCAGGTGTTTGATGAGAAGATTCCCAAACTTGACAAACTCTGGAGCCTTTATGGAACTTCTTATTCAATGACCAGATACAAGTGTTAAGCGAATACTTTTGTTATTTTTTTTGCCCAGGGTCTGGATTGAACTGTTAACCTACAGATGACTGTTAATTCGAACTGTACTATCCAGAGTTAATTTTTGGGACCTAAATAGACGAAAATAACAGAATGCAAATTTTAACGAAGGTTTAAGTTCAACAAGAAACACCTGAAGAAGGCAGGAGGGCACATCAGCCAAAACGTGTATAACAATAAAGATGATAACAATAGTCCGAAAAACTTAGATAATACGAATTATCAAGCCTCATCTCAAAAATTCTGACAAATAAAAATGAATGTGATCTTTCTTCCCAATAAAACAAAATCCTTGGTAACAAAAATAATTTTATATTTGAAAGAAAAAAGTATTACTTGACTGGATTTTGTTAAATGAGCTTTGTTTTATTATTTTAATTTCCTTTCTCTATATTCTTTTGATTTATAATATTTTGGGCATTACCCTACCCCCAGGCCTTCCTTCTTCAGTTAGTATTGAATTTATTCAACTGGTGTCCAATGCCTATCAGAATAAATATAATTTTTCATGAACAAATTTTTATATTTCTTTTTAATAACTGTTCTCAAATGTTATCTACATGAATACCTCCAACAGGTAGTCCACCTTGAGAAAAACTAGAGAATTGTGTATATGACATCCCTTACAAATAGGAATAGAAAAACCTGAGAATACCATAATATAAGGGTAAGGGAAACATTTAAATCTGGTATGGTGAACCTTATGACATTGAAAGCCAAATAATAGACGGAGAGAGAGGAGGCATGGGCAAATAGGACACATGAAAGACCTGACTCTTATCAGGCACTGCTCAGTCCACTCGTCAGTCGTCTGAGCAGCAGTGTGGATGGCATTTAAGGAAGCGTTTTTTTTTTTCTTGCTTTTTTTAATCAAAATCATGAAAACTATTCCAGGGTAAACTTTATGGCATTCATCAGAAAACTAGCTCTCATTCACTTTGACAATTTTCAAATGATGAAAAAATTATATTTGAATTCTAGCAGAGATTGGACAACAGTTGCCACTATTTGAATAAATCTACCACCAGAAGGCAGCAGTCAACGCATTGTTTAAAAAAAAAAAAAAAAAAAAAAAATGCACCCTCCGGGCAGAAGTATTTAAATTTTAAATTAGATATCTTATTATAATGGAGATTGTGGGTTTATCTGTCTAACCGAAACTATATTACTATAAATTTTACAAATCCCTTTGTTATTTACATCACATTCTCCATGATTTTATTTTTATTTAAACCTCAATTATTAGTAAAATTGTTTTACATTATCGATACTGTTGACCATATCTACATACAATTGTATTTATATATACAACAAAATAGCAGATTACAGTGTGAATGGGAAGGCTAATTTGCATATTGATCTTAAAAAATTGATTTTAATAAATATATGCTTAGTATTATTGATTTCTAATTGTTTGGTTTTATCTTATTGAATATGAGCAAACATTTCAGGAATAAGTCTATTATCCTTTACTTCCTATTTTAACTAAATAGTTAAATTAGTTAAATTTACCAATGAAAGACGGGAGTAATGGAAAATGATGGAAGAGTTAGTTCAAAGTTGTTCTATTTTTCGATTACACTCCCTCTGTTCCAAATCTTTTTATCTGCATTATTATTCAGTTTTATTAGCCTCTCTAAATTTTATTATATTAAAACTTAAAAACTTGCACCCGGAGGGTGCATAAATATTATAATAGATATAGATTTATATTAGATATTATATTGAATTAGAAAGACTAATGGAATTAATTATGAACACAAAAATGATTACTTATTTCCACTTTATTCTAATTGATTTCAATATAAAATTATATATAAGATTGCTTTTAATACATTTGAGAATAAAACAATGATATTAGAAATCAATAACACCAAGTAATTATTTATTAAAAACGGTTTTATTAAAACTGGTATGCAAATTTCTTAATGATATATAACACACATTGTAGGATTTTAAACACAGTATGGGCGGTTTGGAGGCAAATCTATCTTAGCTAGACCGTAACAGAGACATTGTTGATAAATAAGATGTTTAAGATTAAATAGTAATTATTTAATAACCACTGAGAATATAATGTAAATAACTAAGAGAATTGTGATGTAGTCTCTGTTATGGACAGACAATCTCAATAAGATAGACAAGGGAATTTTTTTTTTTATAAGTTTATTTCAATGAATTACTTTGCTTTTAAAAGTACTAAGTCTCTTTCCCTAGGACAAGTTCAGAACTGAACTTAAAATTATTATTTGCAGATAGCACCATCTCATCTTTGCCAGGTTTGCATCTCTGAGGCTAAGAGCGTTAGGGGATTTTAAAGGAGTACATATTTTCACTTTTTGGACAATTATTGTAAATTTGGGGATGGTGGGTAAAGCAGATTTTGATGGGTTCATAAAGTATTTATCTCTTAATCACCCCCACCTCTTTATCTCCCAAATTTGTTTTGCATTTTTTTCTCCATGTAAACAGTGCTCAGAAGAAAATAACAATTTTGGAATCTGTTAAGAGTCCACTTGTAGGTAGGTGAGCGTTTTTAATGGAGGAGGAGGAGGTAAAAATTACCACTTTCCTCCTCAGTTTAGATTTCTAAACACACAGGATTTTTGTCAAGCTGTTGGATTAGCTTCTCTAATAATAGTTATTTATTTATTGTGTATACATATAGGATGCAAATGATTTTTAATCAAATATTACAAATTATTAATAAAATGCCATTAAAATCTGAGACTTTGAGACATTGATCTGGCTTTATTAATGAAACTCAACTACAGAACTTACGAAAGCAGAAAATCAAATAGACAAACTATACCGCATACATGAGATTTAAAATATTTCAGTTTATACATTTTTATGCCTTTCCTAAATCCTGAGATTAATAGTTTTCATCATTCCATATATCACAGGGAAGAAGAGATTTTTTAAATTCAGTTTTTTTTTAATTCCTTCCCAATGACGTCAAGATGAAGAACCTGTTCACTGAAATTGGTTTTTAATACTTTATTGAATCTAGAAAATTTACAAAATTGTAGAGCCTATAGATAAGAGCTTTAGCCAAGCAGATCATCACTTGCATGTTGTGCTCTGTAACTGTTAACCTATGCCAGACTAAGTTATTTTGAATCTTAATTGACTTTTTCTGTGAGGTAAGCTTTTTGCTTACCTCACAGAAAAAAAGTCACTTGTCCAGCTTTAATGAATATTTAAAGCTGAAATCTAATTTTTAAAAATCTGCTGCATTTCTTTACATCAAAGATAGAATCTGGGAATTTCCTAAAAGGATAAGGGTAACGTATCCATAAAGAAAATCACCCCCACCCCCACAAAAAAAAAAAACAGGACTGGAATTTTGCCGTTTGGAAGTAAATACCACCAATACAGGGACAAGTTAGGTGAAGTTATCTCCCTTGAGCTGTCATTACCTTGCCAGAATTGAGGAGAAAAATACAAAAAATTGTCAACAGCTGAAGCCAGAATTGAGAAAAAATACAAAAAATTGTTAACAGCTGAATAAAACAAATCTTTATTATTTTTTTTTAAGATTAAAATAGGCATTCCGATTACAAGAAACTGATCTTTTCATAGATAGAATTGAGACTATCTAAATATTTAAATCATGACAGCTTTTTTTTCTTCTTTTATTGCTGTCCTAATGTTTTAACTACCTCGTAGTTTGTTTTACTAATAAAAGAAAAAACTTTTAAAAATGTTTTCCTTATTTTCATGAATTATAACTCATTATCCACTACATACGTTTAAAAATAAAGTAATTTTTTTCAGATCACCTGAATCTGCACTTTAACAATTAGCAAAGGAATTTTAATTATTTCTCTTCGACAAGAGCAAAGAAAAGTCTTGTCAAATTTATTGACTGCATTGTCAATAATTGTAGCAATTTATTTAGTTTTCTTCTAATGTTTCTATAATGAACTAAATTTATAAAGAGAAAATTACCATTATTCATCTTCTCTCAGCAACCTCGTCTAAAATGGGTTGCCAATTCTTTTCAAGAAACATGTGAAGAGGGGGGGGGAAGCCCTAGTAACCATAAAATAAAGTAAATTATTTACATATAGAGAAATTCTATAATTTCCTCTTACTTCCCTTTCATTACCATTTACTCAAGTGATTTGAAAGAATTTCAGCCAACTACTGTCATCATCTCAAATCTATATATATAAGCTCATCATTTATGATAAGTATTATATAAAATCCCTCAAGTGTTTTAAAAACATAATATTTTAGTTTAAAAATAATCACAATGGTCTAATTTATCCAAATTATACCATCCATCTCTATACATAAATAATCCAGTTACTTTTCATGGGGACTTTTTTTTTTTTAAATAAACTTTATCTCTTGCAATTGGACATTTACCAAATCCTTTTTAGATACAAAAAAAAAAGTTAATCGAAAAAAAAAAAACCCAGAATACATCTATTACAGGTCAGATTTTATGCAAATAATATTTAAAAGAATACAAACAGTAGTTTTAATTTATAGTTTATTTATCCAAAAATATCTGAATCCCAAATGGAGATAATACTAAGAGCTCCTGGAATGATAATGGAAGGAGTTCATAAATAGATGTTAGTAGATACAGCTGTCCAATTGTGTGCTGCAAGGTGCAGGATCCAATTCAAGAGGGGGAGAGGAAGATCGATAATAAAGTCCATCCAGAATCACAAAATGAACCAGGTATTTTGTTTGTGTGCAAAACCAAAGCTGATCTTTGATGCCTTTTAATAGCAGGATTCGTGACTAAATTCTACGTTGTTAGAGAGAAACTCCTGAAATGAACAAGAAAAATATAGTCAATGTTTAGTTAAGAAACATTAAATACAATTATAAAGTTTAGTTTTTCAATATCTTCCATCATGCTAAAATGATATTAATAGGGAAATGCTTGTGATTTTAAGGTGATTGACATTTTAAAAAATTTCTTTCTTTTAAACTTACATTTGCTTTAAGTCAGTGTTAGGTTTACAAATCATTTCCAGAAAATATTTAACATTCCAGGAACATTCTCCATACCACATTTAATCAAATTATAAATAAAGACAATTCTTCAGACATTTAACTCAGTAAAATTTAAAGAGAAAAAAAAAGAAATTTTCAAATTAAAATAACTTAAGTTTTCTATTCGGACATTTCTTCTAATGAAGTAAATTTGAAGATTCAAGATGAATACTAACTAATAATAAAAGTTTTTGTTAATTCATTAAAATTCAATTTTACAACTAACAATATAAACCTCTATGAATATCAGTAAACATTTTTATTCAAAAAGTAAATAAAAATGAAGCTGGGATTTGTAGTAATTATGAAAACTGCTATAATTTTTGTACAAGGCCATAAATTGCTTCCACGAGCTGATGTTTCTACAAAATCATCCAACTAAATATTGACCAAGTTGAACAAAGAAATAATTAGATTTGACAAAAGTTTTCATTTATATCTCATGATGCTCTCAAAAAAATAAAAATAACTCACCATTTTGTTGTTTACACAGTTTAATAGCTTCGTTAAATCCTTGGCATAGAGTTATGTCCCCTTGCTTCTGGGCACAATCCATAAACTGTTTGATTTCAAACTCGCATGGATTTAATTGACTAGCTCCAGCGGGTTGATTGTAGATTGGTTGTGGTTCAGGGGCAACTTGGGCAGGTGCTGCAGCTGCAGCCTCACTACCACCACCGCCACTGAAAGCACCAGTCAAAGCATGGCCGACAGTGTGACCCTAGAAAAGACAATTTATTATACTGAATTTATATACATCAAGGAGAACCAGACAGAGAAAACTAATATTAGAAAAGTGAAAATTAAAGAGAAAACATTTCAGTGATTAGAGATGAAGCATTGAATATCATTCACTAAAATAAATAATGCTTTTTTTTTTTTATTGATACTACTAAGAAATTAAAATTGAAATTCTGTCTTTTAGCAGAGTTCTAATAGCACTGGTGAGGAAGAAGTATTAACAATGAGGCAGGGTCTAGCAAAGAGCCTTACATGTAAATCTTTGTTTTCTTATATATTTTTTTAAAACTCTGGGTTACACCAGTTAGTGCTGCTAGTATAAGATTAAAAAATAGTATAAAATTATTTGAACTAAAAAAAGGTTTGGTTATAATTTTAACAAGAAAAATAAAAATAATGAAAATCCTCCTTGAGAGAGACCAATTAAATTTTACAATTAGTTTTATTTAATAAAGTTTCATAATCTTACAAATCTAATCTATGAATAAATACATCCAATGAATTTAGTTTTCACAAACATGCATTATATATATCCAATCTTACCAAATTGCAAAGATTGATGATATAGTAAACCTTTGTAAAAATTTCAAGTGTTTTTGTATATCTTGCTTTCTTGTTAAAAATCATTTCACATACCTGCTTTTGATGGAAGAGGAATATATTCTAAAGACTAGCATTTAATCACAAAACTTGGTAAATATATTTAAGATTTCCTAATAGAACCTATTAATACCGGTAAACATCAAAGAATAAAAAGTTTAAAGTGATTTTAGTCCAGAATCAACAATTTTGTACATAAAAAAATTTTTTTTTTTAAATAAATAAAAGGTGAAGTGGTGGCGATATAAAAATCTCAGTTATCTCCCCTTGAATTTCGGTGGATGGGAACGTCTAATATAAAAATGGAGACGTGTTCAAATAAGTAAACCAACAGATGGTGCTGCTTAGCAGTTTTAAGTTTATTAATATTTACACTAACCAATGTTCTATGGTATTTTATTTTATGAATAGAAGAATTCTGGCAAATTTCCAGTGGAAACCGATTAGCAATCTTTAATAAACTTGTAAAAAATATTGATATACGACCTGTTCACAAGTTAAAGAATTTATTAAAATGACTCCATTTTAAAACAAAGTCTATGTACACATTTAGAGGAATTTGATATTACTGAATGAAAAAAAAAAAAAAAAAAAAAAAAAAAAAAACTAGCAAAATATCCCAAGATTTGTGCAACTATTAAGTCCATTTTACTAGCTTTTCCAAGTTCATATCTATTTACCCAACCCCTCTGCACAAGCAGGATGCAACACAAGGTCAGTTTTTAAGCAGAGTTTAACAGGTTTGAATTCAAAGTTTTCTTCTAGACCAGTTGCCATACCAAGGTTAAAAAGCTCAGTCTGCCCTGCTATTTACCCATAGCTGGAGGGAGTATAATTGGATTCATACATTTCACAAGGGTATTCGCACTATGTGAAATGCAAACAATTTTGCACAGGATTTGAACTTGTGTCACCATGTCCATTTTCTCGGGCCACAAACGCCTAAATGGTGAAATCAGAGTTTAGCCACGTGCATTATTTACTAAGCAAACAGAAACATTTTGAATGTAGTGATTTGCAGCTCAAACACGAACAAGCAATCTAATATTTGTTATCTCAGTGGCCACCAAACCCATTTTTCCCATTAAAAAAAAAATTCAAGAAATAAAAGGTATGTTTGCATTTATAGTTCACGGATTCTTTTCTAATTAGTATTATCTGCGTTATTCGGACTATTGTCCCCATCTTCATTGTTATTTGTACAACGTTTCAGCCGATATGCCCTCCAGCCTTCTTCAGGTATTTCTTGTCGAACTCGGGAACCTTCTTGTCGTAATCGGGAGCCATCACAGAACTTTGAACCTAACCCTTTATTTATTCCACGGGGGTATCCTGTTCTCATACCGCTAACCATAGCTGGGGTAGGAGTTGTGTTAATTATTTTTTTAACTGCCTCTACTTAGGATTGAACTCGGTATCCAGAGATAACTGTCACTTAGAACTGTCATAACTAAACTACCTTATCCACTAGGCCATGTGTCCAATTCTTTTCTAATGTAAATTATTAAACCCTGGTAAATTAGTTATGTAATTTAATATTCAATTAATTTATTTGAGAGCGAATGGAAATTAAATTTGGTTACAAGTAAGATGTTTGAAAACTGTTTTTAGATTAAAGACACAGGAGTTTTGTAATATAGATTGGTTCTCTTGCTAATGCATGTAACAGCCCCCTGATTTGAGCAGGTAAAATATTACAGGTGCGTTAGCTTATCAAGAAGGCTTACAGTTGTTGTCCAATCACACATGCCACAATATTTTTTTTTTTTTTAAATAAAAAAAGTCTAAAAGATGTCAGAGAGAAGAGAGGATCCATGCTTTTCCTAAGGGCAACGAGTACAAGTGAACTTAACAAAAACTAGGTTTTTAATGTTCTTCTTGGAACAAAATAGTTTCTCTCTGACCTCATACATCTTTACAATAAAGCTCTTATCACTATGATGTGATGATAATAGGAGAGGGGTGAAATTCAATGTGGCAATTGCAATTTAATTTAAACAAAAGATTTATGGAAAGTTCTTCAAGTATTTTAGAAGAAAATCTTTTTGAAATTTGTACTTCTGGTCACCCATAAATACTTACCACAGCAGAGCCAACAGCAACACCAGCGGCTGTGGCAGCCATTTGTTTAAAGAGTCCTGGTTGTTGAGGAGCAGCCATAGCGGGGGCAGGAGGAGGTGGTGGTGGTGGTGCATAAGCTGGGGGTGAAGGCCTGATAAATAAAATAAAAATAAAAATAAATAAACAAACATAGAAAATTAAACTAAATACAAGATAAAAGTTTAACACTGAAAATAACTTGTATTATTTTGATTGTTCACACTGATGTATTTATGATATATAAAAACGTTTCTTCAGGTGTACCTTGTCTGTCTGAGTATCACAACCAATAGCAATAATTCAACCTGGGAAATCATTTTGAACAGTTTGTCAAGCTAACAAGGCATTTAAAGAACTTCACACTTTTGACAACAAAAAACTATATCAATAAATATTTCTTCATCTTCTGGGACAATATAAAAAAAAAAATTTTTTTTTCTTTTTTAAATATCTTTTAGGATACCAGTTTCTAGGTTTGGTAAGTGATCAAATGTTTAGCATGCAACCTCAACCAATATCCACAATTATCATGGATCAAATTTATATTCTTTAACACCAACTTTTAATTGAAAAATTGTGTTGAAAACAGACAAACAAAAATCACAGCTTTCATTCATTCCTTCCTTCCTTCATTTGTGATTACTCAACACTTAACTCTTAATGTCCTATACCACCTCATTCCACCCAGCCGGAAGTCTCATTCATTTTCCTAATCCGCCCTAAACGATAGCTTTTGTTTAAATTTAATACTATTAAACATATTTAGAAGTCTTTGATTTAAGGGAAATAACAGGTAATTTTAGATGCAAAGGTCATTTTTAGCCATTTTTTCATATATCCTTATAGTAATGCTCTGGACTTAGAAAATTCTCAACAGGATGTTAAGAGTTAATCAGACATCACAACTGAACCCACACCCCACCCCCATTGACGTATGTAGCCATTTTCCTCATTCTTTCTCTGGCTATAAAACTCCTCCCTCACCTACTCAGTTTACCTACTGGTAGCAATGTAGGTATTTACCCAACCCACTGACACAGTAGGATGTGACAAGATTGCAAGTATGGAGCATCCAGCAGGGATCCAACTCGTTACTCAGTCCTAGATCTGCATGACTAGCTCACTAACCATTACATCCCAATGAGACAGCCTACTGGTAGCAAGGTAAACATTTTTCTTTCCTTCAGACCACATCTCCACTGATCTTTAAGATCACTATTACATCATGATGTGCAACACTCCCTCTACAATCTTGGCATTGATATCATTACATTTCTGTCCATAATATCTTCAGGGCTTGTGCTTTCATTAGATAACATATCTTATGCCCAGAACATACCATGGCACCCAGTCAGCCATAACATTGTTTGAGGATTATACTCCAGTCACGACTTCTTTCCCCCACTGATCATACATTAGCTAGTTTTACTCGGACTACTACTTCTCCAATTTGGATTGTAATAGGAACATCAAAAGGTCTTTATTTAGGTATATATATTTCTCGGATGCCTTCATTCATAGATGAAGATCGACCTTTGTAGCACTGTCATCCGTCTGAATTTGGGTGCCATGTTGTACTGCCATGTTGCCTCCAGGTGAGATATCCTTCCTCTCTTTGCAATGGCATTTAGTCTAATGGTTTTCTACTATCCCACCTGGTCTGTATATAGCCTTGAAATACCTTTTAATATTCCACTTCCCTAGGATGACTTCTGAGCAAAATATTGTGCTGTCATCAACCAAAACTTCTATCAATCCACACTCAAGAATTACATTCTCAAGTTCTTCCACAATCACGGCTATTGTCTCCGAATGCAATTCCCTCCATATGTTGCCAGCCACCCATCGTTAAGGAGTTATATCAAGGGCCAACCTTGTCCAGTTATTTCCAATTCCATCTTCACACAGATCATGAACACAGGGAACAGTGCCAACACATCTGCCTTATTTTTTCTATGAAGGCATAAATACTGTGCCCAACTCCAAACCAAACTGTCATCAGTTCTCCCAGTATTCATAATGTTTTACCAACAATTCTGCTGCAACCTTTCTTCATATACTTTTTTCTTTTATAATAGAATTCACTAAGCTTAGTACTGTGCTTAGAAGAGGCAGGGCTGGGTTTATTGCCTGGCTCATGAGGCACCCCAAAAAAGGAATACTGACAGAATTATATGCAATTTTTAAAACCCGCCACTGGTATTCCACATTAAACAATTTTGTGTCACATCTGGCTTCGTGAGTAACCAAGAAATAGCCCTAAGCAGACCTGATTTACATCTTTCTCAAACCCAACACCCGGGCCAAACTGATACCCATTAAATGCCAAACTCAGCTACAAAAGTGGATGCAGTCATCTTTTTCTTTAACCACTACACCACCTATTTCTATGTCTGGAAATGTTGCTTGCATCACACCATACCAGTTTTAGTTTTAACCCAATTTTTTTTTTTTTTAAGTGGTCCACCACTTCTACTACTGGCACTTTAGTTCCATCTTTCATGTCATCAATATGAAACTATCACACTTTTTCTTATCACCATTTCAAGTAACAATGCTCATAACAAAAATTATGAATGGAATTTAGCTATACAAATGATATCTTATTATAATGGAGATTGTGTGTTTTTCTGTCTGTAACCGAAACTATATTCCTACTCAAGTCACAATTCTCTTAGTTATTGACATCACATTCTCCATGATTTTATTTTTATCTAAACCTCAATTATTAATAAAATTGTCTTACATTATTAATACTGTTAACTATGTCTACATACTGACAACATGCAATTGTATTTATATATACAACAAAATAACGGTTTACAGTGTGAACGGGAAGGCTAATTTGCATATTAATATTAAAAAATCGAATTTAATAAATATGTGCTTAGTATTATTGATTTCTAACTCTTTGGTTTTATCTTAATGAATATAAGCAAAAATCTCTTCAATGAATCTTAAATGAAATCCATTAACAAGATAAAATAACTGCCATTTTATTATTCACTTCCTCTTATAACTAAATACTTAAATTAGAAAAAATAACAATGAAAGACGAGAGTGATGGAAAAGTAAGTTTCAGTTGTTCCATTTTTTATTATACTCCCTCTGTTCCAAATCTTTTATTATACTCCCTCTGTTTCAAATCTTTTTATCTGTATTCTTATTTAGTTTCATTAGCCTAATTTAATACAATATTTTATTACATTAAAACTTAAATACTTGCACCCGGAGGGTGCATATATTTGCTAGTTTATATAATATAAATTGATAAGCTTTTGTTTTTTTTTTAAATTATCAAAATCCATCTATAACTTATTGAAATATAAGCACTTGAATTTAGAAAAAACTGGACAAAAAGGCCTCTATTTTCCTGAGAATCTTTGGACAACACATTGTTTTCACTGACAAATCCCATTTACAGCAAAAACTATTCAAGATAAAGTAATGAAATTTGACATATGTAAATCTTGTTGGTGAATATCATGGAAACTTTAAAGACATAACTCATTTGAACTTCTTATAGTGGCAATGCTGAAAGACATTTGCATTTTCAGTGGGTTCCATTTAGGGGGAGGGGAGAGAGAGAGAGAGTTTTTGTAAATAAGCAAACTATACAACACCCTATTCTTTACATATAGTATTAAACCTAAATGGTTCCTTGTAATCTCTAATTAGGTGTGATCCCAGACACCTAAAGCATAGTAACCTGGACGACACCCACCCACCCCATTTCTTTTTGTTCCTTTGCTTCATGCAATCAGTCCTACTATTCTAGACTTCCTATCTTTTACATACCAGTAACCTTGCAGTCATTATCAGCTTGCTGATTTCCATCTTCTTAACACAAGGTATTTGTTGCTGTGGCTGCATATGTCATCCAGAAAGCCCATTCCATTACAAAAGCTAGTTTTGCCATTTGATCTCACCCTCTCTACGTATCTGCCAACCTGTCTTCAAATCACTGTTCACTGAATGCTGCTTTTAATCTGGTCTATCATCTATTTGTCCAAATGTTCCTCATTGTTCATCTCTAAAGAGAGCAAGCGCATCCCCTGAGAAAAGTGGAAGGAAGTTTGTGATAGCAGAGATATTCTGAAGCCACACAACTATGTTTCCTTCACCATTAAACATTTCACCAGGTCACTATTTAATTTTACTTCTCCATTTTCACCGAAAAAGCTTGTGATGAAAACAAATAGCAAGATATTAGGACTCACCATTTTCTTTTCTTTTTTTTTTCCACCTGGGGTTGTGATACTTAGTCATCGCAACCCTATCGACTTCTGTAGCCATTTTCTCTATCTATAAAACTGCCTCCCTACTAAGTATCTCTACTGGCAGCACAGTTTTGATAAAGATTTTTAAAAATAATTGATTTCTATTCTACAGAAAGTGATGTCAGTATCTATACATAGGAAAGGCATGGCCTGCTATAGACAGATTATCAATCATATGGAAATTTGTTCTCTCTGATAGAATAAAGGGAGAATTCTTCCAACTTTAACCAGATCAGTGCTATTGTATGTCTGCACCCCCTTGGACTAATGAAATGCTTAGAGAAAAAGCTACATGGGGAACTACACAAGGATGCTGCTTTGAACTAATTTTAGAAGTAGCACCTCACAAAAAAAAAAAAAAAAAAGAAGCTGTACAACCACTTGCCCCCCCCCCCATCACACAAACCACCCAAGTAAAATGAACAAGACTGGAGAAGCAAGAATGAACTCATAAGTGACGTTCTCCTGTGGACACTGACACACCAGTGCAGGCCAAACAGCAAGAACCTGCATCAGTCAGTTCTGTGCAGATTCTGGATGCTACATGGAAGACCTGCCAGGGACAATGACCGATAGGGACAGTTGGAGAGCAAGACTGTCACGGATAACTGTGCTGTCAGCACGAGCCGATGATGATTAATACATATACTAGCTAATTAACAAATTTCTCCTGCTAATGATTATAGATTAGGCCACTATGTGTTTGCGTCTAGTCAAAGATATCAGTTGCAAGACTGCTAGTTTGTATGGCCTTGGTTCATTCTCAGCAATAACTAAAGTATTCATAATATTTCAGCCCTTTAAAAACAACATCAATAGTAAAATTTGGATCTAATCCCTGGCTGAAAAAGCCAATTTTTTTAAATAACCCATATGTCTTACAGTTTAGCTCAGTTGCTAGAACCTCCACTTAGGAATTACAATGTTCCAGGTTTGATACATTTATTTATTTAACTATTTTTAAATGAAGTACTGTCAACCAGTATCAATTTTAGACTAGTATTATTTTCAATTTAATTATTAATTTAATTTTTTTTTTTTTTTTTTTTTTTAAAATCGCCCCCTCACTAATTTTTGCTTAGATAAAAAAAAATAAATTGAAAAAAAAAAAATTTGAAAAAAATAATTTACTAAACTTAGTTTAACATAAGGCCAAAAGAATGGAGTACCCAGTAAGAATCGAATTCACTACTAGTGGCTTACCCGCTACACATTACACCACATGATTGATAAGTAGTAGGTACCACCAATTTACCTTGTGAAATTTACCCCCCCCCTATATCTAACACAATGAAACTTGCAGAAAAATTGATATTATCTTGAAATTTTTTTTGCATTCGAAAGAAACATTAAACAAAATCCTAATGATTCTTTAAAAAAAATTTCAGCTTACGGAAATAATGAAAATTATGATTGAAAAACAATGTTTTCATTTTTGCATTGTTAAATCAACTAAAATTTAACGTAGCTAAAAACAAGTTACGATAAGAGGATTTTTAAAAAATTCTATGAAAAATCAATTAATAGTCTGATTTTCACGAAAATTTCCATAACTATTTACCTTTGGATGTAAATATATCTGAAATAGTTTTTTCCTACCCCCCTATTTTATTTTATGAGATAAAAAAAAAAAATGAACCGTCAGAAAACTTTACTTTTTTTCTATAAAGATAAGAGTCTGAATAACTATATCCCAAAAATAAATTTTTTTTTTCCTGTGTCAAAAAATCGACTTTTTCACGGATATTTAAAAATATGAATTTTATAATTCAGGTGAACTAAACATTGGTCCGATCCGAGCTTGATTAATATTTTTAAAAGAATTTGTAATTTTTATTGTTGAATAGTAATGTGTGATTCTTAGAATATACGGAAGAGCATAGCTGACATATTTATTTTACAAAGAGACGAGACGCTTCTAAGTAACCAAAGTTTGTTCCTGTTAGGGTGACAGTGTTAGCGTGAAAAAATTATTTTATTTAACTTTTTTCAATAATTAAAATAAAAAGTAAGTATAATAGATTATTTTATCAGTTTTTCTCTTAGAAAAAAAATATTCAAATTTTCATTTCATTTCATTTCCGATTATGCATAAGACAAAAATGTAAATTAGAGCTATCCATACTTTTACTGGTTAATCGTAAAAGGGAAATAATTTGTAACTTTTCTGTCTATATTACGGTCTGAAAATTACCCTTTCGCATGTAATACGGGCAGGTTTGTTTATTTTTTAAGATAACGATGTAATTTTTCCCAATCGGATAATTTGATCTTTGAATTAACTATTTTTCTTTGTAACAACCCTGTACGATCTTTTTTTTAACGAGATTTTTGATAAACAAAGTTCGGAAATATCTATTTCCGTTTTATTCAAGATGGCCTAAACTGATTGGTGGTACCTAGTATATACACACAAAGTCATTTCTTTTTGAAAGTTAGAATTTTTCATGAAAACATTTAATAAATTTTTTTCATGGATTTCTTTTAATATTTGACTTTTTAATAAAAAAAATAAAAAATAAAAATGTGTTAAATATTAAAAGAAACAAAATGGAAGCGAGGAGTAAAAAAAACATTGGCCAAGACTGAACATTATAGTTTATTTTATTTATTTATATTTTTTTTTTTTTACTCAGATATCCTGCAAAACAAAAACAAACAAACAAACAAAAAACAAACATAAAATAAACATAAAATAAATTATTTACGTTTGTTTTTTTGTTTTTTTCCAAGTTTCTTAGAGTCGCAAATTAAAATAAATGAAATTTTGTCTCAAAATTAAAAAGGCTTTTTCTAATTATACATTACTAAAAGTTAAAATAATTAGCAGAAACTAAAGAGGAAAACTCATAGATGGATTTTACTATACTTCGACAGTGTCATTGAAAGATAATCCACCTACGTACAAAATCAAAATTCAAGAGGTTAATATATGGAACGAGAAAGACAAATGTTTGTCTCCCTTAATTTCTAGAAAGTTTATCTTTTCTAAACTATCCAGAATGATTCCCACCCACTCAACATTTACACCGCTAAAGATGTTTGGTGTTTTGTTTTTTGTTTTGTTTTTTATTTAGAACTTTTTGTTATATAACATTTCCTGCTACCATCAATCGAATAAGAATTTTGAATAACTAAAGTTTCACAACAAATTTTTAAAATTGTATTTTAGACCGCTTCCTTCTTCACCTTCATCGAACCAATTTTGGGGATGTAAATATTGTACTTTATTAAAAGAAAAACGATACTGAAAATTTGGGATGAAACTATTCAAGGATTTTACTGAAATAAATTAAAGTTGTCATAAAATTCTAAAAACACGGAAGTAAAAAAATAAATAAACACTGAGTGACACGTGACCGGGAAACAATCTGCAGTGCTTGCGTTGATTAATATTAATTAATGTATTTTATCAACTAGTTATTTAATCAATTAAACAGTTAATTGAATTTTATCCTCATTATATAAAATGTTATTACAAATTATATAAATTCATCAAGTCGTCATTGTTTTCTTTTTGTGTTGCGTAAAAAGTAAAAGTTACGTAATCCATTCATTACGACACGAAAGATGTTTTGTTAGGTAACCATTAATTATTTCATTCTATTTTTTCATCTTGCAGTGAATAGCAACTAAAATTAAGATGAAAGGCAAAAAAATTAATTAAAAACCAAAGGAAAATTGTAAAGGAAATAAAAAAAAGATTGATAATATAACACTTAATTTAACTGACAACATACCATATTTCAAAAAATATAAAATTTCAAAATCATAGTATTACATTTAATTATTAAATGTAATACTATGATCTAGAAATTAACTGTATTAAATTTTAATACAGTTAATTTCTAAGCAGAGGATTTAAAAAATAAAAAAAAATGTAAATGAGTACATTTTGAACAAAGGTATGTATCATTGCAACATTTGAAGACGAAGTACTAAAAAAAAATAAATAAATAAATAAAATAAAATAAAATTTCAAACAAATCACTTCAAAAGGAAAATTGTATATAGCTTAAACTTCCTATAAATTAAATTAAATTAAAAGCCCAAAATAATCTAGTTAATGATCATTAAATCATCAAAAATTAAACTGGCAGAAAATTCTAGAAAAATCGGGTAATTTGGTTTTATCTGTTATCATAAAATAAATAATTCAAAGTGCGTTTTGCTGCCTGCGTGAGTAAACTAGGTTTTTGGTTGTTGTTTTTTTTTTAAATTGAAATAGATTTTTTTAGTTATCAAAATAGATTTAGTAAAATAAAGAAGAATTTTAAAAAAATATATCAATCAGAATGGTGCTTATTGATTTGAGCAATTTTAACAGAAAAAGTAAATTTATCATTTCAATTTTTTATCATTATTTGTTGATTATTTTGAGTTCATTGCCTAAAAATGAAACAAATTCTTAAAATATTTTTAAAATTCGCCTTGGAATTTATTAGTTAATACAATGTATTAACTAATAAATTCCAAGGCGAATTTTAAAAATATTTTAAGAATTTGTTTCATTTTTAGGCAATGAACTCAAAATAATCAACAAATAAAAAGATAAATGAATGAAATTTTAACGATGATGAAATCATTCAGAATTTTACATTATTTTTACTCATAAGTAGATTATTTCAGAAGTTCGATTTTTTCCTTAAAGTTAGTTAAACAATTTATGAAGTTGGAGATATTTTTTATTCATCTTTTTTTCTTAAATAAAACGATATCTTTTAAAAGATAGGAATATATTATTTCAAATAATCATTTCTAAGAAAAAAGAGGGATCCTCTCTACACTGTAGTTGTCGACGAAATTTCAATTTTGGCCTGGGGATTTCTTTTAATAAAAACTTCGTCTTCTATCAAAATAAAGTAATTAATTTTTGATGAATTTAGAAAAAAAGATTTGCCGAAAAAAGTTAACGCAAATTTGGTCATTTTCCATCACAATCCTTTTAAAACTTAGTCATTTAACTCTTAAAATATAATTTCGTGAAGTCATTAAAACATATACCGACGTATAGATGAAAATTCTGTTAATAAACGGACAGAGACAAATAAAAAGGAAAATCTTTGTAAAAAAAAAATCAAACTAATTTAGAATATCCAAGTGAATTGACGACCTTTTGACAAAATAATGACATCGATTATGAAGTGTTCGGGTCAAATAAGTAAAAGAAAATCCCGAAGAAATGTTGAATCTCCCATCTTACCTGACGGCCGGTGTCATTGAACGTCCTCTCCTTGGCATCTTGGAATTGCAATTAGATCAGTTCTAGACTCAGAAAGAATTATATAAATAAGACTTTTTCTTATTTTATCCAACACGTGTTAAATTCAGACTTTCACCTTCAGTTACCTTGACTGAAGATCGTTACTTACTGTGTTCTTGTTGCTGATTGGTCCACATCAACCAATCAACGTTGATCTTTTAAAAACATTAATAGATCATTGATTTCTTGGTGTACAAGGGCACGTGGTTTTGGCCTAGTGGTTTGCAAGATTAGGATATCATTCTTATTGAATTCGATTTTCACTTGGCACCCCATACTTCTGACTTTGTACCTCAATTAAGCTAAGATTAGTACACCGGATATAAACAAAAAATTATAAACATTAACACATAATTTACTTTCAAAATAGTAGGAATAAGTAAGTAGAAATTAATGGTATCTGATTTTATTTTAATAGAGTATAATACTATACTCAATTTTGATATATTATCTGTTTTGTTTTGTTTTTTGTTTTTTTTTTTGGGGGGCGGTCTAATTTATATTTTATATGCGAAATAAAGTAACATGTGACACAATAAGTTCGTTGTTAAGGCTGCTAAAACATCGCGTAAATATGCACAAGTGAATTTTGACAATGCTTTAAGTAAGTCCAAGTTAAATCGAAGCATTCTGATTGGTTTATAATCGTAGGCTTCCTCATCCGGCTAATGCTCGTACTACTTGATTTGAACTTTGCTAAAGTATTTAATTTGATGATATCCTATTATCACATTATTCTTTTCTTCTGGTGTAAACAGTAAGATTTTTTAAAAGGTTTAGTAAGGAATTTAATGATAGCAGTAATTTCTATTCGGAACGGAACTTGGACATTCTCTGTGCACATGACTTTTGCCATTTCTCATAACTGTTCTGTTCAGGTTTGGTGTTTTCGTACCCCCCCCCCCCAAATAAAAAACAGTCAACTTGGAAAAAAAGTCTCATTACTTTCTAGATCAATCTTGAATGTGGGTAAGTCCACTGAATAATCCTATCCAGTACTTTCTGGTATATTATTTCACTAAGAATCGACAGCAAATTTCCTCAATCAAATCTGTAAGCATAATTGTTTATATTTTGTAGGTTGCTCTGTAGTAAACATAAACAAGAACAAAAACAAGTAATTTATGTGTTTGAACATGGAATCTGTTTTCGTACTTAAATATTAATGTGTTTGTTATGTGTTTTTATAATTATGTGTTTTTATAATTTATAATTATAATCATTAATGTGTTTGTTGGACGATAAAAATGTCTATATAGTAGTGATTTCCCGGCTTGTAGGCTGCCAAAGTTTTCACATGTTGACTACTGATGTATCGGAGAGAAATGAGGTATCGGCTTTCGAGTTTGAAATTCCTTTTCTACATTGTTCTCTCGCCCAAATTTTGACTAGATTGTTCTTGTATTTATGTCCATCAATCGGTTCGACGAAGCTCTTAAGCAACAAAAGAAAAGAACAATTGGCGAATTATGATTAGCTCTTTAATCGAGTTATTTGATATGTAACCAATCTCAACTACGTCCGCGCATATCATTAGCAGTGATATGAATATTTAGAAATCAGCTCCCAGTAACTAAATTTTGGTTCGCTCGCCCAGACTTAATGTTCGAGCACCATATTCAAAATTTGTAACCGACTTAATGATGTATTGATTTGTTTGTTTAATTATGAATTTCTATTTGTAAATGAATTTGTGATTTGATTTGGAATTGTGTGAGTCCCATAATTTTTTTATTCGATAAAATTGTTTTCTGAGTAGTTTAAATTCACCCACTTTTTTTGTTTTGTTTTAAATTGCATTAAATGCTCAATTATACCATACATTTTGTCATCTTCGTAGTCCACAATATTTAATTTCACTGGTATTTATTCAGTTTATTATATGTGCTCATTCAGTTTCTATACTATTGGCTTTTACTGGAGATCAAATGGCAGCAAGTTTCTTTCACTCTTTTCAATCCAACTTTTCCATAAATAATTCAAGTATATTCTTATATTAATGAATTCGTGAGATCTTTAGTAAGCACTGCTCTTTAAATCCAATGTGTTTTTAATTTTTTTAAAGTTTGGTGCAAACAACTGGCATTATTTACAGATATTTCTTTGGACCGATATATATAATAAAGATCGAAAGGTTTAATACTCCAGCACTTTCCTCGGTATTCTAGTTGATTTTAGTTTGCTCCTCTGATCATTATTATTATTGAGTCGTGAACTCAACCCTTACTCGATGCTATGACAACATTAATATCAGTTTATTTTAGGGATGGGCATAAAGGGGGATAACTCAACATTTTTATTAGGGAATTATTTCAAATATACCAATAAATATTAATTTACGATTTAGGCAAAGTTATGGAAACCTAGATGTGTAAAAAAAATTCCTACAGAAAATTTACATGGCGTAGAAAGAATAACAAAACTGCAAGGATACGAGCGCTGATGTTCAGGCCCCAGTATAAAAATCCGGATATTTTGAAAAAAAAAAACGGGAATAACTTTTGTCAATTTAGTCTTCTGTAAGGAAAAAGGACATCGTTATTTAAAAAAAAAATTAAATATACAATCTCGGAAAATATGTTGCGCAAAATTGCACATTTTAAACTTACATTTTTAGATAGATTAAATAAAGCTTTATCTATGGTGAAAATATTTTGTTCGCCGTGGCACCTTACCGACGTTTAAAATTCATCATTAGATTTTTAAGTGAATAAAAATAGGCCAATTGAATCAGCCCCCCCCCCCCCTGCACCAATTCAAAGAAAAATATTGTTTTAAAACTACGAAAAAATTTTTTTGAGTTTTAAGAATATAACTTTTGAATTCTAAAATTACTTTGTTGGGGTACTAAATTTTTATTTTTTAACTTTTTTTATTTGTTCTTCAGGATTTGATCGATGTAAAAATTAGGGTCTGGAAAATTTTTCTCTTCAAATAACCAAAACCCTCCTACATTCTGAATTGATAACTTTTTTCAAGTTTTTTTTTTTTTTTTTTTTTTTTTTTTTAAATAAAATAAGCTATTTATTATAGCATTAAGTCGTTATTGAATAAAGCGGTGAACATTTCATTAAGATTGGACAATTTTCTGATTTTTGGTAATTGTTTTAAGAAATTTTTTTTTTAATATTTGAAAAAAAATTTTTTTTAATTTAAAAAAAAATTATCTCCTTTTGTTACTTTTGCCCATGGCTAGTTTACTCAAAAATGAAATAAAATAAAACAATAAAATAAAATAAAATAAAAAATATTATACGCTTTATCCGAATAGATGAAAATACGGAATAATTGTGTGAAGGTTAAATAATGAATTAAACTGCGCAAGGTATCGCGTTTATTTATCACTAAACTCAACAAAGCAGATTTTTCATTACCTGACATTCACACATATTAAAACTGAGATTTCGGTTGTCACAATTTTTTGAGAAATAGATAGATAAGTAAATAAATAATGCTGTCAAAAACTCAAATAAAGTACTACCTAATATGAAATCTGGCAAAAGTTCAAAGCACATAATTTTAGACCGTAAACTGTGACGTTGACTGATAAATGGATTACCTCATTTTTATTTTTATTTTTTATCTTATTTTTATTTTATTCTAATTATTTATTTTATTTTATTTTATTTTATTTTATTTTATTTTTATTTTTTTTTGGCGTGGGGCACATTTTTATCTGCGATGTTATTCAAAACCTGTTTGTATTTGTGAAAGTTATTTCCATCATATATAGATATATATATGATGGAAATAACTTTCACAAATACAAACAGATTGATCTGAAATAAATCTCTAAGTCTTTTGTTATTTCTTTACTTATAAATTTGCTCTGTGACTCTAACAATAAGAGCACACATTGAGCTCTCAAACTGCGACAGGTTGTTTAAAAAAACTCCTATGTCGTAAGGAAGATTTCTTCTCTGGACTTTTGGATATATATATATATATATATATATATATATATATATATATATATATATATATAAACTTAGGATAGCGTAGACATAGAATCAACGGCGCTTGGTAATTGTCAGTTTCTCGCCTATGCGAGATCAAGTTGCTCTATCAATGATATTGACAACTCTTTATTCATGAATATACCAAACTATATATATATATGTGTGTGTGTGTGTGTGTGTGTGTGTGTGTGTGTATTGTAATATATATGTTATATAATACATATATGTTATATAATACATATGTGTTATATAATATATATATATATATATGTTGTTATATATACATAATATATGAGTGTTATATAATACAAGCTAAATTGTTGCCTCAATTACGCAAAAAAATAACATTACACTAACATCTCACTTTTACAGATATATTTACCAACATTGCATAAATATATCTTGAAATACTATAGATTAGATTTATTAAAAGAAATCGCCATTGGCTTCAACCACGGCGTCCAGACGACTTCGGAATCTCTTGCAATCCATTTCGACGGTCTCCTTTGGGTAATCTTCAATTTGTTCCTCGTAAATTCCTACTATAAAATAAACTGAACCCTCATTTCATGTCCGTGTTTTTGCAATAAATGTTTTAAATATGTTTGCAATAAATGTTTTTAAATAAAGAAAATATATATGTTTGCAATAAATGTTTTTGAATAAAGAAAATATATTCAGTGTTGTAAAATAACGGGTGCAAGAAAAATAAAACATTTATTGCAAAAACATGGACATAAAATGAAGGTTCAGTTTATTTTATGGTAGGAATTTATGAGGAACAAGTTAAGGATTACCCTCCTTTGTTTAAATTGGTACATGCTGCCGTTGACATTGCCTTCAGTTTATCTTTGGTGTCGCACGGAGTTTTGTTGGTTTCTCACACATAATAATCAAGGGAATTGCAATCTAGGGAGTCAGGCATTTTTTTTCTGACAGCGAACACTGTTCTCCTGCTTTTGTGGCATGACGCAGTTCCTGTTGCCAGACGTCGGGTCTTCCACAAGGCCCTCTAAGATATCAGTGTATATCTTAGAGGGCCTTGGCCTTCCAGCAGTCACCCTCTCGATCCAGGGCAGCACTACCTTCTCCAAGCAGTTGATGTAGACCTCCGTGTTGAGTGTGAGGCCATGTGGGAAGATGAATGGAGGCATAATGTCACCATCGATTGTGACCACCACAAACACCATGATGCGGACTGGGTATTTGGTTTTCATCACTATCACAGAGATGCTGATAAGTACGCGTCCTGAGACCCTGACACATAACAATAAAAAAAGGACGCAGTAAAAGTGTATCCATGCGTCCCAGTGTTTTTCTTTTTTTTTCTTTCCTCACCATTTCAACCTAACTGTAAATACATTTCAAAAGTTTCTTAGAGACGAATTACACAGGATAGGTTACAAGGTAGAGGTTAGATGACTTTAGTTGTTTCCCTAGATCATACATTAAAACCCTACAATTTATTAAGAAACTTTAGTTGGGACCCATAAAATTTCCTGGGGACTCGTTCAAAGCAAATATGTGTGTCTCAAGACGCACTAAATCAAAAAGGTATTAGCATCACTGCTATCAGTACATCTTGTGAGGACAGAGAAAGCCAACGGTTTCACCCATCTGAACCTGGCAGAATTTTTTCTCATCTGTGAAAAACGAAAGCATGTTCGGTTGAAAGAGATGCTTGAGTTTGTTGAAAAGCTTTGCAACGCGGTTTTTCCTCTTATCCTTCATGCCCTGTGATAAAAAAAAGAGTCCCTTTCTCATCTTTTATGAGAAATAGCAAATGTTTTCATGCCCTACATTCCTGATAAATAGACAAAACTTGTATAAAAAGGGTGCGATGTATTTGCCATGCATCCCACTTATGCATGCGGGACACAAGAACATTTTTATGTGGGCCCACCCACGGGCCGAGACTCATAGGTGGTAGGTGCAAAAATGCGTTGATCTCGTTGGCATCCCCCTCAAGGGGGGACTCGGGCACTGGGCAATAAACCTAACCCTGCCCCTTTAAATCAAGGAGGAAAACAGCAGCATGACGCAATTCCCTCCCACAGAAATTTGAAAACAGCATACTTGGTATTCACACCTGAAGCTCCAATACGAAGATTTCAGAGTGTTTGGGCGAGGCCACCGATATAGTAATTCTAGTTGGTCTTGGTTTGGGTGTCAATCTGAGAACAGTGGATTATTAGATATGACACACAAGCTCCGGGTTGCTGAAAGTACATGCTTAAGCTTTTGTACTAAGCTTAGTTTAGTTGTGACACAAGGCTGGGTGTATGAGACACCTAGTGAGACTCGAACTCAATTGTAATGGTCTACCAGTCTAGCTTGCTGACCATTACCCACAGTTGGTAGGTATTTACTCAACCCATTAGCCACGGGTAGGATGTGACACAAGGTAACAAGTATGGGGCATCCAGTGAGGATCGAAATCGCTATTCAGTAGTAATGGATATGCAAGACTAGCTGGCTCACCATTACACCACGATGAGATGCCCCACCTAATAGGTATAAATGCAGTTATTAGAAATAGTATAAAAAGAATTATAAACTTCACTTTATTACTCTTTATTTAATAGACAACACAAAAAAAGAAAGACAAATATTGTCCCTAAAAGAATGGAATAACCCAACAATCAATACTGATACAATGGTATTAAAATGAAATTAATGTGTTATTTCTTTTCCTCCGAAGGAAGTTGTTGAAGAAAAAAAAAAGTTTTGATATGTTTTTTTTTAAATAGAGAGATAAACCAGTAAAGAGAATGGAAGTTTTAAAATGTCTATTGTGTGAAAATCTTCGTGTGGAGATCAGGAATTTACCATGTGGTCATCTGTTTTGTGTTCGATGCCTTCGTAAGCACATTTGTCAAACAAAAGAAGCACTGTATTTTAACTGTCCGAAATGTGAATCTGAAATCGAGCCCGTAGATCCAACCCGCCCCATTGAACAATGGGCCGAGGATTTTCCGGGCGAGGAACAATATCGAGAGGTCATTGTGCTGATGAAACAACTACGGAAGCAGTTGGGCAATCATAACTGTGATAGCTGCTTGGAATCCAAGGATGAATTCCGAGAAAACCATGCCGAAGGTTGGTGTCAACCGTGCGCGCGTCTTTTTTGCATGGCTTGTTTGCGTTTGCACCTCTACACCTACAAAAAAACCCACCAACCGATATTACTTCGCGAATCGGATCCTTTGGTCGTAATCCAGGCTTACGCCGAGAAACAATGTGAATCGGTGAGACGTCGCCGAACTTTGTTTTTTGATTTGGTGATAAACCAGAAAAAGAAGCTGGAAAGCAATTTGGCAGATAAATACGCAGGGATGTGTTGCCAACTCAACAGTCACTTCGTTGAAATGGCCGACACTCTGGAAAATCTAAAAGTTTCTGTAAGCGATTTACAAAACTGTTTGGGTTCGCCGCAACAGAATGACCACCTTTGCGTACTCGTACAGCATGTAGAACACACCTGGACGGCGATGAACGAGAACTACGATCTTAAAGATAACTTTCTTTTAAGATTGAAAGGAAATTCCAACTTTGAGACTTTTTTTAACAAAGCGATCTCTTTTTCATTGGGCGATATGACACTTACTTCGAAGAACGGAAACCAACAAAACCCAAATAAGAGAAAATCCGATTCTGATGATTCCGTTTCTCCAAATAAAATACCCAAAGTTAGTAATTCTTGTACTACATCAACTACATCAGAAAATTCTTCCCTTAAGTCGTGTGACGAAACTGAAGACGAAACATTCACTACAGATCTTCTACAAGACGACGTAAAGGAAGAATTAAATATAAGCGAGTCGTTTGAGAAAACGTTAAACCTTGAAAGTTCGCTGAGTGACGAATCGTATTCAAGTGCGGAAATTACCAGTATAAGAATTTTTTCTGCTAACCTCGAAGACGAACAAGTTCTTTGCTCACCTTCCTCGTTGATTATTCTACCCGGTAACCCTGATAAATTGGTCATTGCTGATTATAATAACTATAGTATAAAGAAATTCCGTTTGGACGGCCAGTTTCGCTATCGGTTAAGTTTTCCTCACGCCCCGACCGATATGGCACTGCTGTCAAAATATAAACTTGCAGTAACTGTGCCGGATATGAAAACCATCTCAATCGTCAAGTGCAAACACAAATTACGAGAAATAAAAGCGATCGAAACTGCCCGACCGTATCAAAACATAGCCACGGCCTTCAAAGGGTCAATTCTGCTCTGCGTCTTTCGTTCATCGGTTTTAGAACCGGACGAGACAAACAATTCAACCCAGACTGGGATCGACTTGATTTCAGCGGTAGATTTCACCATCTTAAACACTTTCACAGACCCCTTGAACTACCCCAACCCAGGCAATATCGCCCTGGGGGCGATGGGCTCTATATATGTAGCTGATTTGACTGAAAATCATTCTCGTGTCTGTAGAGTTTTGATGGAACGAACAAACACGTGGGATGGTCGAACACATTGCCGAATGAAACATTTGAGTTCTTTATGTACAGACCGTTTCGGGTACGTGTATGTGGCTGACATGCAAGCCAATAGAATTTATCGACTCACTCCCGACTTGAAATTTGATGGCTTCTTACTGTCGAAGAACGACGGTTTAAAGCTTCCAGAGGTTGTTTATGTATACGAAAATCTTCTGATTGTAGCTGAAATAAAAGGTTATGTGAAGATCTTTCGATTTCCGTAAAAAAAATTTTTTTTTTTAAATATTTATTCAAACAAATAAAAATAAACTTATCAGGTAGCGTCATTTTAATTTTTCTATCTACGAACATTTATTGTATTTTATTTTTTAAGGCTTATATGACTTGTTATATAATCCTCCCAGTGTTGGCGAGGCATAAATACGCTGACTGTATCCTCTGCAGAGGTTTAAGACCGCACCCCATCCCGCCAAAAGGGGTGTCCTGTGTATGATATTAAACTACGTCTTGTGATCAGGTTCTGGGGAGTGTGGAGTATCACTACATTGCTATTACTCTCCGGCCCACTCTGACCTAGAGAAGTAGTAGCTATTGGAGTCCCATCTATGGGTCAAATAGATTTGTTTAAAAGTTATTCTTATTCGATAGAACTGCATTATAAAAAAAAATTTAAAAAAACTCTTAACTAGAAATATACAATGAACACGATTCCCTAACCTCTTAGTATAAAATAACTCTAGTCCAGTTGACATGCCGTTAAAATAATTTCTATATAGTACTTGATGTTTTCTCCCTTCCGGTTTTTCATAACTTAATTCCTACTATGTCGTTACTAATGAGACTATATACTATATAGCATATTTTCAGCATATCAGTTTTGGAAAATTCCAAAACTTCATTTTTAAAACTTTTTCTAGGGATTTAGTGTTAAACTGGACTCTTTCTGTTTATATGGTTAGCTAAACGGAATATTTATCTTTTTGTTTAATCATATAAAGTAGACATTGGGACGAAGATTTCCTAACCAATATTCAGTTATGACCCACTGACTTTTTTCAGTCACCAAAAATATTTCTATGAGCAATGACTACCAGGAAAAGGAACATAAACTTTAATCTTCCGGCAACATTTATTAATTTGTGAGTAATCATAAAATATATTTCAATGCTGTTCCTATGTTTATTACTGTAATAAAAGTTTTAAATCTATACATATATAAAGGGCCAATTGTGTGTATGTATGTCTGGAGGAAACTACAAAAATAAAACCATTACCAATATAAGTACACATTCACTATCACAAGATCTTGCTTTTTGAGAAAAAAAATAGATTTGATTTATATTCGTGAAGATAATTAAAAGATAAACTTTAAATAACAGTGGATTTTTTTATTGCATTTAATATTTTAAATAGTAGATATTAACATTTGTTTTCAGAGTGGCTAGATCAATGCAAGGTCTTTTTTACGTAGGGATTTTAATTGGGCATCCTATAAGGATCCAACTCACAATTCAGTAATAATGGATCTGCCGGACTAACTTTTTAAAAAATCCCCCTTCTATCCAGGCGACACTGGGTAGCCGCTTCTAGTTTATAAATAAAGGAATTAATTTATGTATAAATTTATAAACTGACATAACTTAAAAAAGCTCACCATAGAGCAGCTAGTTGCAATAATTGTGAAATTATCCCTGGGCCCTTGGTACAGATAATTTAATAGTAGAGTAGTATATATTGGTATGTTTTGAAGCATGGTTCATTACTGTAGTCCACCCTGTCAGCAAGGCTCAAAATATACCGACTGAATCCTCTGCAGAGGGGTAAAACCCCACCCCAAAAGGGGCATCCTGAGTATGACACTAAACTGCATCTGCTTTGGTTTTGGAGTACTGAGAAGTGTGGAGTACTCCTTCATTGTTATTACTCCCAGGTCCACTCTGAGTGGGAGTATATGTTATGGTCCCATCTATAGATCAAACAGATTTGTTCGAAAATTATTAGTATGGGATAGGAATACTTGAAATCGTAAGTAAAGTCAGTGGAGTGGCCTATTGTCAGTATCAGCCGGACAGCGAGGGGGTTATATCCCCTTTTCATTAGCGCAAGACCAGGGATATTGTTTTGCGTCTGAGGGGAGTGTCGCACCTACCACCAGCTCCCCACTTTACCGCACAGATCCAAGCTGTGCTACTCATGCATGTGCTGAATTGGAGAGGGTCGGTATCTAACCTGGAACCTTATGGTTCCTAGGCTAAACCTAAAAGATTAGACTAATAAAAAAAGTGAAATGGAACATTGAAAATATTATGATTCTAATTAAGTTCGATATTAAATAACCCATAAAGAGTTGGCGTGCCGTTAAAAAAATGAACAGAACCAAATCATTAATAAGCTTGAGTTTCAATGGATTCCTAGCGCCCCCACCTCATAAACGCATGAGAAAACAGGACTTTTTTTGTATGCTTCAAATTGAAAATATAGACATTTTCTATTTATATGGAATAAAACTTTGGATTATGTTTTTGCCTTCAGTTTGAATAATAGCATATTTTATCGAAATTTTCTCAAAATACTATGAAAATGGGGGGGGGGGGTCTTTTAATAGTGAAAACGCGAAAAAAAACGGAATTTACCTTTAATCAAGGTAGAATTTTAATGGAAAATTGGGGGCCCTACAAGATTAAAAATAAACGTGCGGTGCTTACAAATCTGAGCTGAGCATTGACCTTTGCAGCTGTCTGCTGACTCTGCTGTCTAGCCTTGCTGGGCGGCATGTTTTAACTAAGCGTCAAGCAGACGTTCCGACTTTTGACTGATTACGGACTATGTAGCAAAACTGTGCATTCATTTATAATTCTTATGTCAGTTTTATTCTGTATAAACTGCGTACGTGTTCCTTTACCGTAGTATTTATGGCATATTTTGTCATTTAGATTTTGTAAAAAAACAAAAAAAACAAAAAAAAAGTTATTAACTGCTCCTAATGCTACCCTGTCACCCTCACCGCTCCCTTTTTGTCTAACTGCTCACGCCCATTTTTGCCTCACTGCCTCTAGATCTTTCCATCCCCCCCAGGGGGCGGTACCGCCCACTTTGGAAACCACTGATGTAAAGCTATGGTTAGACGTTCGTCATGCCGACAAATTTGCTTGTGCCATAAGTTCAAATCCTACCCGTACTCAACTATTGTGGCTCTGGGCCAGACTAGCTTTAATAAATCTTGATCTAAGGATGCTATAAAGCGCAAATGTCATCAGGGTGTTTAATCTTAGTTGAAATGATTTAAAGTAAATGCTGTCTTCGTTCACCTCCACCCCCACCCCCACCCAATTTAACAGAGAAGCAATCAGCACTCATCTGGAATAGTGAAAAATAATGTTTTTTCCAAAATAACTTGACTGTCTAATTATTATACTCTTTACATATTGAACTATTTTCAATAGCTTTTAAGTAAACATATCAAACGTTGTAGTAATTAAATTTTCATACTGTAGTATATCCACAGGTCCTGCTAGTTTTTCATTAATAGTCAAGTCAAATGTATTAATGAAAAACTAGCAGGACCTGTGGATATACTACAGTATGATAATCTAATTATTACAACATTTGATATGTTTACTTAAGAGCTACTGCAAAATAGTTCAATATGTAAAAAGTATAATAATCTTAATTTAACTCTCTCTCTCTCTCTCTCTCTCTTCTCTCTCTCTCTCTCTCTATCGTTATGTTCAATTGAAACAGATTAGCGTTATCAGCTCTATCAATCTTTCCCTGTTTTTTCTTTCTTTCTTTCGTGAATTTCATAAAATTTATTTATTTTCATAAACCTATTTAATATGTTGATATGTGTACATGTGTAATATATTATATATATATATATATATATATATATATTATATATATATATATTAGTAGTTCTTTCTTAGCCTTCAACGTTCTATGTGTGATGATAGATATACTAATGCTGATATTGGTCCTTGGTGAATGAAGACTTGCCTAAATATATTTCCTAAATCAAACACATTCCAATGCACTCCAATGACACACAATAAATATAACTGGAATTTGTCAGATGAGATTTTCAGGGTAAAAACCTGCACTTGAACAATACAGGCAGTAATATTTATGCTATTTTTGTTTTCAGTCAGCCACTGTTTGTGAAGTTTTAAAAAAAAGTTTTTTTATTTTTTATAATCTGTCAGAAATCCTTTTCATAACCTAATCAACAACTGTTGAAGACAAATCAAAATCATAACCAGCTTCAGTTCCAGGATAAACGAAAGAAAAAATATAATGGGTAATAAAATATTTTACATTCGATATAGTAGTTGCAAACATGATTTACAACAGAGTAAATTGACCGTACCCCCTCTCTCTTTCTCTCTATTTTTCCTTCTCTCTGAAAAAGAACCCACGTGCATCAAAGAAATAAACATCCCCTGTGACTATACAACTGCGTGTATGTTATTTCTGAACTAATGACTATTACTACTACTAACGGTGACTACTACTACAACTTGAGTTGGCCTATGCAACACATATCGTTCTGGAGCTATGCTACACTATTTCTCCATGCATTATGTATCACTTCTTTAGGACTTGGGTCCTATCTCTTTCTGTATCTATGTATCGTATTGTATCTTGTCATGTATGTATGTTCTTTCCATGTGCTCAGACAAATAAAGTCTGCATTTGTTATCATATCTTTTATTTCCTTGTCGGATAATTTTATGTACATATATGTACCAACGTTGGAAGGTTACTATGAGCCTTCTAACATATTATAAGAACATTCTCATCTTATACATGCAAATAAAAATATATTTCAAACTCCATACACGAGTAACAAAAAATTATGTCAAAAAGGAAGAAAAAAAGAATATTGAGTATTTTAAACTAAAAAAAGAAGTTACATGATTCTCAGACTGTTATTAGAAATTTTAATCTTAAAGGAATTGTTACAGAAAATGGTTTAAAAGTTGTCATCTGTCTATAAATGTTTATACTGGTTGAAAAATAAATAAAGGGGGAGAACTAACAAAGTCCTTCCACAACAGGAAAGAAAAAGTTTCAAAGAGAAAATACAAAAAATAACAAAACACAAAAACAACTTTAACAGTAAGGGAGACAACCCAGTTGTTTCCTTTGACGAGAAGATTACCTTTATTTTTCAGGTATTCATTTAAACTTTTTAAAAAGTGTGGGATTAAAATTATTTGGCAGGCAAAGAAATTTTCTGAATGAGATTAAGAATCACTATTAACATCAAAACCAGGATAATTGCAAGTTTAGAGTTTTAACTTCTGGGGAAAAAAAAGACTTAAAAAAAAAAAAAAAAAAAAAAAAAAAAGATCTCAAGACTATCATTGTTTTAGATGTGAATTCTAATCTCATCCAAAAATAGTTTCTTTTTTTTTTCCAGCTAAAAAATAACTTCACTTTTTGAATTCTTAGATTTAGATAAGAAGAAACGAAAACTAATATTGATTGATTCACCGCACAAAAATCTCAAGAGCCAGAAGTTAAAACTTTGTTTAATAATTATAAGATGGTGTGAAAAATTTCACAGGTCTGAGTGATGGGGGGGAGATCAAAAATATCTTTTTTTTCTTTCTTTTTTTTTTTTTATTGAAGTCTGCTTACATTTCCTTGATTCTGTCTGACATCCACTGGGACTAAATGGGCATTTGATCTTGCCCCCTCCCCCCAACAATTTCGTTAATAGCAGCCACCAAATCGTTTACTATTTGATAATAATTACAATAAAATTTAACACTTATCACTTTTTGATCATATTTCCTTCATTGAACTTTCTCCTTTGCAAATTAAAAAAAAAAAAATGGTGAATCAAGGTCAAATCAAAGATTGAAAAACACTTGGTGACCAGTGATAAAATCACAAGGAAAAAAGTCACAGGGGAAAAAGTCACAGGGAAAAAGTTACAGGGGAAAAAGTCACATTTTGACAAAGAAAATGTCATAGGAAAAATATTCAGTTATTTTTATAGCGGTCGTTTAGAGTTAAGTTTCATAGAGAAATATGTTTGTTTTTTTTTATTCAAGTGAGACATAAGAAATTTACTTTTAGTTTAAGATTTGTTTCTTTTTCTTGTGACTTTTTACCTGGATTCAGTAAATCACATTCAAATTCTCACAACATTTTACACTTAAAAAAAAATTGTTTCAAAACTCTTTGTCAAAAAAAAAAAAAGAAAAAAAAAAGCCAATATCAACAAATAGATCCATAAAAGAAATTTGTTAAAGTTAAAACATGCATTTTTTCGATGACTGTTTTCATCTTTATTGTTTAAAAATAGTTTGGTCAAAACCTGTTTCTATTTTCTGGAATTTTAAGAATTTTAAGATGGTAAGTCTTCTACATTCAGTGGATTTTTATTTTCCAAAATATTCTTTTAAAAAATCCCCAATAAGAATAATCAGAACTGTACTAGATATTATCTTTTCTCATACTAACATAAAACATTATCACCCAGTCTTGTGATTCAATGAGTGTAGTATTATTGTAAAAACAAGAAAGTACTAATTGACCTCTAATAAGCTCCTGATATCAAAGAATATATCAATAAAAAGAAAACAAACATGAATACAATAATATCCCAAATATATGGAATAATTAAAATCATCCATCTCAGAACTTCAGGAGATGAAGTCTAAAAAGTTATATCAGCAAAGCCAAAGACAGTAGACCCCATAATACATAGAATTGTAGTATTATTCTATGTTTAAAAAAAAACCCTGTTTTTTAATTTTAATTGGATCCCATAATTTAAACTAATATTTATATTTTTAAAGTTTAACATAATTATAAAATAAGTTTCAATTGAAAAATCATTTATTTGGATATGAGTATTAAAAAATAGTTATCAGAGCTTTCAAAAAAAAATCTTATTAATAAAAATCAATCTCCAAATATTTTCTGTTGACAGAGAAAATTTGAGATTTTAATCATTTAAAAATATAAATTTCTGTCCAAATGTTGCTATAATAATAAAAACTATTGTATATTCATTGTAGTTAATCTCATAGAATTCTCCCCACCAAATACTAAGGCTACATACAGCCAATAGATGTTTGGGACTTTTTTGTTGGGGGAGGGGTACAACCATTTCACTAGAAAAGCAAACCCCATCTTATTGACTCATTCTTTTATATAACTGATAGGATGCCTATAAATTATATACGGTAGTGTAGAAATTGAAAATAATGGTAATTTCTGAATCATGGAAAAGTTCCATATAAGTAATTAACAGGACGTAACCTTTTACTGACCTAGTCTCTCATTGGCCAGAGCCTAAGTGTGAGAATTGAAAAATAGTTAGAAAGTTAGTTTTGGCTGGGTGATGGAATAGGACAGATGCCAAATGGCATCTGGTCATCCGAGGGCCATTTCTCCACTCATGTTTGTTTTTTGTTTTTTTGTTTTGTTTTGTTTTACAGCATATCAACCTCAGTCGGTCATTTAATGCAATTCTTAATGGGTTTATCAATTCATGCCATAGATGGGACCCTAACAGGTACTACCACTCCGGATCAGAGTGGACCAGGGAGCACATCAGATAGATTTTAACGTCATTTGCAGACCTGCAGCCACCGCCTTCTAGCACCATGATATCATGTTTGTTTTAACTTAGGATTGAATAAATATGAATATTGAAAAACAACATCATCTTGTGTTCATTATTAAAAGAAACAATGACCACAGACAAGAAATCTTAAGAAGAAATCCTAAGAGGAAAAGGAATGGAAGAACAGAGAGAAGCCAGCCCAGATCCATATAGAATAGAAGAGACGACACAGAAGAGATGGCATAGAAAAACATTTTAGCTAAGTATAATATTATCAAAATAAGAAAGGATATGCAACAAATTTACTAAATACAGCTAAAAAATACAACTCTTAGAAATCGTAGTTCTCATCAGATCTATTTCTTTAAACGTTTACTTCTATTTGAATTATTGAGTCTCAGCTCGTGAGTGGTCCCACAATAATAGGGCCTTGTGCCTGACCCGCACACATGGGGTGCATGGTAAATACTACTATTTGAATAATTTTTTAATAGCTTCTTGTACTGTTTTCTTTTCTTTTTTTTTTCTTTTTTTTTTTAAATTGATTGTTGAGAAATATCCATACTAATGTCACGCAATGGTATATGTATAATTCTATAAACTTTTATCCTGATGTAACAGTCTTCTACAATTGTACATTTTTTTTTTGTTAGTTTACAGATTATGTCTTTATCTTTATTTTCATGACCTGAAAAAAAAAAGAAGGGTAATTCTATTTTAACAATCAATTTTCTATAATTTTTCATCGTAATCAAATGATTCTGCGGAGAATATTTTAGAGATTCTGCAGAAAGACTTTTTATCCAATTCTTTTGCTTTACTTTAAGAATAAACATCAGAGAAAATTGGTTGTGCAACAAACTTTTTTTTTATGGAGGAACAGGACAAATGGAAAGAAAAAAAGAAAAAGAAAAGGAAAATGAAGAAATGAAGAAATACATTTTTTTTAGTTTAGAATCACAACCAACTTCACAAAAATGGAAATATCAATATTAACAATGAAGATATAATTATATTGATGTCAACTGTCTGGGGCTAATAAAGGTCAATGGCATCTGTCTGGGGCTAATAAAGGTCAATGGCATCTGTTTGGGGCTAATAAAGGTCAATGGCATCTGTTTGGGGCTAATAAAGGTCAATGGAATCTGTATGGGGCTAATAAAGGTCAATGGAATCTGTTTGGGGCTAATAAAGGTCCATGGCATCTGTCAAGGGCTAATTAAGCTTGATGTCATCTGTTGAGGGCTAATTAAGCTTGATGTCATCTGTCTAGGGCTGTTGATGGCATCTGTTAGGGGAAAAAGAAGGTCAAAGGCATCAATTGAGGCAAATAGGAGTCAATGGCCTCTGCTAGGACAAATTAAGGTCAATGGTATCTGTTAGGGGGGAACAATAAGGTGAATGACATCTGCAGGGTGCAAATTAAGGTCAATGGCATATCTCTGATGCAGATTTAGGTTGATGACATCTGTTCAGAGCAAATTAAGATCAATGGTGTCTGTCAGGGGCAAATTAAGGTCAATGGCCTCTGTTGGTGGCAAATTAAGGTTGATGACATTTGTCCAGGGAATATTGAAGTTGATGGCATCTGATGGGGCAAAATAAGGTCAATGGTATCTGTTGGGGCAAATAATTAATAATGGTCTCTGTCTAGGAGAAATTAAGGTCAATGTCATCTGCCTGGTGCAAATAAGGGTCAAAGGCATCTGCTTGGGTAAATTATGGTTGATGGCATCTGTTACAGAAAATGATGGTCAATGGTATATGTCTGGGACAAAGTACAGTCAATGGAATCTATTGGAGGTGACTTAAGGTCATTGGTATCTGTCTGGTACAAATAAGGGTCAGTAGTATCTTTTGGGCACAAATTATGGTAACTGTAATCAGCCAAGAGCCAATTAAGGTTGATGGCAAATTATGAAAGATAGCATCAGTTAGGGAAAAAATTAAGGTCAAGGGCATCTGTCAGGGGTAAATGAAGGTCAATGTCATTCTTTTGAGGCAAATTACGATCGATGGCATCTGTCTGGGACAAATGAAGGTCAAATGGTATTTGCTAGGGCAAATAAGGGCTGATGGAATCTTGTGTAAAAAATTAAGGTCGATAGCATGTGTTTCACAAATAAGAGTCAATAACATTTATCTGGGGAAAATAGGGTTTATGGTGTCTGTCTGAGGAAAATTAAGATTGATGACATGTTGGGAGCAAATTATGGTCGAAGGCATCTCTCTGTGACAGATTTAGGTTGATTAAATCAGTCTGGGGTAAATAAGGGTATATAGCATCTGTCTTGGAAAAATTAAGGTCGACGGTATCAATTGGGGCAAATAAGAGACGATGGCCTTTGTCTGGGACAAATTAAGGTCGATGGCACCTGTTGGGAGTAAATTAAGGTCTATGGTATCTCTCTGGGGCAGATTTAGGTTGATAAAATTGGCTGGGGGCAAATTAAGGTCGATATATAAGAGGCATAATTAAGTCTTACATTGGTATTCAAACTAATAAAATACTCACCCACTTCACTCCCAACTTGGCACCAAGAGCACCAGCTCCATCCTAAATATACCACTAATCAATCATGAATCATAATGAATGAGAAAGCACAGAACAAACTAATACTAAGAGTATATGTTATAAAAAGCCAAACTTTTATCTTTTTTTTTTAAATAATGGCAGAATCTATTTTCTATTGCGGACATTTTGAATTTGAATTTAATTGTTTTTTTGGGGGGGGGGTTAATCCTGAAGTTTTTTGGGGGGAAGGTCTACTTTTCTTTTCTTTTTTTTTTTTTTTTTAAATAAAAGATTTAAAAGAATTTGACAAAGTAACATGAAACACTTTAAAACCAAACTTTACAAAGATTTTTGTATCTGATATTAGAAATTTTTTTTAAAATTCTCAGAGAAGAAAAAAATCAGTAACAATGGGCCTGTGAAGATTTTATTGCATTTCATGGCATATTCCCCACCCCTATTGGCTGAAAAATATCTCCTAGGTCTTATATATGAAATTTAGGTATCTAGAAAGCTAATGTTTACCTAGATGCTATAGTATTTGTAGCTAATCTCATTTGAGAATACTGGTACATTATTTATTCAAATATCACCTAGCCCTGTCAATGGGGCTTAGAATATGTTGACTATATCCCCTGCAGAGGGGTAAGACTGTCCCAAAAAGGGGTGTCCTGTGTATGACACTAAATTGCATCCAATGATGAGGCTCCAGTTCTGGAGATCTGGAAAGTGTGGAGTACCCCTTCATTGCCATTACTCCCAGACTCTCAGACACTGAGTGGTAGTACCTGTTAGGGTCCCATCTATGGGTCAAATAGTTCTGTTTAAAAATTAATCATATTCAATAGGAATGTTTGCAACAACAAAAAATCTCTTTAAAAAAGTTCACAGGAAAATGTAAATATGAACATACAATGAACTTGATTCCCTAACTTCTAGGCATAAAATAACCCTAGACAGGTTGATATGTCATTAAAAGCAATCAATCAAATATCATTATTATGATTATTGTTGTAACTAACACAGTAGGATCAGCAGATATTTTAATTAAAGGATGAAATTGTATCACTGGCAAGATAAAGTACCCAACATAAACATGCTGGACTGAGCAAACATGAACAGCATGTTCGTCATCATCTGTGAGAGGCATCTGCACTGGCTTGGTCATGTCAGGAGGATGGACAACGAAGACTGCATCCCCAAAGACCTACTGTATGGCAAATTAGTAGATGGCTCCCCGATCGGTAGAGAGACCATGCCAACACTTCAAAGACATCTTCAAGAAAGACATGAAGATATGCCATATCAGCATCAACACATGGGAGGTTAGTGCAGAAAATTGAGAGGCCTGGCACCTTCTTCTCAAACAAGGCACGAAAAAGGAGTGAAAAGGAGAGGAAAGAAACCGCCACAACAAAAAGAGACAGAAGGAAGGAGAGACAACAACCCCAGCAAGCATCATTGTTTGTATGCAGTCACTGCACCAGAGATTGCCATTCAAAAATTGGCCTGTTCAGCCACTCACACAGATGCAATTAATAAAAAAAATAAAGAAATTAGACACTACGTTATTGTCTTTAGCAGATGGAAGGATGCCAATACAACTAACACAGTAGCATCAGTAGATATTTTAATTAAAAAATGAAATTGTATCATAAAAATTAAAACTAGATCTTCTGAGACAAATATTTTTATTGAGCACCTGACTCTAAAAAAAGTTTAACAGTTTCTGAGTGTGTGTAAATGTTACTGACTTTTTTGTGTTATAACTGTCATATATATATATATATATATATATCTTATCTTTTACATGTAAAGATCTTTTAGTTTTTTGAAAGTAACTTGGAATTAACGTGGAAATGGTAATGCCAACAGTGTTGGTTGACTGGTTATTTTTGTTTTATGGCATATCAACCACTTTCGAGTCATTTAATGCTGAATCAAGTCATTTTGATATTTAGTTTTATTTACAGTACCTGCTGTTGCTTAAATGGTTACCGGTCTAAGTAGTGAACAGAATGCCAACAGTGATCATTCACATTGCAAGGCTCAATAGTTTCAATGTTATGTTTTTGTTAATATTCCCTTATGGTGGTGGTGGGGGGGATCTTATATGCCATCCAATATGTTGGTTGGTTGGATTTTATGGCTTATCAACCTTTGGGTTATTTTATGACAAAGACATTTTTGTTTTATTCATCCTTGTTGAGGATTCAATTTTTTTTCAAAAGCTCATTTTTTTAATCAATGTGGTTAAAAGAATGAGTTTTTGAAAAAAACCATACATGAGACCCTAACAGGTATTACCACTCTGGGTCAAAGTGCACCTGGGAGTAATGGCAATGAAGAGGTAGTCCACACTTGCCAGAGCTCCAGAATTGGAACTTCACCACTAGATGCAGTTTAGTGTCATACCCAGGACACTCATCCAATAGGGTATATATATATATATATATATATATATATAAAGTATGAAAATAATTATGACACAAACTAATGGAATGGTTGGGGTAAGAGAAAAAAAGATAATTGACATTTTCCACTTTGGGAAAAAAATGGTTAAAAACAATTTGGTTACATTTGACTGAGAAATAATAGAAAATAGTTTCACTAAAGAAAATAAAAAAATAATAATGATAAACCATTTTAAACTAAATTTGACTAATAAAAATGTTAACAGCGTTTTTTTCTGTAATGTTACACAATATTTTATTACAGAATGCTTACAAGTTGCAAAGGCAAAAAGTTCTTGAAGGAAAATTTTCTTCAATCAGTAAAAATAGGAGTAAATAAAAATAAATAAATAAATTTAAAAAAAAAAACAGAATTTAAATTCTAAAAATGAAAATTGAAAAAAAAAGAAAAGTGATAGAAAACAAAAAAAAGTAAATGTTAAAATTGAAGTTTAACAACTTGGGACGAGGATATTTTTGTTTGACATTGGCAAAATATCTCATCAGCTGCTTCATAACAATCATCAGATTCCATGTCAGAGTAAGAAGACACAAAACACAAACAAAATTCTCATGAAATATCCCAAATGGTTAAATACAATTTAAATTAAAATATAAGTTGAAAAAGAAATTGAAAAAGTTGTAAATCTAAATTTTAAAAAGACTAGAAAAAAGTAAAACAAAGATTTAATTAAAATAAATTAAATTTATTTTCTTGATATAAAAACTAAAAGAAAATTTTGATAAAAGGAGTTGAAAAAAAGTTGAGAAAAAATTTCATACAAAAAATAGAGGAAAGGAAAAAAACAAAAACTATTAACAAAATAAAAAATAAAAAATAAAAGATTATTAAGAGAAAGAAAAACAAAATTAAAGGACTCTTAAGAGAAAGAAAAAAAAATCTCCACATTATTGATTGCTTCGTTGTAAATATGCAAACACATATAGATTAAGACTTTTTTGTTTTTTTAAACCAAAGATTGGTGCATTTTAGAAAACAAAAACCTTTTTCTGTTTACAATCGTTCCCTTAATCAGGATTAAAGGAAAACATGTGTAATCAGTGAATAAAAAGTTGAAAGGAAATGATAATTGCAGCAGCTAATCAAGACACATTTGTAAACAAAAGTTCTTTGGTTTTCTTTTTCAAAGTATTTAGAATTTTTGCAAAAAAATTTTTTTTTAATTAAATGAATTAAAAAGAAAAAAAAAAAAAAAAAAAAAAGAAAAAGAAAAGAAAAATTCACATAGCATTAACTGCCATTCACTGTTCTGATCAACAAAACCCAATAGCTATAGAACCAATCATGTTTTTTTAAATTCCTACAGAGCAATGACAGTTTATATATATATATATATATATATATATATATATGGGAGTAAAAAGAAGAAATCAATCTGACAGTATGTGGAGAAAAGTAGACAAACACGGGATGTTGTGCTGGATGAATGTTTATTATAGGTAGTGATGTCGATGTTATAATGTTTCGGTCTATCAGACCTTCTTCAGGACAGGGACTGAGTTCTTGTATTGAAGGATTCAGTTCCCTTACTAACTCAGTCCGTGTCCTGAAGAAGGTCTGATAGACCGAAACATTATAACATCGACATCACTACCTATAATAAACATTCATCCAGCACAACATTTTGTGTTTGTCTACTTTTCTCTCTCTCTCTCTCTCTCTATATATATAATGTGTGTGTGTGTATGTGATATAATTATATTACATATAATATATATAATACTGATTTTATATATTGTATATAATACTGTTATATACACAATGTATAGTTAGTCAGCAATCTTTCTCATGAGCATGTTTCCTTAAAAAACACAAACCTCTTTTTTAACAATTTTTTTAATAATTTTTTTTCCATCTAACAAAATTTCATGAGTTTGGATCAATCTTATACAAAACTTCTCCAAAATATTTTCAACTGGGTGCTTTCCATCATCACTTATTATATTATTCTTAAATAAGACCTATATCCAATAAATTTACTTGCACATTAATAAATTGTATCTTCAATAAAAATAATAAGTGCTAATATATATATATATCTTATTATAATAGAGATTGTGAGTCTGTCTATCTGTAACTGAAACTAAGTCACCATCAATGTCACAATCCAAATAGTTATTAATGTTATATTCTCAATGGTTTTTAAATAATCATTATTTAATCTTAATTAGCATCTTATTTATTAACAATGTCTCTAGTAAGGTCTAGCTGAGATAGATTTAACTCAAAACGGACCATTTTATTAGTACGTCAAAAATCCAGCGATGTGTGTTATATATCATTAAGAAATAAATGTTATCATAGTATATGGTGTGAATAATTTGCATGCTGGTTTTAACAAAACTGTGCTTAATAAATAATTACTTGGTACTATTGATTTCTAATATCATTTTTTTATTCTCAAATGTATTAAAAGCATGTATAATTTTATACTGAAATCAATTAGAATAAAGTAAAAATAAATGTAAACTTTTTCTTCTTATTTGATTTCATGAGTCTTTCTAATTCAATATAATATTTAATTATATTAAAACTTAAATACTTGTGCCCAAAGGGTGCATTTTTCTGCTAGTATATATATATATATATATATATATATATATATATATATGTCATTTAAATTAACTTGTCATCTAACAATAGTACTATAAAAATTCCCATCAATCAACCTAAAATGCAAGGCTACTATATATATATATATATATATATATATATATATATATACACACACACATATATTACACAATATGCCTGTAGTATATGATACAATAATAAAAAAATATTTAAAATGGCAGTAAAAATAAATCAGTCTAAAAAGATTTATCACAAATGAAAACAAAACCTGAGGATCTCCTGTTTATCATGAATATGATTTTTGTAGGAATTTTCTTTTTACTGCAGCCACTGGGGAATGTCCAGCTGGTCATCAACATCTTTATTTTATGGTCAATTGGGGATGAGGAATCTTTTACTCAATATTGGAAGTTTATTAAAACAGTTCTTCAACTCTTCAGTCTTTGAGGTCTGCATTAACCATTTTGTCATTTCAAAATTGACGACGATATCCATTCACAATCAGTGTTGCAAAGAGAACAAGATATTGCTTTTTTAAACAATCACAACTCATAATTATCCCATAAATAACTCAGACTAATATCTTCATCCTTGCTCCTTTTACCTGTTTTTTTCCTTTTTTTAAAATAACAATGTGCTAATGCATTTTTAAGCTTCTGATATAGCAGGAATATATATATATATATACATATATATATTTTTTAAATCTCTCCTCTTCACCATCACGAATAAATTAATCTTTTTTGGAATACTTTGTTTTTTTATATTTTTACACACACACACACATATATATATATATATATATATATATATATATATATATATATATATATATTATATATAAGAGTCTTTATGTAAACGCTATCTGATGAGTCTAGGCTCATATTGAGTTCTGGTCAAAATAAATTTATTATAGCCAAATGACGGTTTGTTAAGTTTTTCTTTCTTTGAAAGTATATATATATATATATATATATATATATATATAGTGTGTGTGTGTGTGTGTGTGTTAAATGTAACATAGGTTACAATGTACAGTCACATCTTATAAAAGACCAAAATAACAGTATAAACCATTTTCCAATAAGATTGTTCTTTTTATACAAATCTGCAAAAGTAAAAAGGTAAATCCTACTGATTTTCAGATTTGTGGTCAAACCTGATCTACAAGAGAGAAAAAAAATGACCTACTTGCATCAAAAAAAAAAAAAAAAAAAAAAAAAATTAAATTAAAAATTGAAAATTTAAAAAATTCGAATTTAAAAAATAGCAAGAATGAGAATGCTAGTCTGAATAACTTGTGGAACAATGATAAAGACTCATCTCAAAAATTCAAACAACATGAGGAAGGCCAAAAAAACACACCAACTGAAACATTACAATAAAAATAAGAATAAAGATCCTAATCCAAAAAAACTCATGGAATCATTACAGTTATTACAATTTACTTTTACTTACTAAAATTAGACAAAACATGGCATCATTATGACTATTTACAAGAAGGCAAGCCCTACTCGTTTGATAATGTCGGCTGTGAGCATATGGGCAAAATAATCAAAGCAATCTTCACAAGATTTTGATATTCTCTCTTTTCACATAGAAAAAACTTTTTTTTTTTTAAAGAAGCTAATTGGGCAGTGGAAGGCAAACTCCCTTCATTTTACAATATAAACTCAGATCAAACATAGTTTTTATTTTAGCTACTGTGGTTTTATAGTGATTATAAGATTGATTTATCCCCTACCCACAAACACACCAGATTAAGTGGATCTTACAACTAATGCAGTTACCATTCAGGTGGAACATACTTTTACTATTATAATTAGAAGGAAAAATATGTATATATATTACTTATAATATACATATATCAACATATGTGTGTGTGTGTGTGTGTGTGTGTGTGTGTGATTTTTATTGGTATGTATGTATGTAAGCAGGGTCTGTTAAAGATCGCGGAATATTTCTTCTTAATGATTTTCAGGTGTAGACGTTCAAGTCTTCTTGTTGTTTTCCATACATTGAACATCTACACCTGAAAATCATAAAGAAGAAATATTCTGTGGTATTTAACAGAGACTGTTTATATAACTTGCTGTCAAAATACCCAATATATATATATATATATATGCACATTATAAATGTAATATATAAGCCAAAAACACCCTACCCCCCCCCCCCAAAAAAAAAGGCATAGATATTTAAGCCCAAATAATCCCAGAATAAACCAGTAACTAAGTTTTTGAATTTCATGTTTTTTTCCTTCATTTGTTCATATATATATATATATATATATATAATTACATTTATAATATGCATATACCAACATGTGCATGTGTGTGTGTAATATGTATTGGTATTGGTATTATAATTATATAATTTCTTATCAAACATTTTTTGTTAAATATAAGATTTATACTTATTGCAACCAAATGTGCATTCTAGCATACATAAACAACTCTTTTTTTTAAATATCTATATTTGTAACAAAACTGTAGTTTTTGTCTTTAAATCTCGAATCTGAAAAGTATTGAAATTCAGCTTGACACTAAAAATTGAACAAATATTCTCATTGTTTCCTGTTCAAAAACAAAACTATGAAATCTTGGCCAACAGAGACAAAATGGTTTAACAAATATTTACATCTAAAAAAAAAAAAAAATATTTTCTAATATGAGAACAAAAAAATATATTTTGAGGGAAAATTAATAATATTTTGTCAAAAAATTTGATGTTTCAATTAAAAAATCCAAGATAGTAGTGCCAGTCACAGGGCATTAAATCCTTAGTGTATGCTAATTAGCATATTAAATTAGCATATTAAAGTCATCTAAATCATCTAGTGTAATCTTGGAAAATTACTTTGTCAAAAGTTGGGGAGAAGTGGATACATATTTAGGGTTGACATATAGTACTGAATACACTAACATTTGGACCTGTTCAGTTGTGAAATAACTATTCACTCTCTCTCATCTGCAAGCATATAAAAAGGCAGCCTTTTCAAGAGTAGTTCAAACAGTTGATCTCATTATTCTTTTTATTGTTGTTACCACAATTATTTGTCCAATACTCAGTTGGAAAATCCCTCTGGAAAGAAAGGTTGGTTGGATTTTATGGCATGTCAACCCCCATGGGTTATTCTATGTCAAAGACATTTTGTTTTATTCCTTCATTCATTTTTATAAAACAGATTTTTAAAATCCATTTTTGATTTATTTAACTCATAGATGGGACCCTAACAGATACTACCACTCAGAGTGGACCTAGGAGTAATGGCAATGAAGGGTTACTGTACACTCCTCAGAGTTCCAGAATAGTAATACAGTAATACCTAGGACATGGAAAGAAAGGTTATCCATGGCCTACTTATTATCATATGATAATAAGTAGGCTGTGGGTTATCTTATTATAAGTTAGTGTCCACCAATATGGTATTTAAAATTTACTATAAAGTTTTAACAAATGCCTTCAGGTTACATGTTGTCAGAATAGGATTTGACCAATGAGCAATTATTTCTGGTCTTCCATGTTGGTACCTTTCCCTATAAATATGTTGTTCATTAGTGTATCAATTTTGAACTATTTCACATTGCAAATACTTAACTTGTGACGGATAATTAATACAATATTATATCAATTAATTATTATGTTATTATAAGTTCAAAACTAATGCTTTTTTACTGATGCATAATTTTGTATATATTTTCTTTAGAAATTTTTGGACATTTTGCTGAACATTTTCAGTTCTGCAAATATAATTAATTGATATTCACAATGGCTACCAACCCATATGCAAATCATGCTGAGTTTTTTTTTGTTTTTTTTTCAAAAGTAGAGGTAATATACTTTTTCATTTTTTTTTTTTTTTGCTCTAAGAAATTTTTTGCAAGCATTTAGCTTTAGAGCAATGGTTAGCCTTTTAAACTAGCAGACAAGTAAATGAGTTCAATATTTATTGGATTCCCCCTTTTTCTATGACCTGTGCCATACTCAGCTATGCTTGGACACTTCAGTAGGGGGATATTGGTTAGCAAACTAGTCTGGCATACCATTACTGCTGTAGTTAGTTCAGTTCTCACTAGATGTGAGCCTGTGCTATTATAAAGCTCTAAACGCAATACAGAGTGATAGAAGTAATTTCGGTAATTATGAACTTTAGTTGGCCAAATTCTTAGCATAAAATTGTGTGTGCGCATTATCTCCCTTAATAAATTTGCTTGTATAGTTTTTCTTATGAGATTTTCTTAAACAATTGAATCAATAAAAATACATTTCATTCTTATTGACACATTTTTGTTTGTTTGTTTGAGAAATAAAATTTTTATTTCTCAAACAAACAAAAATGTGTTGATAAATTGTGTTCTTAATAACAATTAAGTTCATTTCAGATAATGTGCATGCACAATTTTATGCTATGAATTTGGCCAACTAAAGTTCATACGTGTCGATAAGAATGAAATGTATTTTTATTCATTCAATTGTTTAAGAAAATCTCATAAGAAAAACTATACAAGCAAATTTATTAAGGGAGATAATGCGCACACACAATTTTATGCTAGGAATTTGGCCAACTAAAGTTCATAATTACCATAATTTCTGTACATTGTGTAAGAAAATCTGAAAATTAAAAAAAAAAAAGTGCTCAAAGAATTAAAGTGATAATAGCTGTAATTTTTCACAACATTAAATGATTTCACAACCAACATCTTTCTTCTATAATGAATAAATACATCTTTATATATATATATATATATATATATATATAATATATATATATATATATATATATATGTGTGTGTGTGTGTGTGTGTGTGTGTGTGTGTGTGTGTGTGTGTAGATCTTGAAGACACATTGTAAAGGCCAAGATTATTCTAGACTGTACAAAAACAATAACTGTACCATAACCTTTAAGAAAGTTTTCACTTGTTTATATCTAGAAAATGCTTTGCAAGAATCAAAACTTTAACATCCAGATAATTTACATCACAGGGAATTCAACAAAGAGTGCACAATAGATTCCATGGATATCCTCAAAAAATTATAACCAACTAAACTTGTGTGGTTTGCTATTTGAGAATATTTACAAAATGATCTTTAAAATAATGGAGGAGAGGGTAAAAAATGGGCAGAAAATTTTCTTAGGTAACTATGAAAAAATATTAATCAAATTAGATGAAACGGGGCTGGAAGAAATTTTCTTCATCATTGGTGGAATCAAACAATGAAAATGAATTTTTTTTAATTGTATTTTATATTGCTTTTAATTGTATTATTTAATGGGTATTGTATTTTGTATTAAGTATGTTATGTATTAATTAAGGATTGTATTCTGTTTTAATTATTGTATTTTGAAAGGTATTGTGTATTAAATGAATATTGTATTTTCATTGTATTGTGTATTAAATAAGAATTGTATTCTGAAATGTGTATTGATTGTAAAACAATTGAAAAATATTGTAAACAACAATTGATTAATTATGATTGAAACAAATGAGGAAAACGAGGCCCTATTAAATCCATCATCTTAAGAATAGATCCACTTAATGAAATCCTTAATAGATAAGTCTGTGATATTTGAAATTAAGAGGACCATTCTCTAAAATCTGACAGAAAAGTGTCTATTAGACAAAGAGCATCTATTTGCTAGAATTTATGGTCCTAACAAATTTATATGGGCTGATTTTAATGTAACAACTTTGCCTCCAAAAGACTAACATGAAGCAATAATAATAATAATAATAATAATAATTATGTATACATAATAATGAGCTGTTACCCAAGCAGTAGGTCCCCTCTCTCCACACTGCCACTGTGAAAAAGCCCAATGCAGTTTGGCAACGATAGTGTCGCAGGAGTTGCTAGATAGTGCTGAAGTTCAGCATCACACCACCTTAGGGACTCCAGTTTCAGATTTGTTTTCGGGGTTTACTTCCCTAACCTATTCTTGGTAAAAGGTAAAGCCACTAGGCAATGGAGGTTTTATAAAAGACTTTTCCTTGTCCTAGATGGATTGCCAACCATGGCATTTATGTGAGTAGTACCACAATAATAAACATTGTAACATTTTCTGTGTTTCTTTGTAATTTCTGGCAAACTAAAGCAAACATATCTATGTAAAAGCATTTCCTGACTTCGATATGAATGAAAAGTCTTAGCTGATTCATTTGAGAAATCTCCAGATATATTCAAATATTGTCCGCTTAATCCACAATATTCCTTTTTTCAACAAAAGTGTGTACTAATGCCAACTCTTATCTTAATATTCTTAAATGTAGATAACAATTTATAATTTGATATTTTCACAGTGTAAATCTTCTTCAGTCTATCATCATTTGTTATGAAACAGCCAAACTTCCTTGCCTTGCTATTTGGTTTCTTTGTTTAAGGGCATGTCAACCTTTGTGAGTTATTTAATTACAAAGTAGTGGTAGTTTTTAACCCATAATTAATATTGCAATTGTTTTCAGTGATTTTTTGCAACAAGTTCTTTTGTACAATAACAAATACTTAATAAAATTTAATATGTACTCATTACATGAAGTGTCATTGTTCGGCCACAGACCTAATTAAGAGTCCTCTGCAGGAGCTACCTTAATTGCCACCTAATAGGGTGGCTTTTAAGCTGGTTATCATATAATCAGCATATGATTCAGAATAAAAGAATAATATAACATTAAAAAAATCATAACAGTTTGTGTACAACCTGGTTTAAAGGAGAAACAAAAGTGTTTTATGGGGGGGGGGTAATTGCAGATTTAAATTAAAGATTTATCAAGTTAATTATGAGGTATAAAGAACTTTCTTAGCAAGGCAAACTGAACTTATAAAAAAAAATAGTAAAAAGAAATACCTTTTTTACCAATGGGTCCTAAAGATCTCAAATTAAAAAAAAAAAGATTTCTTTTTCATTTTACAAGATAAGGAATCTTACAAACTTGGCACTCTGGATGAAAATTCAAACCTTTTGGCCTCCAATCCACTGCTTTGAAAAAAAAAAGAAAAAAGAATGGAGTCTAAAGAACAAAACAAATGTAACAGGAAAAAAAATAGTGATAACCTTTAGAAATAAAGAATTTAACAAATATGTTGAGAAATCATAATTTTCAGTTATAACTTTTCTTTGACTTTTGAAAAAAGAAAAGAATCATTAAATCTTCAGAAATAATGATTTTCACCAAAACTTTACTGACTGCTGGAGAAACTGATTTAATAGAAAGAAAATTAAAAGTGAACTTTTTCTTTTGACTAGTATTTCTTTTTCCTTTTTCATTTTTAATTGCTTTTTTTAAAAAATATCTTTTATATCTATCTAATATATATATATATATATATATATATATATATATATATATATATATATATATATTGCACTCATTCTGGTCATCAATTTATGACAGTGAGGAACAGCAACTGAAAAATATCAGAAAAAAAAAAAATACTAGTAAAAATTAATGGCTGACATCTAAAAATATAAATAAAATAAATTCTTTGCTAATTTGTTGAAATTGTTATCCAACAGACAAAAAACAAATTAATCAATTAAAACAAAAAACATTCTAGACCAAACAAATTTGAAAATAGTAAATTTCAAGTGAGGGAATGAGTAGTATTTTTTTTTTTTGTAAAAATTTAAAACTTTTAAAAAATTTTTTATTTATTAAAGATTGTTTATTTTTATTCTCATAAACAAAATGAAAACAAAACAACAAAAGTAAAGGACTTCTATTGTTATTAAATGGAAGAGGAGGAGGTTAATGGGGGGGGGGGGGTTCAAAATATATTTACTCAACAACAACAACAACAGCAATACCTTCTCATTGAGATTAGATATTGATCAATAAGTCTGCATATCAAGATATGTAAATCATTTTAACTTTCAATATTATTACAGATGAGTTCACAAATTGACTGGCCACAGTGATAGGTTCAGTGAACAAAATTGACAATTCATAGACAGTGATCAAGCTCAACACAGGCTTTTCATTTTAAGTTATTTTTCTTACTTATTCAGTTGTAGGTGGGGCAGGGATCAGGGTAATGTAAAAGGCACAGCAGGCCCCATAGACACATGAAAAAAAAAAACAACAAAAAAACCAAAAAAAACAGTGTGCCTCTTTTAACAAGTGCTATGTTTTTTGTTTTGTTTTAAAGGAGGAGGATATTATTCCTGTTGTTATTTGGACCAGTATTCTCAGCCTTGTTGCTTTTTTTTATCACTACATTTAAAATCAAGGTTTTCTTCATCCTTCTTCAGGATTATGATCTATTATATAATTCATAATTAAATCTGATATAAATTCAACTAGATGAGTTAAATTGACCATGTGTTCCCAGGGAGCATTCCCTCCAGGCAACACCTGTTAATTTAAAAGGGCAGGGCTTGGTTTATGAGATGCCAAAAAAGGGGAATGCCAATGAGAACCATGCATTTTTTGCACTAGCCATTACATGAGCTTTGGTTTGTGCATGGTTTCCCATGTTAAAAAGACCTTGTGGTACATCCTGGCCTAGTGGGAGGGAGGTCAGGAAAATACCTGGTATAATTAGTTTTGATCGTTCTAAATCAAAGAATAAAAAATTATACTCAGATTTTATTTGAACCATTGTCCACATCTAGGTTGATGTAGTCACAATATTTTTGGTCATCATCATAATAATAATAATAATAATAATACTCTTCAGCTGCCTATTACATATGGTAACATTCTTGGAATTTCAAATCAAATACATTATTCAATCCATAGGGGTGAATTATTCTCATTTCCCTGTCCATGCAAGGGGGTATCTTGTATTAATTGATTTTTATACAATGGACAGTGAAATAAAAAGTCTACAGAATGAAGGGTTTGGTTTTAAAAAAATCCACAAATGTTACTGAATATGACAGATTCTTGAAGAAGGATGTGGACAACACTCTGAATTAATCTGTGTATAACAATTCCTCATCTTAGAAACTTTGACAAAAATGATCAGAGCAGACAAAAATAATCCAATAGTCACTCTGGGGGAAAAAAAAAAGCAAGATTCAGCTGTGTGTACTGAGTACAAAAACATGTACAAGAAACTGATATCATTTTTTAGCTATGGAAGGCAAAGATGGTTATAGCCTCATAGTATAGAATTGTTTGCTTTGATTTCTTTGTTTAATGGCATATCAACCTTCATAGGTCATTTAATCCCAAAGCCATCCTTGTAAGAACAGAATTGGTACTATCTGATCCATAGCTCAGAGGTAAATTAGTTCATTTTGTTCCCATTAGTCTGAAAGTGAACATAATAGCGTGATTGGAGTATGACTTGCCTAATATGATTGTCTCAATCCAGAATGTTAGCCAATATGCTATGAGGATCTCCCTATTGAATTTGCTTATGTTTTGTCAGGTTCATGTATATAGTCTCTTAACCATAAACATATTCAAGTTTTTATTATTATTTTGAATTCATCCCAAAGCTGAAAAATGACATCACTATTTCCCAACTGTACTGGGAGAATTAGCATATATAATAGGGCCGGTTTAGCTCAGTCGGTAGAGTGTTCGGCTCGGAATCACAAGGTTCTTGGTTCGATACCGGCCTCGCCAACTTAGCGAATGAGTAGCACTGGGATCTGTGCGGTAAAGTAAGGAGCTGATGGTAGGTGTGGCGCTCCACCTCAGATGCTAAAATAATCTCCTTGGTCTAGCGCTAGTGAAAAGGGGATAGACTCCCTCACTGTCTGGTCGATACAGACATTAGGCCGCCCTGACGACTTTACTTTACTTTATATATATATATATATATATATATATATATATATATATATATATATATGATCAACTTAATACCTGTTGCCAAAACTTTTTTAGACTGACTACTTGATTACCACTGTCTGCAAGAATTTTTGTTATTCAGATTCTATAATATAAGGAAATAAATAATCTAAAAAGATGAAACAACAAAACTATTGGAATAAAAAAAAAGTCAGGAGAATTCCAATCTGAATAATTTGTAGATTAATATCAAAGATAGCTAAGAATTTCAGACATTATTTTGATGAGGAAGCAATTTTAAAAACCTTTTAGTAAATAGCATGGATTCAATATTCTTCTTAAAAGGTTTTTTTCTCTAAATTTTTGATTTGAAAAAAAAAAAAAAAAAAAAAAAATGAAACCAGAATTATTTCATCAAAATATGTTTGTTTCAAAATATGTATATATCTTCTATATTCAGACTAGATTTCTTTTTCTACCCAATTAAGAATGAAAAAATATTTAAAAAAAAGAATTTGCAATGTTAATTTAGAATAGAATTAATCTCAGAATCTAAGACAATTACAAAACAATCAATATATCTTTCCAAAAGTGGAATTTATGATAAGGACTTCTATACTCATAGATTTAGTTTGGTTTCTTAAATGGCATGTCAACATTTATGGGTTATTTAATGCCAAAGCCATCCTTGTAGAAGAACAGTAGTGGTACTATTCAACCCATAGCTGGGGGTAGGGGTAGGGGATTCATACTTTTCTAAAGTGTATTAGTCTGAAAGTGTATGTAATAGCACAGCTGGAGTTTGAACTCATTTACTATGATATCATAGTCCAACACTTTACCCACTATGCCACTCTTTTATACTCATAGTTAAATTAAATGATACCATTCATTTCAGAACCAAACTAGAAATAATTTCAGATAGGGTCAGGTAAAGCCTAGGGGGTGTAATTCATTCTAATCTTTTTAATCCTTCATATTTTGATTACAGAGTAAAAAAAGTTTAAAAGAAACTAAAAGACAGGAATCAGAATGGCCTCATCCATCTTTCTTTTTTTTTTTAAGAAGGTTGGTTGGTTTAAATGGATACTCAAATTTTATTACTTTACTTCAAAATGGCTAATTTGAATATTTTGATGATTCTAGATCTTTCTAACTTGGATAACAAGTATTAGACTAAATGCCATTTATTCTGGTTTCTTAGGGTGAAACCTCAAATGCCAGACCACTGCTATAAACACTGAGCTGAACCCATATGTATCATTCCATATGCAATGAAAACAATCAAGACATCAGTACTTCATAGAAAACCAAATATGCTAAGTTAAAACATCAAAGAATAAGCAAATTTAAATTATTAATCATCATTGCATTACTGAAGTCAAAAGACACATAAGATTTATATATAAAATATTTGGCATGTCTTCAAAACAGGACCAACACTTTATTTTCTTTCTTTTTTTTAAAACATAGTGGATATTATATTGTTGTTGAAATAGAAGAATTGGTTTTCTTGTTTGATAGCCAATCAAATTGTCTTTAGTCAGAGGAATCTCTGTGAAGTCACAAGAGAGCAACACAATTGAATGGTGCCAACAAGTGGGACTTTTGGTCAGAGGGGAAAAATGTTATTGTGGTGAAAGTATGAGAACATATTTAAATAAGTGGTGATTTTATTTTGAAGGATTGCCAAATATTTCTATCATAATTTAAGATAAAAAAAAAAAAAAAAGTGATTAAAATCAAAAAAAAAAAAAAAAGTGATTAAAATCAAAAAAAAAAAAAAAAAAAAAAAAAGTGATTAAATCAAAAAAAAAAAAAAAAAAAAGTGATTAAAATCAAAAAAAAAAAAAAAAGGTGATTAAAATCTTATTAATTTCTATCATAAGTCATTTAAGATATCATTGCTCAATGAAAAAAAAAAATTTTTTTAAAAATGTGATTAAAATCTTATTCATTTTCTTGCGAAGATAAACAATGCTGTCCAAAACAATTAAATACTATTATTATTATTAGTAGAAGTAGTAGTATTTTCTTTCATCTTAATTTTTTAGTTGTTTTTATTTTATTTGGACACCTCACTCAGACTGACAATCTACAGCAATAAGAAACATCACTGATTAGTAATAATAATGGATAAACTCTCAGTGGGATTTAAACTTGTGTCCTTTTTTTGTCTTGAGGAAATCTGGTTAAGTACAAAAGCTGTTCTAAATTAAAACTTATTCTTTATTTCTTGACCTTTAGAATTTGCTCAGTGTCAAAGATTGACAGCCTGACAGGAAAACTGAGATAAAATAAGCAACTACAAATATTAGTAAACATTAATAATAAGAGTAATAGTTTTTCATATAAAAAAAAAATAAAAACAAATAAAAGGAAATATCAATTTATAAAGTAAAAGGAAATTTCTTAAAATTAAGTTTTAAATTCATTATTTTTTTTCTTTCTTCTTAAGCAAACATTATTGTTGTGGAAATAACTTTGTTACAAGTCAATATTAAAATGAAATCTTATTTTATTCATAATTATGAATAAAATAGATTCCAACCATCCCATATTGAATGGAGACGGTTTCTTTGTGAAAGAAGAGGTCACTCCTAAAAATGTCCCTTTCAAAAAATAGATTTGTTTAAATAATTTTCGATGTAATAAAACAGAGTTTGTATCATTATAAAAGATTTATTATAAATTTGGCAAAGATAAAATTTAACAAATAAAAATAGTCTGCACATGATTTGATATTCGTATACTGTGTCTTTATTCTTTTTCCAGTTTATACTAATATAATCAGCTTTATATATATATATATATATATATATATATATATATATATATATATATATATGTTTACTGATAGTCTGCAAATGACAGCTTGCCTTCAAAATGCATCAGAAGTCAGCAAAGCAGAAGTTACGTCCCTTTGTTTCCTGATAGTGATTTTCAACTTTTCTGTGATCTTGTCAGTCTAACTTGACAGGTTTTTAGATGTGCAACACTTTGTGTTGGATTCTAGAAATAAAAGATAATAAACCATAAACAAAATTTAATATTTTTAAAATTTCCTTTGGAGCTTGGTATCTAAGTTCTAAAACTTTGACATATTTACCCAGCGTTTGCAACCCTTGTTGAAAACCACTACAATAAATTAGGGTGTTCTTTTTGTACTCGTTAGATTAATTTAAAATCTCAAAAGTAAATATATGAGAACTTAAGATGATCAGAGAAATGCTTGTTGGTAAAAGTCTTCAATAAGAATTCATTTTGCTGTTTCTAGTTAGCATCTTTTGCTTTGCAAATTTTCCTCACACCAGATGCAGATTCCATTTTGACAGATTCTTTCTTTCAAGATTTGAACTGTTGATCAAACGTCCTCATCAATTTTCTCTTCTCGGCTATGACCTTTGAACTTTTAAAATCCAGGGTTAATAAGTGTCTTACTCTGTTGTACTTTTGATTTCTGCTTTGTTGTCCTTTTGTAACATCTTTACCCTTTATTTGTCATTTTGTAATTATTTTGCCAATAGTGGCCTTGTTTAGGCTGACTTTGAGTAGAAAAAAAATACTATAAAAATCTTGGTAAAAATAATAAATAAAAAAATTAAAATATTAGTTAAAATAATTTTAAAAATTATTCTAATCAATGAAATTTTTTATCAAAAAACAAAAAACACTTATTTCATAATCACCGGATTAATATATTTTCATACATTAGAGATAAATAAGTGTGTGTGTGTGTGTATATATATATATATATATATATATATATATATATATATATATATATATATATATATATATGTGTGTGTGTGTGTGTGTGTGTGTGTGTGTGTTTGTTTATAATTTGCTTGAAGCATTGTGTTTATATTGGTTTGGTGGTTGGTTTTGAAGGCAATCATAATGTATCATAGTTACCTCATTTTTCTTTATACTTGCATTGTGATAGCCTTCAAAACCAATCACTATATATATATATATATATATATATATATATAGTTAGATATGCTGATATGTGGAAATATCATCTCCATGGAAAATGGCATTAGCAAACCAAGTTTTAATTTCAACAAAAAATGCTTGCATTAATTTGGTACAAACAACCTGGGAAAGGCATGAATCAATTTCTCCCTTCACTGTTGTGTTCCCAGAGATCTTGGCAAAATGTCTTGTCACTAGGATGCCATAACCCCCACATCAATAATAATAATAATAATAATCCCATAATAGTTTTGTATATAAGTTTTATACACTAGATGTAACAAATATTATGGAACCGAGGTAGTAATATATAATAAAAGAACAAACTGAATTATATGGTATATCTATACATTCAAAAATTAGCATACACCATATAATTAAGCTTTTCTTGTAGGTTTATCAATATTAAAAAAAAAATGATTAATTAAAAATATTAAATTATTTCCCATTCTCCTGATGATGACCATCTTGTTGAAACTAGTTGAGAATAAATAAATCATTGTAGAAATACATTCCTGTTTGTTGTTTAGGTTTGTTTATGTGTGTTAACTGTCGATAAAAAAAAAATGAATATAGTCAGTATAGTCTGCAAAACATTTACATTCCATCTTTGAATATTTACCATGAATTAGTTGACCATTTCATCAGATAACATATTGAATCTTTCAGGCACTCATGTCTACCTAATCTAATAATTCAGAAGAACCTTTAAATGTCCACATAACTATTCTCTCTGAATTTTTGAGATGAGGCTTGATAATTTGTATTAATTGTATTATTCAGACTATTGTCCTCATCTATATTTTCTGTACAACATTTTAGCCGATGTGCTCTCCAGCCTTCTTCAGTTATTTCTTGAAGGCTCCTGATTACAACAAAAAGGTTCCAGAGTCCGAGAAGAAATACCCGAAGAAGGCCAGAGGGCACATCAGCCACATAATTATCATCCCTAACTTTTATTTACAACCGAGCAGAATGTATCAGTTTAAGTGTCTAATTTACAATAATAACCACTGCAAAACTTACACATTTTTTTTTTTTTATTATTTACTTTTTGAAAATTCTTTGAAGAACTTTGACTTGAAGCAGACTTGAAAGGAATTCTCAAGAATTTGGACAGTTTAAATAAGGAGTTTTGCTTTGCATCTCAAATGGTTGGTTGTTTTTTTTATTTTACAGCATATCAACCTTTTTTGGGTCATTTAATTGAGTCACTTTGATATTCAGTTTCTTACAGTACCTGCTGTTACTTAAATAGTCACCCATCTACATATTGAACAGGCTCATCACTGCTTAACTTTGGTGATCTAACAGGAACTGGTGCCATCTTAAATGGACTGAATCCACCAGTTAGAAACAATAAAATACGATGATGCAAGACTTTCTTTCTCTCTCATTATACCAAGTTGACTACAATGATTAGTAGAGACTAAATAAGCTACAAGTAAATAAATAACAAGCAGACTTAAAATATAAGATAAGAAAGCATGTTATTTAAAAGTTTGGAAAAATTTGCAAACAAGTGGATACCCCCCCCCCCAGTGTAATGTAATGGTTAACTAGCAAGACTAACAGACCATTATTAGTGAATTTAATTTTCACTGGGTGCCTCTTGCCTTGTGCCAAACTAGGCTGAGTTTAATAAATGATGACTATCTATACAAGTCCTTTTGACTTGATATTTTAAGCTCAAAGTCAATGCGGTTAAAAGAATAAATAAAAACTACCTGTATTCAGGTGACAATGATGAATGAGATTTTTTATAGTCTGATATTGGGTTCAATTCATAATCAATCTTGACAGGTTATATAAATTAAACATTTTAAAAAAAAGTTTAATCTTTAAATTATAATTCTATCTATATGTAACTGTCACTAAAGTTATTAATATCTTATTTTTATATAATTATTATTTGGTTATAAATTTAACTACAACCACAATATTCAGTTTTAGAGTAGATTAGTGGGTTTTATTAATTCCATTTTGTGCTGACCATTACTTGCTGCAGTTAACCTGAAAATGGTAAGGGGAACTTACATATGAACCCCATTTAGTTTACGCCGCTGGTTAGGACAGGCAACACGGTAAGAATTTGTGCCATTTCTTTCTTGTTTTATATTTCTTTGAAAAGTATTTGCTGTAATTTTTTTATTGAATGTTATTTGTTTTTCCTTGTACAGTTTTACAGTGTTTATTAAAATAAACTTTATGACATCAGTAAGAAGCGTCAGCATCCCTTTTTATGAAAACTAGCGGCAGTAAAACTATATGCTTTGAGTAATGAATATAAATACTAATATTATTACTTAGATATTTTTCTTATAATGTTTTACATTTTCACAATACAGTAACATATTAAGATAATTTTTTTCTAAATATGATATTGTGAAAAAACCTTATTCAAACATTTTGCAGTGTTAAGATACTCTACTTTTAAGTGAGTTCTTAAAATGTAGTAAAAATCACACAAAAGAAGCATAACATTACAAACAGAAAAAAAAATCTATATTTAAGATATTTTCAGTCTTTATTAATTTTCTTTTTCTTTTTTCTTTTCAGTGAGGTTGATATTTAATTATCTTTCTATGAGGACAGGTTTGATACACAGTCAGTTGAGTGATAATTGTCATGAAGGTATCAAACTACTGTAATCCTGTTTTAATTGCAATAGGGGAGGTACTACTACAAGGTTGGAATCCCAAGGACCAGTCTCATTTAGTTGCTGAATCCTGTTCAAAGACAAGAACACAGCTGAAGGAGAAGGTCAGATACTACATTTTGATCTCAGCCTGAATGTCAAAGAAAATGAACTAATATTGAAATAAAATTGTTATTGAAAAATAAAGTTTCTGTCACTAACAAAATCCATTCTATTTGAGAAAAAGAAAAAAAAAAAAAAGCTTTATTTTCTTTTAAAGTCATTTGCAAGGAGTTGACTTAAAAGATTTAGTTACTTTTAAAAAAATGGATTTCACTTTGCTTTGTTGTAAAGATTGGAAAAGAAAAAAAATAGTGTAATACAAACAAAATAACTGCTGTATATATTTGTATATAAGTCAAACTTTGATTTATGGTCACAAAATCATTAATTTATGGTATTCATTTTTAGATTTTAATTTCAAACTTACAGAATTATTTTTTGTTGCCAATTTGTTTTTGCCTAAAAATGAGGCTTTCAAATTCCAACATATAAAATAGTAGAGACAGTATTTACAGATACTTCAGTTCAGTGGCTGTTTTTCTTAGACAAACTGTTTCCTCTTATTAACAAAAAAAAAAAATGCAGTGATGATCTATAACAAAATTTTTTAAAAGTAATAAAGGATTTTTTTTTCCATAATTTTATGCAAAGTTTGAATTTTTGGTTTCATGTAGGTCTTTGTCCTGATTTTTTCATTCATCTAATCAGTCACTTGTTGCAATGATTAAGAAATGTTTGTTCTAAAAAAAAAAAAAAAAATTAAACAAAAAAATTGGTCCTTATGAATTCATTGTGAAAAAGAAAAGAAAACTCAAAATGGTGTAAAATCACAGATAAGAATTAATATTTTAAGAAGGAAGGTGAGATGCAAATCTTGGGACAAATAGGCAGATTAGTAGAACCATTTTTTGTTTTGTTTGTTCCTTTGTTTTATTGGGGTTATTAGTATGTAGCCCTTTTTTATGATTAGTCAGGTAAATTATTGTTTTTCCATAATATTTCTGAAAAGGACCAACTTCAGTATCTTGTAAATTCTAATCAGAGAATGTCACAAAAAAAACATGTCCCTTTTCTTCATGTCACCTTCCCTCAAAACGTCAAAGTAAAACTTTTAAATTGTCAATCACACACACACACACACATATATGTACATACATATACACACACAAACATACATACATACAGAATATACAACCATGTATACAAGTTAGAATAAACACATATACACATTTGAATTAGATCATAATTTGTGTCTCTATCACAAAATTTTTTAAAAAACAATTGACACCAGAATATTGTGTAGTTGATGGTCTACAAAAAGACAAACAAAAATAAGACAGTGTTTAGGTTTTTGCCTCATACCAAACTTCCTGACTGCAAGAAACAAGATATTTAACAAAAGTGTTCTAAAATCAAAAGTTTAAACTAACTTTCAGTTTAATTTTTGGAAACATTTTGCTAATAATTATTCATATTTTAATGAGAGACAGGGATAGATGAACAAACTGGGTGGATACTAGGTTTCATTTTTCTTTCTTTCTTTGAACTCTGTTTATTGCAGAGAAAGATCTAGAATTGTTAATGCCTTAAATGTCAAATATTCTTCAAGATTGAAGAAAAAAATAAGGAAGACTGGAATTTATAAAAATCAAAATTTGTAGAAAATCTTGCAACAAATGTCAGGGCTGGAAATAAAGATGCACAAAGGACAAATTATTATTTTTCTTATTAACATTATATATAATATATATAAATATATATATATATATATATATATATATATATATAATGTGTGTGTGTGTAGCTTTTTTTATCCATATGCGATAAAAGCCTGCCTAGATTTACAAGTGTCTCAGGAGAAAGCTGAAGTATGGATGACCAAAAATACCTTAACCTGCTAATACTCACAATGACAAATATATATATATTGTCAATATTAAAACATTGTCATATGATGGGCAACAATAGTTATTCATAAATATCAATAGGATTTGGGGTTATGATTTGATGATTTTCAGTACTTTCAATTGATAAGACCTTTGTATCCTAAAAAAATTTATCAGTTTTAGAATATTACATTTTTAGGTTTTAAAGTGGGGGTTCAGTTTATAATGTAACTTGTATAGTAAAGAGAACTCCTACATTCCAACCATTATCTGAAACAGACTTAAAATATTCAGTTACTATCTTTATTATAGTCTTCTTATTATTATTATTATTATTATCATCATTATTATTATTACTACTACTAATACTACCACCACCACCTACAGGTTTATGGGTGATGTTTGGGTTGAGTTAAGGTTTAAACTTAAAATAAGTTAATATTTTTATTTGATTTTTCAAATAATTTTTTTTTCTTTTCAAATTTATATTTTTTAATAACTGTATCTAAGCCTTTAAAAAAAATTAAATGGTGAAAAAAAAAATACATAAGAAAAAATAAGTACGGAAAGAAAATTTAAACATTACAGCCTCTCTTTCTATTAAATGGATATAATATAAAGATTCACTTTACTATAGCAATTAGATTGTGAATTCCCTTAAAAAAAAAAAAAAAAAAAAAAAAAAAAAAAAAGGTTTTTTTTTTTTTTTGTTTTTCAAAACTAACAAATTTCTGTAGGATATGAAGATCTTATCAATTAAAAACACCAAAAATTAGATTTTTTTTTCTATTTAAATGGAAAATTTAAACTGAATCTAACCAATTCTGGTATTGTAAATTTTACAAGTACACATACAAATTTATACTTTGTGGGGAGTATGGATTTTACAAATTTAGATATTGATCACTGAATGAGAAGCTTTAAAATTTTATTTTTATTTTATTAGGTTCTAGGTTACTAATATTATAAGCTTGAAATTAGGGACTAAATATAGAAGATTTGGGACAGCAAATTTCTATGTATGAAGTTTATTTGTAAATACATTAAAATATGAATAGTTGTTAGCTGATATATTGTTCTTGCCACCAACTGACCAACATCCAGTAAAAGTGACAAATATCCTAACAGATAAGCCATTCACATAAAAATGTGGCCTTCACAACTTTGTTTAGAGATTAAAAGTTTCAAACAAGACACAGAGACTTTTGAGGATGAGATGAAATTGAAAGAGTGATTAATTATTGTAAAGTGAATCTGTGTGAAAGTCGGGGGTGGGGGAGAAGAAGAAGACATGGTGCAAGTGTGAATTGGTTATTGCTAATTTACAATTGTCGAGCTTTTACAAAAAAAAAAAAAAAAATAAATGAAATGGAGTGTGAAGGAAGGAAGATATTTATGAATGAAGTTATCAAGTGGAAAGTCTAAGCAAATTCTGTGTTGGAAAAAAAGGTGAAGAGATTATGATATTTTGTGTATGAGGAGAAGGAAGCATTCTGTGTGTAGATACTAAAAAAGTGAAATAGAAATAGATAATCAACAAGATAATTACTGGTACAGCTTTTTTTGGGTTTTTTTTCCTTTGGCTTTTTTTTTTTTTTTAATGATTCTGATAATTTCTGGTAGGAATTTTACAAGAGTTAGGGTCATAATGAAACCAATTTTGAGTTAAGAGAAAATTATAGAAATTAAACTTATACATTTAAATAGAATTCAAGAACTCATTCTCTTTCAGTTATTGCATAGTCATAGAATAAACAGAAAATATTTTTTTAAATAAAATAAATAGTGCACTTTACTGTGTATACTAAGATATCATATGGCTTTCTAAGACTTATATTGACACCTATTTTCAGCTGGAAATTGTAGGCATACCAGTAGGCCTAGGCTTAGCCTAGGCCAACTATTTACATAGACAAAGTTTGTATCTCAAGTATGGTGTGACCCTTTAATATTAGGCTAAAATTTAGGTCACAGAAAGTTGCATGATATGTGAGTATATATGGTATATTATGAATAAGTTAACTGCACAGAAAATGGAATCAGCATGCCAAGTTCAAATCTCGGACAAGGTTGTTTATGTTCACTTCCTACTAATTGCCATTGGAAAAAGAATGAATCCATCTCTTCTTCACCCAAATATAAAATAGTAGATCAGATTAAGTTCTCTAGCTTTGATAGGGCAACCAGTCTAGAAGAAGAATAACTCTGAATTCAAATCCTCTGCCAACATGTCATGGGCCAACATAGAGTAAGGCCCATTACTCACCATGTTTTACAGATCTTGGGGAAGGCTGCTGGGATGAAGATGGGAATTTCTGTTAGACTCTTGTTTTCTTTGCAAATTTGCTTTAATATTAGAGATAATGTTCTAATGAATTCAATTATAACCACAAAATTGTTTTTAAGCTTCAAGTCTGCTCATTTTTCTTTTTTTTTTCTTAGGAATATTTTTTTTAAAAAGAGATAGGGAGAAAGTGTTTTAAATTTTAAATTTAAATAATTTGTTTGCCTACTTATTTTATTAGATCTTTCTCAGATCTAATAAAATAATAAGTAGGCAAACAAATTATTTTTTCCTTTGCAGAAATAAAATTCAGGATAAATTTTTGCAAAGTTTCCTTCTAAGAAATAAAAATTCATCAAATGAAGAAATAAGGTTTTTACAAATAGCCTTTCCTCAAATGATATGACTAATACATTTAGGAAATTAAAAAAACAAAAAACAATATGGAATCAGCTAAGATCAGAATTCAAACAATTGTCCACATTTTGAACTGTAATTGTTTTTATATTTATTGTAAATAAATAAGACCTCAGCTATAGATAAACTAGTAAGATATACTGAGCTCTTTAGTCTTGGTTGGTAATCTGTCTAAGAAAAGGAAGATTTCATATTTATCTAAATACAAGCACATATCTGATCTTACAATAATAATAGATGCTACCAAATAAATATATATTTTAAAAAAGAACAAAAAGAAAAAAAAACAATAATTACATTTACTATTTAACAAGAATTGAGAGTTTGAATTCCTGGTTCAATGGCAGAAAAAGGTTTTAAAATATTACATGTGTATAAAAATTATCAGCACTCTTTTTTGTTTGTTTTTAACTGAAAACTTTTGCACACACCTAATATATTAATTCCCTAATTCAATAAGAATAATCAGTTTAAGAATTTGTTTACTACAAAACAATCCAAAATTAAAGAGATTTTAAAAGGCATTCTATTATGAAAATCTATTCATTTTACATTTATTGTTGATCATTGTTATTATTCAGGTAAATCTAGTTGCAATAAGCAGTATGACTATACAGAAAAAAAAAAAACTGTATATATCATGGGTATTTCAAAGATCATAAATTCTTAAACTTTAATTTACTACCACCTACCAGAATTTATCAGTGGGGGTTGGGGGTTAATTTACAATATTAATCCTTTAAAGAACTTGATCTTGATTGTAATTCTAAATAATAATTTAAATGTAATTAGCTCATTAACCACAACACTAGGAAATTAAATTTTCAGTTGCAATGAAAACAATGGATTAAAAATGACATATTTATGGCCCTGTACTAAATCCTCAAGATAACAAATATTCTCTAAATAGAGATTGAAAAATTTGGTAAAATTTACAAGAATAAGCTTTTCAATCTCCTGTTTTTACTAAGAGATTTGTCAGGTGATTTATTAGAATTAGTGTCCTCATCTTTATTACTATAGTCCCATTTTGGCTTTCTTCAAGTGTCTTGAAGAAGGTAGGAGAATACAACAGCCAAAATGAGAATACAAACAACCAAGATGAAAAACACTAACTACATCATCGTATAATAATGATAATTCTTCATTTCATAAATTCAGACAAGATTTGTAGCAGTTTAATATTTATATACTATTTCTGTTCCATAATAATTGTACATTTGTGTATATATTTTATAAACTAAATGTAACAACTATTATTGGACAAAAGTAATATTACTTTTGACAATTTATACTTAGTTTAGAATGATAACAGAAAGAAGAGAGGAAGTTTGATTAAAAATTAACAATGAAAAAGAAAAGAAGGATTTGGTTTTTACTGAAACTTATTCTCTTTTGATATTTAAAAACAATTTGAATAAACAAATAACTGAGAGAATTATTTTTTTCTTTTTCAAACGATTAATTGTGCCCTATAAAAATTTGTTTTTTTTTCCTTTTGATTCATAAGATGGCCTTATGAATATTTTTGAAGAAACTAAAATATTGCGGGTGAAAAAAAAATCTCCAGAAAACCAATCTGGAGTTTTACTTTTTATACAGGAAGTTCACCTAAGTGAACTCTACATTCTATGCCCAGGTGCAAATTAACAGACTTTCTACAATTACTAATCATTGATTCTTTTATAAAAAAAAAACCTTTTTATCTTTGTCGCCTTTATCATATCTTTTAAGACATCTGTTCTGTTTAATATTTCCAGAAGATTATCAGATATGATAGTCACATGAAAAAGGCTGGAAGATACAGCAGCCAAAATGACAACAAAGACAAAAAAAAAAATGATCTGAAAGAATCAATGTATAATAGTAAGGATGAATCTGAAAAATTCAGACTATAATTTCAACAACCACTTTAAAATTTACAAGAGAATTGATAAATTTTTAAAAAAATTTACATAAAATGACTACATATAGCTTAAATCATGAACGAGTATCCAAGATTTTATGACATGATCTCATGATAAATTTCAAATGAAAAACCGGTTTTCAATAAAATTACCTCAATCTACATTGTCTAATGTACAGAAAGTTTAAGACACATAATAATGGACAGCAGTGTAAAATCATGTCATGTATTTTGCAACAGATTTTTGTGTGTTAAAATAATGATCAAATGAATGATTATAGAAATCTGAAGATCTACTTTGCAAGAAGAGAAAGTTATTCTTGACACATGTTCAATCACTTTACTATTTACAAAAAAACACTTAAGACATATTTATCAATATACAGTATAAATAAGTAATAGTAGTAGGCCACCAGGGCAGGGGGGTTCATAGTGGGGTCAGTATAGATATTTTGAAAATAGTTTTTTGTGCAAAAAAAAAAAAAAAAAAAAAAAAAAAAAAAAAGATGTTTTTTTTTCTTTTTGTCTATACATGTACATTTTGGTCTCTTCTGAAAACTACTTCTAATTTCCTGTTCAAACGACAGGAAGAAATTCAAGCAGTACTGTGCAGGCAAGAATGGTACAAGGCGAACTACAAATATGGTGGGTGTGGAGGTGGGTGAGACTTGACAAATTTTGCGGCTTTTGGTTTTTCTGTATCATGGTGCATACAACATCTACTACCACCAACTCTCTAATGGAGTCATTGTAGTAGTAGTCATAGTATTAGTAGTATTAGTAGTATTAATTGTTGCAACTACCAAAACTACTATGAATAGTTAAGGTCAGCAAGACAACAAAAAATAATGAACTGGCCGGCCAGCCAACAAGTCAGATTCTGTTTCTTTAGGTTTTTTATTTATTTTTTTGGTCCTTTATTATTATTCTTTTTTATCCAAAGTTTTTTTTTTTTTTTTTTTTCAAATGATGAAAAACTAGAATCTTTCTAGTTTGTCTATTTAGTCTGACTTGTTCTTGTTGATTTGCTGACTTTAAAGGTTTTGCTTTGATTTTTTTTTTATATTCTTTTTTTTTAATTTTTTTTTTTTTAAATTCGACTGGAATGTTGATAATTTATGCAACTCTTTTTGTTTTCTTTATACGGAGAGGACAGGACGGGAGAACGGCCATTGCTGAGTCTCTCCGTTATCTGTTATCAGGAAGGGCCTTCATTCACATAATTTTCAAGTTCCTCAAAACATTGCAAAGCCTGAAACTAAAGAGAAAACAAATTTCAAAATAACAAAAAGTTTTAGTTATAAACAAATTAAAATTTTAAATGTCAAATAAGAAAAAAAAGAAAAGATTAACTAATAAACTAAACTCTTTAATGACTAACAGGATGATATTGATAAGAATAAATTTTGTAAATATTAAACTGATCTTTTGAGATCATTAATCATTTTTGACAAATATTTTCTTTCATTTTCAGATGCCTTTTTATACCCTCTCCACAGCCAAGTGGCATATTCTTCTACCTTCCCCTAAATCAATTCGGATATTCTTTCTATAAGAATTTAGTAATTAGTTAAGTACTTCAAAATGAGACTTTTTATATCAACAAAAAAAAATAAAAATACATTACGTCATATTATATTTATAACACTACTGACAATGTCTTTCAAGATTGCTGATTGAACCATGTCATGGTTGACATGGGAGGTAACAATTATGCTAAAATTGCTTGGGCATGTAAGGTAGTTTTAAAATAATGGTTTATTTCCAACTCTCTTTATCATCCATCGTGCCATGCCTGTGACAAGAGATTCTGTCAAGATAACTGATAAAGAGACATAGCACAGGGAGAAGTTGGTTCATGCCTTTTCAAAGGACATTAATGCAAAGTGAATATAAGCGACTGCAGCTGCAAAACTGAATTATTTTCCTTGTACTAAATAAGAATATTGCAACTTAAAACTGATATTTTACAAAGTTGAGATTTAACTATCTCTCTCCACAATTTTGATGCAAGGTCAGTTTGGTGGGAGTGGGATATGCATTTACACATTGGAAAAGATTTTTTTTAAATGACCAGTATTAAGCAGACATCAAACTATTCCAACATTTCTCTATGTAATATTATTTATTTTTTTGTGATGATAAGCAACTAAAATAAAAATGAAAAAACTAGTTACAAATTATTAATGGTTAATTTTGTAATCTAATAAGTTTAACCAAAAAAGTAGAGAGAAAATTTCCAAAGTTTATCATTGGAGAAGTAGCATCTTTGAGCCAAAAATCACAGCATAAAAACAGGGTGGTCCGAAAGTCTTGTCACCACCTACTTACTGTTTTAACTTTTTTTGTTTTATATATATGTAATTATTTTACCTAAAAAATAAAAAAAAATCTTTAAAAATTAAATCATTTTCTAGAATTTCAAGTTGTATTATGTAATTATTTTACCTTTATGAAAAAAAAAAACTATGGATAACTAGACTTTTGGACCACCCTGTAGAAGAGATAGTGAGGATCACTCTACCTTACCATAAATTGTTATTTTTCTGTGCATTGTCACATGATTTCTAAAGTTATTTATCATGACAATCAGTGAAGTCTGTTGGTTTTACATGACTACATAAGAAAAGATTGTTTTATTTATTTTTTTAATCAAATTCAGAACAGCTAATTAAAATGGTTTATTAATTATTATTATTCAATGCAAAATTCTAAAATGAGTTTTGATATTTTTTCAAAATGATCTAATGTTATAAATACTGTATAACTAACTATTAAAGTAATCAATGATAGGTTGAATTTTAAACAAATAATAGGAAATTTTAATGAATATACATACTATATATATATATATATATATATATATATATAACATACATTTTAAGTAAGAAAAACAAATCTACTCACTTTATCTTTCAATTGTTGAATCTGTTGAATTGCCAATGTAAATAACATAATTGCTTCATTTAACCATTTCACTGTACATTCCACCTAAAAAACAAAACAAAAAGAGCAAGTTACAAACTCAGTAAAAAGCCAACTGAAAATATAAAGCTGTTTTTGTTGCTTCAATTAAAGTTCACAAGGAGAAAGAAAATTTGAGTTTTTGCAATTTATTCTTTCATTCATCTTATTTCTTTAAGAAAAATGTTATTCATAAAATACAAATGGTATTGCAGTTATTTTGTAAAGGTTCTGAGATAAAGTTTCCAGTCTTGTTGGCAGGGCTTAAAATATGCTGAATATCCCTTGCAGAGGGGGTAAGACTACCAACCAAAGGATTATCATGGGTATAATACTAAAGTTGTATCCAATAGTCTTTAGAAATTTACTTCTTTTTTCATTGATACCAGAACACCATAATTTAACAGTGCCACAAAATGAATGGCTACGGGGATGGAGTTTGGTGTTAGTTGCATTAACATGAGAAAAGGCAACATTGGAATGTGTCCTCTTGCTGACTGTAAATGTTGTAGGTAACATTAAAACTTTTCAGAAGACCATAATTCAATTGAATGTGAAACTTAAGAAAGAAAAATGAAATAGAATATATCAAATAAATCCATGGCCATTAGTGGATTAACCAAATCAGTAGCAATTTTAAAAGAATTTTATAAAAGAAATATTTATTTGCATTAACTTTTCAATTCAAGTCGTTTCTTACAAACACAATCATTCTTTTGTTTTAATGATTTAATTATTAAAAAAATAAACCTAAGTCTAGACAAGTGATTCTCAGCCTTTTTTTTTTTTTTACCTATGGACCCCATTGATTTCTATTTTACTCCATAACCATTTAATTTATGTTTTAATTTAATTAATGTTTAAAACTTGTTCATACAATATTAAGTATACTAGTACATCCAAATACAGTTTGCACCAGACATAGAGTAACTTGTGACAAAGTGCTAAAACATCGAGGTAGACAGTTCGTGTAATGGTTCCATAATCTTCAGTCTCAGTAATCACACAGATGTTCTAAAACAGCAGTGTACAAATAGTCCTGGACCAGCTCATTCACTCTCTATGAAAGGTAAGCTAGGCTAGCCCACAACAAAAATCCTATGGTATTTTCATAATTAAATATTTTTTGCTTGCCCCCCCCCCCCAAAAAAAAAATGCTATATGGTTCTGGTTGAGAACCACTGGTCTAGACTACAATCCAAAAGATTTCATTTTCATGTTTTAAATTTCATAGAAACTTCAAACTGGCAACCATCTATATGGCGAACAGCCAAACAAGTACTCCCTACAGCATCATGTTGACTCATCAGCATTAACTGTTCTGTTCCATTGTTGTTGACAACATTGGGATATCGTTTCATTAGGTCCCAAAAAGAACTGAATGAACACCACATTCTTGAAGGAAGGTATTTATTTACTCATACACCGATAGGGCAAGTGAATCAACCTCAAATGGTAACAACATGAAAAAGTAGCATAGTAGTACTGGTAACATATGCATATTATTTTAGTTGAATATTAATAAACATGTCGGATCAGTAAATGTTTGTAACTTACTTTTTGGAAAAATTTCATATAGTTTTAAGATAGGCAGACCATTTCCTCTCAGAAGATTGGCACTTGTAGTTTTGTACAAGACAAAGCTAAGTTAATAATACTTGGGTGTTTTAATTAAATGATCAGCAACATTTTTTAAATTTTTTTACAAAGCTACAGACCTGATCGCAAGTATCTAAAAGTTACTTAATGTGAACGTTTGTTGTTGTTATTGTTAGGATGTAATGTTATATACCCGTTCATCTGTTGGGTATATAATGGGGAGAGGAGATGGGTTCTTACTCATTCTGTTTCATCAGCGGCCATCTTTTTCTGGGCTGGGTTGTCTATGCTCATTTCTTGGTTGTAATAATTAAGCTTGATTTTATTGTTTTACAAGACGTCTTTATTCTTTATTAAAAACCAGAAGCCAACCGTGCGGTAAGAAGTTGGCATCTTGGAAGAGATGAACATTACGTCTAGTCCCTTTGACTAATGGCCAAAATCTAACTAACTAAACTTAACTTAACTTTCATTCTCATGTTTTCCCATTGGTGGAAGCTGGGGGGTGGGGGTTAACTACGGGTCATTACCTATCAATAATATAACCCCCTCCTATTTTGAATTTCAACAAATTTTAATTCAAAATCTAACTACACTTACAGACATAATTCGTAGGCTACCCACGAATTATGTAACAGTAGTTTATGCTTGTAAAATTGTCCATCCATTTTATGAGAGAAATTTGCTTACCTGATGTCTGGCTGAGACTTCCATCTTTTGAAGTTGGGGATTGTGGTGCAGCTGATAAAGAGCCAGAATTAATTTAGATGTGTGGATATAGAAACTGAGAGATACAGTGTTTGGTACAGATGGTTGAAAGACTTGCTGTAGAAAATAAAAAGAAATAACAGTCACAATTATTTCATAACAATAAGGCTTTTATTCATTTATTTTTGTAAAAACAAAAATATCATTTGTATTATTTGTACTTTTTGGACTGTTGTCCTTATCTTTATTGTTATATACACGTTTATATGCTCTCTGGCCTTCTTCTGTCCAGTTGGACACATGGCACAATGGATATAAAAGTTGAGTTAATACAGTTCTAAGTGATAATCATCTGTAGGTTGCAGGTTCAATCCTGACCATGGGTGATATTAACATAGAAAACTTAACAGAGCTTAACACTGTTCATGGTTAGTGGAATGAGAACAGTCTACTGTGGTGGATTGAATATAGGGTTCGGTTTAAAGTTCTATGAAGCCTCCTGATTACAATGAGAAGGTTCCCAAGTTTGACAAGAAACACTGAGGGTACATTGGCCAAATCATTGTGTATATAACAATAAAGATGAGGACAATAGTCCGAAAAATCCAAATAATACAAGTCATCAAGCTTCATCTGAAAAATTCAGATAAATAAAAAAAAAGTCATTATTTTTTAAGTATTTATTAGTATTTCTTTCATTTTAATTTTAGTTCTGCCCAGAGGCTTATTCAGTATCTCCTATCCATACTGCTTACTAATGATTGTTGAATAACAATCTGAAAGTTGTATTAGATATCAACCAAAATTAAAGAAATATTAGTTAATAATTAACAACTGACAATAATTCATCTAAGATATTTGAACACTATTACTATTAGTATTATTAAAGTATAGGGAACATGGTGGCCTATGAAACATGCAGGGAAAATAAAAGCTGAGATATATTTGAATTATTATAACCAGACATGTTTCATAATCTAAATAAGTAAAGTAACTGCCACAGAAAGAAACTGATTATAATTTAACACTTTAGCTTTTCATCCAAGATCAAACATTTAATAAAAATATCAAAGTTACCATAATTATTTGTGTATAACACGCACCCCTAATTTTTGACTACAAAATTCTGGAAAGAAAAATTCTCATGTATAATATGCCCTGACTTTTTAGAATTTGTAGCAGCTAAATTCAACCTAAATTTAACACTTATACAACTTTTTATTGGCTTGTTCTAACTAAAAACAAGAATTTATATTTATGTTTTGAGACACAAAATATACAGATAAATGCATGGGTATGTTCATGAAAAAAATGTAATAAGCTTGCAGCAAAAATAAGTTCATATTATGAGAAACAAAATTATAAACAAACACACATTCCAGTGGATATTTCTCTGTAACAGTATAAAACACATTAGTTAGGACTATGGTTATGTATATATTTACCAACCCCTCTGCATGAGCCGGATGCAACACAAGGTCAATTTCTTATGTGGTGTTTAACAGGTTTGAATTTAAAGTTTTCCTTCTCCTAGACTGGTTAACTAGCCGATGTTAAAGAGCCCAGTCTTCCCTGCTATTTACCCATAGCTGGAGGGAGAGTAGTTGGATGCATACCTTTCCCAAGGGTATTAGCGCTACGTGAAATGCAAACAGCTTCGTCCAGGATTTGAACTCGGGTTGACGAGTTCATTTCCTACGACTACCCTTACACCATGCGCATCCATAGGACTATGGACATAATTAATTTTCAGTCATCCTGTCCCAAATATTGTGATTCATCTGGCCAGAAAAAGTTAATTATATAGTTCTTGTGTATAATTCACACCCCTAACATTTGGACTTAAAAATCTGGAAAAATAGTGTGTTTTATACACAAACAATTATGGTGATATTTTATCAAAATTATCAAAATCATGACAAACTAGTTGGAAAAGGTTTCAAATGGAACAGATTTGGATTAAGAGATAATACATTATGTTTCAAAATATCATATTCATTTTCATTGGTTGGTGTCATGATCTAGCAGATCAACAGGGTGCTGTATTTGGTTGGTCTCATGCTCTAACAAGGGTGCTGTATTTGGTTGGTCTCCAGATCAAACAAGGGTGCTGTATTTGGTTGGTTCATGATCTACAGATTGCTGTATTTGGTTGGTCTCATGATCTAACAGATCAATATTTGGTTGTCTCATGATCACAGCATGATCTAACAGATCAACAGGTGCTATATTTGGTGCAGTGGTGCTATATTTGGTTGGTCTCATGATCTAACAGTGCTATATTTGGTTGGTCATGTCTCAGACACAGATCAACAGGGTGCTATATTTGGTTGGTCTCATGATCTAACAGATCAACAGGGTGCTGTATTTGGTTGGTCTCATGATCTAACAGATCTAACATGATCTAACAGAACAGGGTGCTGTATTTGGTTGGTCTCATGATCTAACAGATCAACAGGGTGCTGTATTTGGTTGTCTCATGATCTAACAGATCAACAGGGTGCTATATTGGTTGGTCTCATGATCTAACAGATCAACAGGGTGCTGTATTTGGTTGGTCTCATGATCAACAGATCAACATTTGGTTGGTCTCATGATCTAACAGATCAACAGGTGCTGTATTTGGTTGGTCTCATGATCTAACAGATCAACAGGGTGCTATATTGGTTGGTCTCATGATCTAACAGATCAACAGGGTGCTGTATTTGGTTGGTCTCATGATCTAACAGATCAACAGGGTGCTGTATTTGGTTGGTCTCATGATCTAACAGATCAACAAGGGTGCTATATTTGGTTGGTCTCATGATCTAACAGATCAACAGGGTGCTGTATTTGGTTGGTCTCATGATCTAACAGATCAACAGGGTGCTGTATTTGGTTGGTCTCATGATCTAACAGATCAACAAGGGTGCTATATTTGGTTGGTCTCTCAGGGTGCTGTATTTGGTTGGTCTCATGATCTAACAGATCAAACAGGGTGCTGTATTTGGTTGGTCTCATGATCTAACAGATCAACAAGGGTGATTTGGTTGGTCTCATGAACAGATCAACAGGGTGCTGTATTTGGTTGGTCTCATGATCTAACAGATCATAAGGGTGCTATATTTGGTTGGTCTCATGATCTAACAGATCAACAGGGTGCTATATTTGGTTGGTCTCATGATCTAACACAGATCTAACAGATCACAGGGTGCTGTATTTGGTTGGTCTCATGATCTAACAGATCAACAGGGTGCTATATTTGGTTGGTCTCATGATCTAACAGATCAACAGGGTGCTGTATTTGGTTGGTCTCATGATCTAACAGATCAACAGGGTGCTGTATTTGGTTGGTCTCATGATCTAACAGATCAACAAGGGTGCTATATTTGGTTGGTCTCATGATCTAACAGATCAACAAGGGTGCTATATTTGGTTGGTCTCATGATCTAGCAGATCAACAGAGTGCTATATTTTGAAAAAATTCCTTGAATAATAAGACTTATATCAAACATAAAACAACTTTAAAATTAAGATCTGAATAAATATATAATAACATTTTTTTAATCTACTACATACTAAATTGATTGATTTGAACAAAGTCTTTAATAAATCTTACCAAATTTTGATTGTTCAGCAATTCTTCTACAGACTTACGCCGAGGAAATGTCAAACAAGTTCTTCCTTTCTTTATACTTTCCATAACTTCATCCAGAAACTGAAAATAAAAACAAACATCATGAAAATGAATTCAACTGAACTTCTGTATTACTACAAGTGTCAATCAATATGTTCATAGCTGGATATATTTTAAATTTAATCAGAAATTCTGAAATTTTTGTTGTATAATATTTGATCTATGGAGTTTTAGGTGCGTTGACAAGGAAGGAGATTATGTTGAAAAAAATATTCTTTTATCATTTCATCATTATTAATCGACCTTAATAGCTTAAATTGTAGTCTTTTATCCAAAATTCTTTTATTTCTTTTCTCAATATTTCATATTTATATCAATCTATTCTCCAAACATAAGTCCCCTCTACAATGACCTTCAGTTAATCCACCAATATTTGATCAAAATGTTTTATTCACATTTCCTATTTATGATTCTATCAACCCATTCAACAATTCCTGTAGACCAATCTTCTTTTAATATAACATTAAATAATTGTTAAGGCAACACATCTAGGAAAAGGAAAACTGAATTTAGATCAGCAGTTCTCTGCTTAAAAATTGACCTTGTGTCACATTCTGCTTGTGATGGAAGGATTGAGTAAATACAAACATTTGATAAAAATCTACTATTTATTTGTGTTTCTATTAATTCATATTACTTAAAAGACATGGTAGATGTATAATAAAAGGGACAGAAGTATTTTGCTGTTACTTCATAATCTAACTCCATGACCTATAATATAGAAATATCAATCTAATATGATACTGGATCTAATATGATAGAAAATTTAAATCTTTACTTAAAAAGAAAAAAATTGCAGTCATCATTTTCTTCTTAGTCATTTTACACTTTAAAACTGTAACCAGGTACTATGTTACAATCATAAAATTAAAATTTACTTTATTGAAAAAAAAATTTGACAAATGTGTAATCACTCTCACCGCCCCCCCCCTCCCAACAATTCTGAGGAATTGAGTTGATATTTATTGAATAAACAGTATAATTGTTCTGCTCACCAGAGTCACTTCCCTCACAGATTTAAATGCATAGTCATCCTTAGTTGATATACAGAAAGAAGCACATCTCAAATGATTGCTTGCATCTTGAATCTGAAAGGAATTGAGAAAGGATACATTATAGAATTTTTAAATCCTTGTGGAAAAAAAACAAAAAACGGTAGATATCAATTTTATTTTAAAGACTAGAAAAAAAAAAGAAAAGAAAAAAAAAACATTCCAGGTGGTGTAAAAATTTATCTTTGAAAGGTATTGCCGGAGTTAAAATTCAATGTCAGAGGGTTTGTATTATGAGTAAAATCAAATTTATTAAAGGAGTAAAAAAAAAAAAAAAAAAACAAAAACACGCACACAATTTGAAATGGAAACTTAGTTCTGTCCCTCTCAAATAAAATGTTGCGTGCATTTATTAATTAATTAAATAATTATTTTGAATATTTTACACATAAATTTTACTCAAAATTATAGGTATCTATTTATTTGTAAACTTTTTAGTTAACTTCACTTCTTGTTACTGAAAAAAAAAAAGGACAAGATTAAAAATAACTGCTTTTATTTATTCTCTCGATATTAATTGTTCTTATTCTATGTATTGATAATTTTGGGTAATGTGATGTAAGCAGTGACGTAGTTTTGAATCTCCATTATTAATAGATGAGATGTTTATTATCTTATGACTTTTTGTATCTCTTTGATTTTCTCTTCAAAAATAAAGACCATAGAAAAAAGCAAACATAAAATGGAGAGCAAAATTGGACTAACTCTCAAATATTTTCTGAATTTACACAAATATTCCTAAAAGCTATTTAACACAAAAAAACAGACATGATTTTTATGCTTATTAAGCCAACAGTTTTGTGGAAATAATAAGATAAAAGAATAATATATACAACTTTCAATATATATTTAGAAATATATTAAGTCTATTAAGATATCTGTGTATTTTAATGCATAAGATGAAATAGAAAACTTATAGAGAGTTATAAAAAAATTTTTTTTTAAATGAAAAAAAAATGTCATGTATATAAAAAAATGTTCCTGTATTTGTCATAACAAGGCATTCTGGAAAATTGTAACACATTTCATTTAGTATTCTTGTTTCATCTTTAACTCATCACTTGTTAAGTTCTTACAGAATTTGAACTTATGGTCAAGTCATGCTGAAAGTACCGGTTCTCGGTAGATAACCAAAGTTAAGCAGCTATGAGCCTGTTCAATAGTTACATGGGTGACCATTTAAGCAACAGCAGGTACAGTAAGTAACCACATATCAAAATAACTTGATTCAGCATTAAATGACCTGAAAAGGGTTGATAAGCCACAAAACAAAACAACCAACCATCTTACAGAATTATTGACAGATGACAATTCTTGTCATTATTTTATGAGTATCCATCAACAATGAAGACAAACAGAATTTTAAATGGTATATTTCCTCTTGACTAACATGCACACTTCTATTAGGCTTTCAAACAATAAAGACACCCACAAAAAAAAAAAAAAAAAAAAAAAAAAAAAGAAAGAAAGAAAAAGAAATTAGTAGAGTTGTATCTCTTTAATCTAGCAATCTTAAGATCTGCCCATTGTCACACCACAGAAATTAATACATAAGGAAACCTACCCCCCTATATAAACATATGCTCAACCTGTAGTCTTGCCAACTCATTCAAAATACATACTGTTAGGTATTAAAGATAGAGTGCAACTTAAAACAGGAATTAATATAACTATTCATGTTTCCAAACAAGGTTTTTAGAATTTGATGTGATATAAAATATAGAACCAAAAATAATAATAATTGGGTATATTAAAAATAACTTACAAAATTTAAACAAAAAAAAAACAAAAAAACATACAACCCTAATTTTAGCCTAAAATAAACATTGTATTTAGAGTCTTTTCAATTGGTTTCAAACCATTTTTTTTTTACAGAACTGATTTAACAAATTAGGTTATAAATGGCTAAATTATAATTTAAACTAAATTGAAAAACTCTAAGGGCAGATTTATAAACTTATGCCAATAGTTTGGATTATTTGGATTATTCAAACTATTGTTCTTATCTTTATTGTTATCTACACGTTTCAGCTGATGTGGCCCCCAGCCTTCTTTAGGTATTTCTTGTTGACTTAGGAACCTTTCAAACTCAGGAACCTACTCCTTGAACCTGGGAACCTTCTCTTTGAACTCTGGAACCTTCATGTCGTAAATGGGAGCCTTCACGGAACTTCAGGGGTAGACTGTTCTCATTCTGTTAACCATGACTGGGTACAAGTGTTAAGCTGTGTTAATTATTCTATGTTATTGCCCTTGACCAGGATAACAATAAAGTCTGAATAATCCAAATAATTAAGCCTCATTCAGAGAAATAATAGCAATAGATTTAAAACATGCCAGATTACAAGAGTTGTCAGATTAAAAGGGGTACAATCCATATATATATATATGTATATGTCATACTTGTTGTAATTTCCAGGGTAAACTTTGATGAATTGAGGTCTTAAATAAACTGTGGTGGTTTCCTTGTTTGTGTTTAAAGTTGATATCCTGAAAAGACAAAAGACAAAACATTTACAAAAGTGAACATTAAACAAAGATTAAAGAATTTATTTTCTGAATTGTCCAGCTTTTATTTTGATTTACTTATTCATTATCTATAACATTTAAAATTATTTATTCTTTCTTACGAAATCTACAATCTTCTTTTTTCTCAGAATTTTTACAGATTTCTACAATCTTTTTGTCCTTGGATCATGAATTTGATTACAAGAAAAATTTACAAGACTTGTCTGGAAAAACATCCAACTTACCTAGACTCCTTCAAAGTATTTTCATTAGAAATTCACGTATAAAATAATTCATAAATAATTTTTTTAATACAAAAATAACATACAGGGTGATCTGAAAGTCTTGTCATCCCCTACCAAAATAACTCCTAATTAATCAACTATAATTACATGAAATAAGCCACTGGAAATGAAAAAGAAAATTATATTATTATTATTTCACTCCTTGCAAGTTTTTGACATCAGCATAAGCTGATGGTCCTTCACTGGAGTGAGTGACAACAAGTCTCCTTGGGTCTCCAGTACTCTTCTGAGTATTCTTGCTGATCTTGACAATGCTGTTGTCTGGATAGTCTCAATTCTTCCTATTATTATTATTATTGATTTATATTATATAATAAAAACAAAGAATAATGAAAGTTCAAAAAATATGTAGGGGTGACAAGACTTTCAGACCACCTTGTACAATATCTTGAAAGTATTCAGCCATTCGATATTAACAAAATATCCAACCTAGAGCAATAGCACCCCAGTCCTCTTCAAAGTACTCCCCCTGGGACCTCAGTTATCTCAGCATTCCTTCTACCTTGCAAAATAGTCTGCAAAGTCCTCTTACAGAATCAACTACCTTGTCTTATTCTTCCTAATCTCATCCAGTGATTTTAGCTTTGGGAAAAGACAAAAGTCACTGACAGTCAAATTAGAAGGAGTAGGATGATCAACACACCAGAGTGAATTGATGTTTTATGAAAAATTAAATTATCATTAACTGTATTAGAGAAAAAAAAATCAAAAAGAAATAATTTGCCAAATCCATAGTACAGACAAATATTTCCATTTGTAATTTAAAATACACAGTATAGACAAAAGAATTTACGTCCATCATTTTATTTTTGCACTAAAGATTTGGGGGGTGATAATTCTTGGCATATCCACCCTCTCCCCAACACTAGTGAAATTCTGGTGAGAATAATCAATATAATCCATTAAAAGGTTAAGTGTTAACATTGTATATTCTTTTTTCTGTTTATATAAGAGAGAAAGAAAGATATATATATATATATATATATATATATATATATATATATATATATGGGAGAATATGTGTTTAAATGAAGTCGAACCTAATTTATGAAAGTTAATTAATTAATAATTAATTAATTAGGCGGGATTACCTATTAAATTTAAGGCTAAACAAATCGAGAAAAATCAATCTCTGTATGTACATTTCGGCCTATTAGGCCTCATCAGCAGAGCTATAGATACAAAGACCGCCCCGTGTGCGATTCGAAACCTGATTGTCAAGCTGACTTGTCAAGCGTCTTACCACCACACCAAACGGACTTAGCAGATTTCTTCGTTTTGTTAAGGAGTAGGTATTTATATTCCTCTTAAGTGACCTCTACACGAACTTACGAGAAGTAAACAAACAGACGATGTTTGTGATATGGCTATTTTCAGCCGACAATATTTGGGAGAATATGTGTTTAAATGAAGTCGAACCTAATTTATGAAAGTTAATTAATTAATAATTAATTAATTAGGCGGGATTACCTATTAAATTTAAGGCTAAACAAATCGAGAAAAATCAATCTCTGTATGTACATTTCGGCCTATTAGGCCTCATCACTTTGTTTACTTCTCGTAAGTTCGTGTAGAGGTCACTTAAGAGGAATATAAATACCTACTCCTTAACAAAACGAAGAAATCTGCTAAGTCCGTTTGGTGTGGTGGTAAGATGCTTGACAAGTCAGCTTGACAATCAGGTTTCGAATCGCACACGGGGCGGTCTTTGTATCTATAGCTCTGCTGATGAGGCCTAATAGGCCGAAATGTACATACAGAGATTGATTTTTCTCGATTTGTTTAGCCTTAAATTTAATAGGTAATCCCGCCTAATTAATTAATTATTAATTAATTAACTTTCATAAATTAGGTTCGACTTCATTTAAACACATATTCTCCCAAATATTGTCGGCTGAAAATAGCCATATCACAAACATATATATATATATATATATATAATCTAAGTTAGGGTAGGGTGAACATGAAGTCAATGGCACTCAGTTACTGAAAATTTCTCATCTATGTGATTTTCAAACTAAGTAGATATACATGCTCTATACAAGATATTGAATAACATTTACTAACAAATATAGCACACCATATTATAGATTCAGGAGAAAGCTCTAACCGCATCAGCGTGGATATGGCAGTCCTATATTGTGACATCAAACCGACAAAGTCTGGTGGTATCATGAGATACTGCTGGGATGCTCTGGGTTAGTGGTAATGATGCTTCGGCCCCGAAACCATGCCTGAACCCAGAGTCATCATCTGATGAAGGCTTTGTTGGTTGCAATGCTACTGTGTAAATAGCAGTCATTGTATGAATATATATATATATATATATATATATATATATACACACACACACACACACACACACACGATACCTGTAAGCACATATGTTAAAATATCAGTATACGAATACTTACTGCTTCAGTGATGTTATCACCATGAAGGGTCAAGACACACCTGATGGGAGAAGTCCCACTGCAAATAAATTTTTTTAAATAACAATCAATTAACAGTCTAAAATAAAAATATAAATTATCATTATTTTTTTATAGCTTTTCTTTCAACACACCAGACTGTAATTGTATGTCTATTAGAAAAAAAGTATGGACTGAAAATAAAGAATAAGCTCTTAACAAGACTCAAACTTGCATTTTTATTTTCCTCAGGAAACCTATCTTACTGTGATAGCTGCTCTAGTTTTTTCGAGTTATGAGGGACAAAAGTTGTAGGTCAAATCTAACCAGATAGTCTTACTTTCCACAAATGCTCAACACTGACATACTTGATGCTTATTTATATAGAATGACAACTCTGAGAAAGTTTTTAAAAAAAGAAAAGAAGAGGTGTTTAAAATGATATACATATTCACTGTTAGACATGTTATATACTAGGGAAAGTCAAAAGTTTTGCAATATTTTCATAACATGAAGTACAATTCAGCAGCTCCAGATGCTTTTGCCGAGGTTGTGAAGGTGACAAACCACCCTGGACTGTGAAATGCCAAGCTTACCGGGCACTCTACAAGTCCTGCTTGCTGGATCTGTCTCTATGGCTTGGAGCACAGTCTCAGAATCCATGGTTTTAGGCCTACATGACCTTGCCTGATTGTCAAGGTTTTTGCAACCCAAGCAAAATTTCTTTAACCATTTAGTTACTGTACTGTGATCAACTGTGCCTTCACCTTTCACACAACAAATGTTTTTGATTGCTTCTGTGGCTTTATGGCACAGTTCAAACTCATAAAGCCTAAGTTTCCAAATTAGACTATGTTGCACATTCATCTGTACAGATTTCAAATCACACAAGGAATGAAGCAATGCACAAAATTTCAGCAAACCAACTACCACTATACTACCAACCACAGCAGGTACCTTTCATGGCCTGAACTACTTCAGGCACATGATATATGCATCACAAAATAACATGTTCCAAAATATTGCAAATCTTTTGACTCACCCTAGTATTACTTTTAGTTAATTTCACTAATCCCACAATACAGATTTCAATGTTCATTGGTATTTTTTGTGAATAATTTAGATCAATATAAAATATCAATTTTCTTTATTATGAAAACTAAAAAAGAAAATATCAATTCACTAGTATATCATAGAAAACAATGTTTTTTCTCAAAAAAAAAAAAAAACTATGATAAATTATATTAAAGTCAAAGTTCACATAAGTAGTGAATATTGTTTTACACTCGTGGTGTAAAGGTTTTCATCATAGAAAAAAATGGACTCGGCTGACAGAGTTCAAATTCTTGACAAAGCTGTTTGCATTTCACAACATGCAAATACCCCTGAGAAAGGTATGAATCCAACTATTCTCCCTCCAGCCTTGGGAAGACTAGGCTCTTTAACCTTGGTATGGCAATTGGCCAAAGAGAAGGAAAACTCTGAATTCAAACCAGTTGTAGACCTGGAAAGGGTGGAGCTCTACCAGGCTATTCCTACGTTACAGGAATAGGATTCTCATGACCAAACCAGGTTACAGGACCAGTGAGAGAGACTACTAATTTGTATTCTTATGTACATTCTAAGTTTTAAAAAAAGGTATTTTTTTAATAATATTTTACATGAACCCAGATAAAGATAATGTTAGAACTAAAAAAACGTTTCTCTTATAAATTTAAAAAAATATTTATACGAGAATGTTTATATAAAGAAGCAAATATCAGAACATGTTTGGCTTTTTAAAATTGTCACAAATAGACTTTTTTTTATACAGCCAAAACTTTTTTTTATAAAAAAGTATTGACTGTATAAAAAGTCTATTTTGTTTTCATGTAAAAAAAAAAGAAAAAAATTCTCAGTGGTAAGTGCAGATCAATAATGATTGCTTACACAAAACCGCATTAGATATTTTGTGGGGTGGTACAGCTGTTAAAGTGGGTTGGAACAAAAAAGTTAAAAGACAAGCCTTTTTTTTTTTATATAAACCTAATTCTATAGAAACTGCATTTCACATTTCACAGATTTTTTGTTGTTGCTTTTTTTCACAGGTTGTTAGAGTCAACTTAGTTATTTATTGATATTAGCTTAGTGTGTCTGGCACAAGGTCATAGTAATAACAAACATCTGTGGGATAGGAATTGTTTGGACAAATTCCAGCAATTTAACAACCAAATATTAAAATGTGAGATAATGGAAAGAATCTTCATATATCAGCTTTACAGACAAATGTAAGTCAGATAATTATAGATTTGAATGTGGTGTAGATTTCTTTGTTTAACAAAGATAATATTGGAGAGAAATCATGTGTATAAAAAAGATATGAAATTGTAAATGGGTCACAGTCCAAACACTGTGAAATTAATGTCTGACCACTTTATTTGTTGCCATTATTTTTTCTATTTATGTCCATTTAGTGGTCAGCCCTACAGAGAAAAAAAAAGCATCTCCTTTCCATCTGGATTGATTACCACAAAGAAACAATAGAATAAATTGGTTGAAATACTTTGGTATTATTACAAAAAATGAGTTCAGTAGAGCAAACAACTCTTTCAATGATAATAACTCATCTAAAAATTATAGAAAGGACTGAAGATTTCATTGACTATTAATGTTGTTATAAAAACCAACAAAAAGATGAAAACTATATATATATATATATATACATATATATATATGTAAAATAAAATCTCAACTGACTTTGGGGTTTCGTGGATTAAAATATTGATAACGCTTTGTGGGCAATATATATATATATATAATATATATATATATATATATATAGAGTGATGCTGGTAGCTTTTTGATTTAGTGCATCCTCGTATGCACATATTTGCTTTGTATGAGTCCCCAGGAAATTTGATGGGTCCCAACTAAATTTCTTAATAAATTGTAAGGTTTTTATTTATGAACTGTGGAAACAACTCAAGCTGTCTAATCCCTACCTTGTAACCTATCCAGTGTAATTCGTTTCTAAGAAACTATTGAAATGTATTTACAGTTAGCTTGGAAATGGTGAGGGAAGAAAAAAGAAAAACACTGGGATGCATGGATATGATTTTACTGCGTCCTTTTAGATTTTTATGCATTAGGGACGCAGTATGCATCTATATATATATATCCATCCAATCTTTTGCTTGATAATTGTGGCTCTCAGAAAAATTTTTCCTGATGATAAATATACATGTAGCATAAAAATAATACTGCTGATAAATCTATATGTATAATAACAATATACAACTAATAAATCTTATTATAATGGAGATTGTGTGTTTGTCTGTCTGTAACCGAAACTATATCACTACTCATGTCACAATTCCCTTAGTCATTTATGTCACATTATCCATGATTTAATTTTTACTTAAACTTCAATTATTAATAAAATTGTTTTACGTTATTTATACTGTTGGCTATATCTACATATTGTAACATGTAATTGTATTTATATATACAGCAAAATAGCGTTTACAGTGTGAACGGGAAGTCTAATTTGCATATTGATATTAAAATTTTGATTTTAATAAATAAGCGCTTGATAATATTGATTTCTAATTGTGTGGCTTAATCTTAATGAATATGATCAAAATTCTCTTCAATAAATCTTAAAAGATATTCATTAACTAGAAGAAATAACTGTAATTTACTTATTTACTTACTAATTTAAGTAAATAGTTAAATTAGGAAAATTTAGCAATGAAATACATGAGTGATGGAAGAGTAAGTTTCAGTTTTTTTTATACACCCCCTCTGTTTCAAATCTTTTTATCTGCATTCTTATTTAATTTCATTAGTCTTTCTAATTTGATTGGACATTTTATAACATTAAAACTTAAATACTTGCATCCGGAGGGTGCATATATTAGCTAGTACATATAATAAATATATATTTAGTATGATTTCAAAAAATTATTTTCCATGCAGAAATGAATAAATGAAAAACAAAAAATGGAAATTGATCATTGAAAATCAATTCTGATTACAATTAATTTGTTGGTTTTTGTTTTTTTTTTTAATATTAAATCCACCATAAGGAAATCAAATTATCCGTTACTCAGCAAATTAGCTTATAATTATAATTACAATATGTAGTAAATAAATAGAAAGAATGATTGGAGATTGGAGGGTGGGTGAAGATGGAAATATAGATCAATGAATCAATGAGATACTTACTGACCTTGGCCTTAAAGAACTCAAGGTCATATGTTGATGAAAAATCATTCATAGATGGAGTTTGTTTCATATTTCAGTCGTTCTTGGAAAGAAGCTTAATTATATTTTAGATAACCAATACACTTCAGTAGATGTGATTATCAATTCATTAACAAGAATAAAACAATAAAAAGTGGAGCCACTTACTTGGGACCAGAAAGTAGAATTCTCTGTGGTTTAATACAACTAAAATTGGATTCTTCTACAAAAGGAAAGACAAAAGGAAAACAGTTTTTATTACAAAACAGCAACAAGACTCCTTCACTACTAATTCTATTATTGAAACATTTCAACATAACGTTTCATAGTATTTTTATATGAATCTCTTCTTTCATACAATGTTCATCCATTTATTATTTATTCTTACATTTATAGATATTAGATAGAAAAAAAAAATTAAGTTTTACTACAACCATGAAAACAAATCATCAAATATCAAAATAAAAAGTAAAATGAAGGGAGTTAAGAAAAATATTCTCACCAGATTCTTTATCCTTTTCTGTGAGGAATCTTTGACTGCACTCCTTTAAAAAAGAAAAAAACACAACTCAAATGAGAACAATTTTGATTTGATTAATTGATTTTAACAGCATCTCAACCCATCTAGGGTTATTTTATACCTAGAGGTTAGGGATTCATTGTACATTCATATTTACATTTTTTGTGTAGTTGTTTAATTTTTTTTTTTTTTTGCACACAGTCCACTCAGTTGCCAGCATATTTTTAAAAACTAAAGATTGAATATAAAGATGAAAGCTTTTCCATTTTTTTTTACTCAAAAGCACCAAAAAGCTACAGTGGTTGTCCTCTTTTTCTTATTGCAAATGGTTCAACTACATGGTTCAACTTTGTTGTAATGTTGAGCAAGATTATGTGGATCAAATCATTGATAACAAATATCCAATTTTTATTAAGTAGTAAGTAAAGGCATCGGGGTGGCCAAAAGTAGGTATCAGCCAGACAGCGAGGGAGTCTATCCCCTTTTCACTAGCGTTAGACACGGAATAGTGTTTTGTCGTCTGAGGCGGAGTGCCACACCTACCATCAACTCCTCACTTTACTGCACAGATCCCTGTGCTACTCATACACTGAGTTGGCGAGGGCCAGTATCAAACATGGAACCTTGTGGCTCCGAGTCGGTTGAAGCTTTATTAAATATTCAATGTTGTTGTATAACCAATTTATAAAAATGTATCACTAACTCTGACCCCCCCCCCAAAAAAAAAAAAAAAAAAAAAAAACTATCAACTAATAAAAAGAAAGAAAAGTTTTTGTTTTAATTGTTGGGTTACTTTCATTACAAATTCACCACTTAATGTCTTCCAGTTAACTTTCAACTTTTCAGATCTGGGAACTCTACTAATTATTTCTTATTTTGAGAATTTCCTTCTAGAGGCAGAGGTCAAAGCTAATGTAAACAAAGGTCAGAGGTGCTGATTTTTCAGGAATGACACACAGTAAATGTTTGCTGGTGAGCAAAGAACACAAATCTAGATAACAAATGACCAGATAAGATTACACCATCCTAATATATGTAACAAAGAAAACAGCTGATACAACAAGAATATAGAAACAGTTGGATATACATTTAATTTTTTTAGAATTTAATCTTTGTCCTGTTCTGTGATAAAGTGGCTAATTAAACCCTGATTACACTCATTACCACTTTAGGGTGTATTATGTTTCCATTAGTCAGGATGATTTTGTTTTGCTCATACTTCACTTCTCCATGTTAGTATTCATCAGGCTTCTCACACTACCACCACTAAGTGGTCCCCTGGTGGTGCCACTTGAGAGTGGCATTACTAAAATATCTCCAAACCAAATTCTTGGTTAATCCTCCACCTTTTTTTTTTTTTTTAATAATGTGGTGACATACAAAAACTAATTTTTATAATCTGGACACTTTCAGTTGCCAGTGAAGACAGTTCAGCCATGTTTACTTCTCTGGCTTGAGTGACTTTCCCAAAATGGCCTCTTGTTCTTAGTTATCTGTCACCAATTACAAGAAACAAATGAGACAAACACATCTGAGTAACACATACCTCCAGACTTTAATTAACCCTTTTTGTTTCATTAGTATATTTAAACAATAGTTTGTTTACTATTATCATTTGATTACATTTTCTTTTTATTGTTCAGGTTATAAATCCATTTTTATCAATTTTCAGTATTTAGTGACATGTCAATCTTGAACTTGGTGAACATTTTGACTTTATCATATTTGATGTTAATATTAATTTAATTGATTTAGCTTTACAGGCCGAGTTAACCTTCTTCTTATCTATAACACTATCATTTTTCTACATTGAATAGTGGGTTTGTCTATATTCTAATGTCTCCCAGTTCAATAAAGTTGGAGTCTCAGCTGTGGTAATAATGAATAGCATTTATTAAATTGTTTGATCTGAGTTGATCTACAATCTCCTTAACTCTTAAGATTACAAGAGCTCTCCCCCACCCCGAGATGAGCTGTGAACAACTTCAGCAAAAGTTCTTCCAGGCCTTTATTAGCCCTTTTTTTTTTTGTTTCATTAGTGTATTCAAACTATTTTTCACTCTTATTCAATTATAATTCCATTTCTCTTAGCTTTCAGCATCAAGGGTCAATCTTGGGAATTTTCAGTGCTTATATATTAAAAGACAGAGTTTTATTTAAAAGTGTTAGTTGTTTGGTGGTGAGCAAAGAACACAAATGCATTTAATAACAATTGACCAGATAAAGTTACATCATAAGCAACAAAGAAAATAGCAGATACAACAGGAATTAAATTTAGAAGGTACCTTATTTTTTTTGTATCACAACCACCACCACCACCTTTAATTTTTTATTTTATTAATGAAGGTATCACACAGCTATTCTTATATTTTTTTAAAAGTTAATTCCATGAAAAAGTAAATTTTGCTTATCTTTTTAAAACAAAGTTCAGAAAATATTTCTACAAACACTTCAATTTTGAAAGTTTAAAAATGGGGGAAATACATGTAACATTATTATCCCTGAAAAACTTTTAGTTTTATTTGTTAACTTATATTTTAGGAATAATATCAATAAAAAAGAGAACATATTCATGTTAACATTTTTTTTTTAGATATTTTTAAAATGGACAATCCTTGTTTAGATTTTTTCACTTACTAAGATTTTTTTATTTAATGTAAGCATACTGAATAAATAGATATGACTGATATGGTAAAACATATTTATAATAAATACTTGTAAATTCTTATTTTTTTGTATGCATCTTTTCATTGGATCATATTTTTGGTATGGAAGTCTGCAGGTATTATAAATATACTATTTAGGGGACATAATACCCAAACATAAGACAAATAGGGTACACCACTATACTGATTATTACCCTATCAATCTCCATATTTCTGAAATTGTGTGTGCTAAAACTGACTCAACCTATGGAATGCCAAGGTAATGTAAACAAAACTGAAGAATTCATCATGGCTTGGCTTAGTGAAGGAAGATTAAGAGGGGGGGGGGCATGCACCTGGTAAACAAAACAAAAAACTGATGAATCAACAGCTTCTAATAGCCAACTTTACTTTATAAAAGATGAAAGTATGTTTTCTTTCTTTTAGACAAAAAAAAACAAACAAACAAAAAAATACATGAAAACATGTTTTTTGACATACTTATATTTGGGAAAATACCAAATCTACTAATCTGAGAATATAAGTACTAATAAGTTCAACTTATAGATTTTTTTTCATAATTCTCTACATATTTTTTGATAATGAAGCAAGGCTTAGACATGTTTATCAAGGCAAGTCAACCAGTTGCTGACCACAAAAGTAATTTTAAATCATGTGATGGTAACATAAATAAAGACAAAGTAGTAAAAGTAAAGTAGGCCAAGTGGCCTATTGTCAGTATCAGCCAGAGAGTGAGGGAGTTATCACTAGCACTAGACCAGAAAAATTGTTTTTGCATCTGAGGTGGAGTGCTATGTCTACCATCAGCTTCCCACTTTATGGCACAGGTTCAAGCTGAGTTGGTGAGGGCCAATATCAAACCCGGAACATTGTGGTTTCGGGGCAGATGCTCTACCAACTGAAGTAATGCCAGCAAAAAGGAATTCATAGAAGCTTTACATGGAAATATGGACAACTCATACATTCAATTCAGTTTTGTAGCCACAAATCAAAAAGGAAAGACAAAAGTCACAGTGTGTTATTTATTAATGGATATATGTTGGTTAATGACTGGATAAGCCATCAAATCTCCAGTGGCATCTGAATACAAAATATAAAGAAATATTTTTTCTGAATTTTTGAGATGAGGCTTAATGTGTATTATTTTGATTTTTCAGGCTGTTGTCCTCATCTTTATTGTGGTATGTAAAAACACAACGTTTTGGCCGCTGTGTCATCCAGCAGTTTTGATAGGCATGCAAAAACAATGACATTATTATTTGAATTAGATCTTCAAAAGTTATTCAAAACCTTGTTTGATCAACAGTCAAACAATTCCAAATGATTTCCCAGGTATGTCTGGATAGATAGAAAACACCTGAAGAAGGCCGGAGGATACAGAAACGTGTGTTTTTACAAACCACAATAAAGATGAGGACAACAGTCCAACAAAAAAAAAAATAAATAAATAATATAGAAAAATAAGTTCAAAATCAACAGAGTTCATTGAAAGTGATTTAAAAAGTTGTGAGAAAAAGATTATTTGAAGTCACATGATAAATTGTGCTTTGAAGGTTTCTTATTTTGTTGAGTTAATAAAACTAAAAAGTCCTGCACTACTACAGGTTGTATCAAAGATGTCTGCATAGAAATACTGGCAGCAAAGAAATTGGCTCAGGTGCCACTGTATAACTCAAAGAATAGATGATCTGGATATATTGAAGATCAATTCACAGGACAGATTAAGTTAGCAAAGTACAGGGTGGTCCAAAAGTCTCATCATCCCTATATACTGTCTCAACTTTCATTATTTTTTTTCTTTTAATAATATATATAAGTTATTTAATTATTTTATCTGACAAAAAAAAAAAAAATCTGTATGATGTAATTAATTGACCTCTAAAAAAAAAAAAAAAAAAAAAAAAAAAAAAAAAAAAAAAAAAAATTGTAGAGGGTGGCAACTTTTGGATCATACTGTACATCTATCTAAACATATACAAAGGGCAGTTGTGTGTATGTATGCATGTCCACAGGAAACTACAAAAATAAAACAATTAACAACAATGTAAATATATATACACATTCACTATCACCAGAGCTTGCTTTTTGTGCAAAAATAATGAAGATTTGATTTATATATGGAAAGATATTTAAAAATTAGGATTTGAATAGTAAGAGAAGGGAAAGTCATTGGTTGCGTTCGTGATTAAAACAAATCAATTATGTAAGACCAAAACAATCAATGGATCTGCGAGACTAACTTTTTATTATCCCACCGTCTATCCAGGCAATTCTGATTGCGTCTGTGTGCTTTGATGTAGTTTAAAGGAATAGGATTTTTCTGTTTCCCTACCAACAAAAACAACCAGTTCTGAAGTTTTCAAAACAGTGAGTAACTACATCGTAAAACAAATGTGGCTTAGATATCAAGTTTTGTGTAGGTGTATGTTCTGATAGCATTGCCACAATGGATAGAATGGCATTCAGGTGTGTTTATTCAGATGAAGGCAATTGCCCCAGAATTCCAAGTTGGCATGCTGCATCCTTCACCAAGAAAGTTATGCAATAAAAAAATGTTAAAAAAATTAAACAGTGTACGCAGTGATGTTATAAATATTGTGAATCCTGTAAAAACATATTCTTCCAATTAACTGCATTATGTGACACATAGGTAAATTTTTCCAAGCTGAAACTGTGTCAGTACTATTGTATGGTTGCACCAGTTGGACTTTAATGAAATGCCTGGGAAAAAAGGTAGATGGGAACTACACAAGGCTGCTACGTGCTATTTTGAACAAATCCTGGAAGCGGCACAAAACAGCAGCTGTATGGCCATTTACCTCCCATCTCACAAATCATCCAAGTAAGATGAGCAAGACATGCTGGGCATTGTTGGAAAAAAAAAGCTTGGTTTCTATGTTTAATGGCATATTAACATTCACAGGTTATTTAATGCCAAAGCAATAGTTTTAGAAAAACAGTAGTGGTATTATTTAACCCATAGCTTGTTTTTACCTAAGGGCATTAGTCTGAAAGTGAACGTAATAGTACAACTGGAATTCAAACTAGTTTATTACTATGTCACAGTCCAACACATTAGCCACTTCTCCACGAGGACTCACCCCTTATAGAAGTCGCCCCGAGTTCAAATCCTGGACATGGTAATTGCATTTCACTTAGCGCTAATACCCTTGGGAAAGGTATGCATCCTACTCTCCCTCCAGCTATGGGTAAATAGTAGGGCAGACTGGGCTCTTTAACCTTGGTTAGGCAACCGGTCTAGGAGAAGGAAAACTCTGAATTCAAACCTGTTCAACTCTGCTTAAGAAATTGACCTTGTGTCGCATCCTGCTCATGTGGAGGGGTTGGTAAATATATATAGAAGTAAGGATGAACTCATAAATAATATGGACTCCTACACATGGCTACAGCATTGTTGGCCGACCAGTAAAAACTTACATTCATCAGCCCTGTGAGGACATTGGATGCTGTCTTGAGGAATTACCAAGAGAGAGTGAAGGGAATCTGTGCTGTCAGCACAATTTGATGATGATGATGATGATGATGACAGCTGATTATAAACAGCTCCAATTGCATGCTGGTCTACATTGTTAACAAGAGGAATTTGAACTATGAAAAGAACTGGCTAAGTTTCTTCATGAAAAAAAAAAAAAAAATTGGTGATAATTTTTCAGATGTGGATTGGCTAATCAAATTTGCTTATTTGTCTGAATTTTTTAGATGATGCTGATTATTTGGATTATTTACATTTTTTTTTACTATTGTCCTCATTTTTATTGTTATATACACAACATTTTGGCTGATGTGTCCTCCTGTCTTCTTCAGGCGTTTATTGTTGGAATCAGGACACATGGCATAATGGATATAGACATTGAGTTAATACAGCTCTAAGTGAAATCATGTGGATGTTACGGGTTCAATCCTGGCTACAGGCAAAAATAACAGAATACTTAACATAGTTTAACACTTGTAACCAGTCATGGTTAATGGTATGAGAATAATCTACTCCAGTGGATTAAATGAAGGGTTCGGTTTGAAATTCATATTTCTTTTAATGCCCTTCACATTCTCAAATCTAACCCTTGAGATGAATTTTAAGTTTAAGTAATAAGAAAAAGTTGCACTGAGCTGGGAGGGAGTGGCTGTTGAGTATGGAGAGTGCTGCACTTGCATGATCCCAGGTTTCACCAAAAATATTTGTTCAAAAATTAAAAATATCAAAACTAGATTCATAATTTTTTATTATTAAGCACCGAGTCCTTGACACATCATCCCTTTATCTTAAAAAAGGGGCTCAACTGTATACACCCATATTAATTTAAATTTTTTAAAATCTTAAGTCTTCAATTATTTTGGGTGGTAGGTAAGTGAAGGTAAATATTATTTGCTTGGTCCCAGACAGAACCTGCCCCATCACTTAAAGGGAGCAAGGACTGGATTAATTACCCACCACCTGAGGCACCCCTGAAGGGGAATACCAATGGGATCAAGCATTTTTTTTGTAATGGCCAAGCAGATGTTCTGAATTGTGTGTGGCTCTCCATGGTAAAGTGACTTCATGTTAATCCTAACTTGGTGGGAAGTCAGGAAAATACAAACATTTATATTAATGTATTAAATATTTCTCATGTTCTAATCTAAATGGCAGCCCAGTATAACACTTTAACATTTGATATTCTTAAATTCAATAAAACTTTCTAACCTTTTCATAATGCTGTTTTAGTAACAGATACATGTATTCTTTTATTTATCTATTTTCATTTTATTTTATTTTTTCACACATTTTGTTTTCGGAAGGTAGCAACATTTCAATCAATAGATATACAGCATTTATGTAAGTAAACTAAACCTACATTCAACAGAAAAAAAGGTAAAGTAATGCAAGAAAAAATACTGATTATGTTACCAATGTGGAAGCACATAGACAGGTCTGTACAGAAAGTATCCAACCATTTGATATTAATTAATAAAAAAAAAAAAAGTCCACCTATGGCAATGGTGCCTTAGTCCTTAATCCCCCTTCAAAGTACTCCTCTTGGGACCTGATATATTTATCTTCAAAGTCCTAATTTGAGATGGCCATTAGCTGCTTCACTGTCTGAAATCTCCACCATTTCAATGGCAATTTTAACTTTGAGAAAAGCCAGGAGTCAAATCTGGACTGTAGGGTAGGAGACTGACAGATCTGAGTGATGTGATGTTTTGCTAAAAAAACGATATGAAGAATATATTTGTTTGTACAGACTACACATATTGATTACACTGGCCTGCATAAAAATGTTTCCGCAAAGGTCAAAGGTGTATAATGTTATATATGATCTCTATTGTATGCGGAATTCAAAAATACCATTCATTGTGTTTGGTCAGGTCTGGTTTTTAAGATGTGCTTGAATACTTCACAAAAAGTTGTACATAATAATAACACTTATTCAAAAGCCTGTGGATCCTACTTGTCACAAATTATAATACTGTTCTATACATTTCAGGTATGATCCTGTATTTTAAAATTTTGATCTGATTAGAAAAAATGAGTATGATTTTTGGATTCAGCATAAAAAATATATTTGACCTTGAAAACATTGCAGGCCAGTGTTATTGAAGACCAGTTAGACAAGCTTTTCCAGCATTATATCTATATAAGTCTTGTGTCTAACATAACCTAAGAAAAGTTTGAATCTCTTACTAAAAGAACTAATAATTAAACCCAGAAAAAATCCAGTATTTAGGGTTTGGGGGTCAAATAATAATTAACATGGTCTTAGGGCAAAAATGAATTTTACATCTATGACTCATATCCAAAAGAATCTGAATTTTTTTTTCTAAATGAATGAATTATCATATAACTAAGGGAAAATAAGGTTTCTGGATTGGTTTCTTTGTTTAAAGGCATATCAACATTTGTGGATTATGTAATGCCAATGTCATCCTTTGTTTAATCCATAGCTGGAGGGATCAGAAGGTTCATACTTTTCCCAAGTTCATGAATGTAATAGCACTACTAGAGTTTAAACTCGCTCACTATGATGTTGCATTCCAGCACATTAGCCATCATGCCACAGCGTCCCCACCCCGGGAAATAAGAGGTACTTATGCCTTAGTAATCAACATGTTAAATGGATTCAACATTTTTATACAGTACATACATATATGTGTGTGTGTGTATACTTACAATTAGAAATGGTAATATATTACACATTTTGAAAATAAGTCTCTCTTACTACTTGGCACTATTATAAAGATAAGAAAATTGTTTCTATATGCAATGTCTTTTTTTCTCTCATTAAAGAACGTCTGATTATCATAGATGGTTTGGCCTATCAACATCTGTATAGGTTAAGCGACATGAGAATTCTTTTATGTTATCAGTAAATGTATAGAAAACAAGACTGTTCTTTTGTAACTCCTTATACCACCTCTTTGAAATATTCAATCAAGACAAAAGCTTATATATATGCATACAAACTTGTATTTCACTTGTCACTCAGAATCAATAAAAAATCTTTTTTAAAAATAAACTCAGTTTACTTACTGCCAATGTATACTGGACTTGTTGAAGGACATGATGTAATTCTTCATTAAGTAACCAGTTCAATTCTTTTCTCTGAAAGGAAGAATAAAAAGAAAACATTATTAAATTCCTTTAAAAAAAACAAATGTAATAGCACTACTAGAGTATTATATATTGATAGATTAGAGCTATTCTATTTTAGATCTTCTAACGTCAATTTTTACAAATTGGAAGACACCAGACGACTGTTGGAAACAGCAAAAGTTTCTTGTTCAAAACATTTATTAAAATAAAACTGGAAAAACCTGGCTTTTTCTTTCTCATTCCAGGAAAAAAAAAAAAAAGGTGAAGAAAAAAAATTGTTTTATTTTAATCATTAAAAAAAACACAAAACAAAAAAAACAAACATGTTGATTCCTAATTCAATCACAATGAGAGGGGTATCTTAAAATATTTCTACTAACAAAATCCCACTGTATTGTTATTAATATAAAATTGGATGTGTTACATAATTGATAGGTTGCCTATAAATTATGTATGGCAGTGTAGAAATTTTAAAAAATGGTAATTCTGAATCATGGAAAAAAACATAAGTAATTCATCTTGTAGTTGGTTTCTGATTAGCCAGAGCCAAGCATAAGAATAGAAAGATAGTTAGAAAGTCAGTTTTGGCTGGGTGACTGAATGGAACAGATGCAAATGGTGTCTGGTGTCTGCGGGTCATTTCTTCATGTGTGTTTTTCTTACTTGGGTTGAATAAAAACAATATCAAGTTTTGTATTTGTTACTAAATACAGCACCTAACACAAAGATAAGAAATTCCAAGGAGGAAGATCAGAATAACAGAAAGAAGACAGCCCAGATCCATACAGAGAAAAGATGACCTAATCCAGCTTAATAGCAGTACAACAATAGAATAAGATGGTGAAAAGAAGGGCTTATGTAACAGATGTTAGATTGTTAAATTTCAAAACAATCCAATATGTTGTTATAAGTTTGGTTTGGTTTCTTTGTTTAATAACATAACAATCTTCATAGGTTATTTAATGCCAAAGCCATTCTTATAGAAGCACAGTGTTGGTACTATTCAACCCATAGTTGGGGGGGGGGTGAGGGGATAGTCTGAAAATGAATGTAATAGCACAACTTGAGTTTGAACTCTCTTACTACAATGTCACAGTCCAGCACATTAGTCACTACGCCACAGGAACTCCTCCTGTTGTCATTATAAGTAATAATAATAATAATAACAAAAAAGACAAGAATTGAATTCATATCACAAAAAATGTTCCAATAAAAAGCCACAGAAAGAGAAAAATCTTAAAATGTGTGTAAAACTGAATTTAACTTTTGAAATTTACAGTATAAGATAAAAGAACATTTGTCAGGGTCAAACTGCAATCGTCAAGATCATTATGAGGACAATATATAATGAGATGGAACAAAAGAATTGTAAATAAAAAAAATAAAAAAATAATAAAAGACGAAAAAACTATCAGATAAATAGAGAGTGAAAAAAAAAAAAAAAAAAAAAGAACAATCTGTTTATTTTTCCTTACTAACACACACACACACATATGCACATAAAACCAATATGTATGTGATTGGCATATATAGTTCAATGGCAAACAGAGAGAGAGAGAAAAGAAAAAAGAGAAGAAAATACATCATAATAAAAAAAAGGAGAAAGAGTTACGATGTGAGAGGGAGAGGGAATGTTGTGAGAATGGCAGGAAATAAAAACTGAATAAAAAAGAATTTGATATGAAAATCAATATGAATGGGGAGTAGATAAAAATCTGTTAAATAGAAATCAAGGAACAGACAAAATAAAGAAAGATTATACCTGCAGTTACATATAGGGGTTCCCATAAGGCGTCCCATTGTGGTGTAATGATTAGCAAGCGAATGGTTGGATAAATACCTACAGGTATTCCCATAGAAAAGGGACTTTAACATAATAATAATAATAATAATAATAATAATAATGTAAATGTAAGGATTTAGCAAGGTGAGAAAATGGAAAAGACAAAAACAAAATAAAATAAAGTTATATGGTAGAATTTTGTCATTAAATATTTGAGAATTTATGAGAATTAGCCCTTGAAAAACTATGGTTATCAAATGTTGATTTTCTCTGCAGGTATTACATAATGAATGGGGTAGCCTATTCAATTTGTAATGTAGAGAAAAATATTTAGATTCAAAAGTTAACATTTAATTCTGGAGAAGAATCATAGAAATTTACAGTAGGTTTTGATAGATTTGACAGGCAGCTTTTTACTCCTGATATTCTCATTGGTGGAGGATGTCATGTGACAACAAATCTGTGGGAAAGAGCTGTTGAGTCAAAGTACCCTTTGAAGCCAGAAAGGGAAAATGCTGAATTCTTCTCCACATGTTGAAAGATTGGGTCTCAGAGAATAAAAAGGAATACATAAAACAAACTGAGACATTGTATTGATCATTAAGAACAAAAGATGGATATGATCCAAAAAAAACACCCTAGACAACACAGATCAAGAGAGAGCTCAACCTGGCCAGAAGGTTAGAAAGAAGATAGAAGATTTAGAAGATATACCCAAGAAATAATAAGACTATCCAACACAGGTAGGCTTTCCTAACTTGGAAAATTGTGCTCAATACAATCTTTCTAATCTCAATCATCTTCTCCATTTGACCCCTTGTGCTACCACCCTGTCTCCAGTTCTGGAGTTCTTGGGAGTGTGAAGTACCACTTCATTGCCATTACTCTCCAGCTCACTCTGATCCAAAGTGATAGTACCCATTAGGGTCCCATCTATGGATCAAATAGATCTGCTCAAAATCATTTGTATTAGATAGGAATACTTGATATAATATAACCATATGCTCAAAAACTTTTTAAAAATATGTGAATATAAATGTACCCACTTCCCTAACCTCTAAGCGTAAAATAACCCTATTTGGGTTGACATGCCATTAAAATCAATCAATTGATCATAAACTAAGCTAAAATTACATAGGTAAGTCAATAAATTTGATTAATGAAAAAAAAAAAAAAAAAGCAATTATTTTACACAATAAATATTGTTCAGTAAAGATAGAACATTATACAGTGAAAATTTCAGATCAAAATTCAGCTAATGACTATGAATCAGGTTCAAGTCATTGATCCATTCCCATAATAATAGATATCCAACTCATTCACCTGAAGGTCTGGTGAATTTGAGTTTCCCTACTTGATTATTGCTTTTCCATTTTATTTTTAAAAATTTAATGGAGAAGGTGGAAAATCATTATTCTATTTTTATCGTCTATCATCAGATCAAAGAAAGAAATTCTACAGATTCTCTTAGTTCAACCAAGAGCACACACATTCACACACTATACCAACAATGATTGAATTTATCACTTGATTTAAGAATATTTCAAGGTGACACATTCAGATAAACAAATAAATTTAATAACAGCATATATATATATATTGAAGGTTTTATGCTAAACCAAAAAGGTTTTAACATCAACCTCACCATCTACAAATAAATTTATCTTTTTGAATACTTCGTTTTTTCTTATTTCTACATACCATCTGATTTATTTCCATATTTTACCACCCATATATATATATATATATATATATATATATATACCTAATTTTTCTTAGTTTGTATTCATTTTTGAGGAAGTATTAGATTAGTTTTTATCTGCATACTGTTTTTAAAATAAACATTTCCACAGGTACAAATACTACACTCTAGTCCTATATAAAAGTGATCTATATGTAAATAATCCCATAATTCTTTACAGGGGCTATGCAAGTTAGAAAAATAGCTGAAAGAATATATTTGTGAAATGTTACAGCATGCAATTAAAAAAAGAAAAGGAAAAAAAAAAGAAAGAAAAGTCTACTACAAATACCAAAATAACCTCAAAGAATAACCATTTTGCCCTTATATAGGAATTTACTAACTTTAGCTTATACCTAGCCATAGTAATGAAGCACCCAGTAAGGATCAAACTTGCTGCATTAGCAAAATTGTCTATAAGATATACTTTCCAACTACTCGGTGAGTACCCAATCTTGCCAATTACCTTACAAGGTGATACCCAAAAATTTGGTGAATTTGAACAGTATATATGAGCTGAATTTATTTTTGCCAATTCTCTTTTTGGTGTGATGGTCATCTAATGGGCAGGTGGCCTTGTATTTAAGATGCCAGAACTGACTAGATTTGTTTAAAGGTATTGCCAAGTCTGCTTGTCATCCACCCATGGCCCTGCAATTAATGTGTGTTATTGTTGACATACAGATTGGTTAGTTATGTATTAACTGCAATTGGTAAAATGAAGGGAAAAAAACTTAGCATATTAACAAAGGGCTCAGATATAAATTTATGTGAAGATGAAAGACAATCTGATTTCCTTGCAAGACATTTGAATAGAATAAAAGTAATAGTACAAAGTCCAAACAAAATATTTGATCTTGAAGAATATATAAACAGATAAAAATATTGGTTTGGTTTGGTTTGGTTTGGTTAACGACATATCAACCTCAGTGGGTCATTTAATGCGATAAAGTTTTAAAATAAATTAATTCTTAATAGATACTCAATTTTTTTTTTTATAAATACATTTTTCTATTTAACCCATAGATGGGACCCTAACAGGTACTACCACTCCAGGTCAGGGTGGACCAGGCAGCAATGTTGATGAAGGGGTGCTCCACATTCCCCAAACCTCCAAAACTGGAACCTCACCATCAGATAGAGTTTAATGTCATTCCCAGGACATGTAGACCCTCAGCCACCGCCTTCTAGCATGTATATGATAAAAAGGGTTGAGGCTTGCCATAAGGGCAATAGGGTTAGGGCAATCATATAGGTGCTAGGGCTTGACGTGACCAGCCGATTGATTGGAGGGGGCCTCTCCGACCAGCCATCTAGCCCAAGAAGTGGAGTATTGCAAGTCATGGGCTGCTCAACCACCTGGGTTCTATCCTTAAGCATCATGGGTCGCCACCCACAGCCAACAGGTGGCCCCATTGGGGGAGTCTTACCCCTCTGCAGAGGTGCAGTCGGTGCATTCTAACGCCCCAGCTGACAGGGTGGGATAAAAATATGGTTTAGCACATAGCAACATAAAGCAATGCTACACTGAATAGAAATTTTCTGGATTTCAGCAGAAATCCTAGCTATAATAATGTATCAATATAAAACCTATAAAAGAAAGTTATAAAAAACTTGAGTCATGATTACTATAATCATTATGGATCAAGTCTCCATTAAGCACCCCAAATCATCCCAGTAATGAAAGGTTCACTTTTACTTGTCACCAGTAACTTTCACTTCCGAATATTTGTAAACAAAGCAACAGATGATTTTTTGTACTTATATTGTATCTGACAAAAACGAATTTTACAAATTGTGTGCTACTATTTCTGAACATCCTTTTATTTAAATAAATCTAAAAAATATTTTGTAAATAAAAACTGTATTTTTATTCAAATAAACATATCTGCATTTCTCATCTGATTAAATAAAAAATATTTTAATATAAAAAAGTATCTTTCATTTTTTTTTTTTTTTTAAATTTATCATTAGTGTTGAAAAATATTCATAAACTCCTGATTAAAAAGTATTTATTAAAAAAAAGATTTTGCTATTGAATTTTAATTTATGTGTACCAACCATGTGATCAAACTAAAAATCAATATCTTAAAAATTAAAAGTATTTATTAAAAAAAGAACAACAATAACAATATTAATTTATCGTTAGTGCCAAATTATTTTTTTAAATTAAAATCAAAAACTAGTACTAATGTAGAATAGCATGCCAGAGATAATATCATTAGATTATGTATAAAAAGCATAACATACCCGAAACCTTCAAGACGCTAGGATTATAGTTAGGGTAAGGGTCTGGGTTAGTCTTAGGTTTAGTGTCAGAGTTAGTATTAGGTTACTTGGGGAGTTTCTGTAATCTAATGCTATTTATACGTAAAATGTGATTCTAATGATATTATCTCTTGTGCGCTATTCTGCATTTGTACCCAAAAACTATTTTAATATAAAAAAAACATGTCTTTTATTTGTTAATGATGGCATGAACTAGTTTTTTTATTTATTGTATGTGCAAAATCTCCATAAACTTCTGATTAAAATTGTCTGTTGGTTTGTTTACAAATATCCAGAAGCAGAAGTTACTGTAGACAAGCAAAAGTAAACCCTTTCTTACTGGGATGATTTCGGGTGCTCATTGGAGACTTGATCCATTATTATTAATTCAAGAGTTCTCCACCAAACTCTTTTTTTTGTTACTTTTGTTGTTACCACAACCTTTCAACCAATCAATTCTCCAGCCTTATTCAGATATACAATATCGATAAGGAAACACAAAGTTGTCTTTTTCCATGTTGCTGGGAAGGGGATAATCCTATCAGTATATTTATAAACTTTTCTGACATTTTATGAAATAATTTCTTTATGGATTATTAGCAAAAATATGATCCCTCCGCCAGGCACAAATATTTAAGTTTTAATTTAATTGAATATCATATTAAATTAGAAAAACTAACGTAAGTAAATAAGAACGCATAAAATGATTACGCTTATTTTGATTTTATTTTAATTGATTTCTATATAAGATTATACAGAGGATTGCTTTTAATATGTTTGAGAATAAAACAATAATATGAGAAACCAATAAAACCAAGTAATTATTTATTAATACTAGTTTTGTTAAAATCCATATGCAAATTAACCACACCATATACTATATAAACCATTATTTCTTAATGATATATAACACACATTGAAGGATTTTGAATAACATGTGCTGTTTTGAGGCAAATCAAATTCACCTAAACTTTAAGAAAGACATTGCTAATAAATAAGATGCTAATTAAGATTAAATAATGATTATTAAATAACTAAGGGAATTGGATGTCAGTGGTGGTGTAGTTTTGGTTACAATTAGGCAAACGTGCAATCTCCATTATAATAAGGTACACATGAAGGTGGGTTAAATAGATCAACCATTACATTGTGGTAGAAAAAACAAACAAATAAAAACATGAATACAATAAATAAATAAAGTAAAGTCGTCGGGGTGGCCTAAAGTCAGTATCAGCTAGACAGCGAGGGAGTCTATCCCCTTTTCACTAGTGCTAGACCAAGAAGATTGTTTTTGCGTCTGAGGTGGAGCACTACACCTACTATTAGCTCCTTACTTTACCGCACAGATCCCTGTGCTACTCATACACTGAGTTGGCGAGGGCCAGTATCGAACCAGGGACCTTGTGGCTCCTAGGTGGATGCTCTACTGACTGAACTAAAGCAGCTGAATAATTTGTGGAATAAAACCAACAACTGTTCCTCATATAAGTTTATTCCAATCTGCCATCAAGAAATAAAAAACTGTACTTGCAAGAATACATTCTTAAAATAGACGACCACCTGCAGAACAGCAGCAAATAACAGGTGCCGATAGATCTTCAACCCACAAAACAAAAATGGAGGAATTCTTGTGAATGCAGCAGATGATCTTCTTTTAGAAGATCCATTTTCTGCACATTTAATTTCATATTACATTGAAACATTGATTTTTTTGCCCACACTTTCAACAATGGTTTTTTTATTTGTAGATTCTCATTACAACTGCTACAAAAGACATCAGGGTATCAGAATACACAAATCAATAACAATTCCTCTGGGGAACTTTTTTTTTTTTTTTATTCACAACTTCTATTTTATAACAATCAAATTTCACTATTTTATGAGTTTGTTTAGACTGATATTCTCATCATTGTATGATAAAAATGTTACAAAAAGAAGGAGTCTAAACAACTGGTGAAAGACTAAAAATAAACTACCTCAAAATTTCCAGACAACATTTAATAAAATTTTGCTTTTTCTACAAAAGTTAATTCAATGTATTCTGATTGTTTTTATTTGGGTTTTAAGTAGACACAAACAGCCATGTTGATTTTGTTAGTCAAGGTAGCAGTTTTTGTATTGATAGTTGAATTACTTGAATAAGCTTTTTTATCATAATGAAATCATTTTATGTATAAACCACCTGAGATTGTCAGATATTTCTGAATAAATCTTTTGTCTTGGGGCAGCTGATAGGATTGGGATATTTCAAATTTCATATGACATAACAAACACACTGACAAGACCTTTAACTACTTATATTGTACTGAAAAATAAAGCAATTTTCTTAACCTTTTTTTTAACAAACTCTACTTTTACATATTTTCACAAGATGACAATATTTACACTCTTTGTGCAAATTAATTGAAACAATTAATTTGCTGGTCGTGGTAATTTAATTGAAACAATCACTTAATTTTCTTTTTTTTTTACCATGCAGTCAGTTTTAGACCCACCGGAGTGACATAGTTTAAGCAATTTCTATTGTTCCTCAGATTAGGTCATTTGCAGTGGTGTGCTGTAGTATGAATCTATTTTCAGGGTGTATGATGAAATTTGTTTGTCTTGAAAAATATTGTGTCATCAGCGATTGCATCAGATTTTTATCATACTCAGACACTATTGTCTCAACTGTTGATTAGTTGTCCTATGGCCATTGTCTGCATTACTCCAAGGAAGTGTACAAAATTGTGATGCTGCATGAACACACAGGCAAGCTTTACAGAGAGATCACAAATATTATAATCAGGAAATTTTTGTTTCAATTAATTTGCACAAAAGAATATATCTACTGGTTGTAAGCAACAGGGCTGACTAAATAACATTCTGTAATAATGTATAAGTTTGAGTAAAGATTGTAGACAAGAAATGCTTTTTTAATGTTTTATTCTACTTTTTTTCTTGTTTACATACAAGAGAATGTTCAAGGGCCTGGGACACTGGATGTTTTAACTGCTATATGAAAAGAAATCTGTCTTAAACTAAATGCTCATTATCAAAGTTAATAATATTAGTTATGATCAAATTATGAAAGTAAAAATACTATTTCACGCAAGTATTTTCATCCTTGTTGTTTTTAAGACATATTTTTAGCTGATATATTCTTTGCCCTTTCTTGAGTATATGGTGATCTTTAGTACTTTTTTTTTTCTTTGTCATTCCATCAACTTAAACACCACCATCTTAACAAAAATCACAGGTCTGTGTAATAATAACATCTGATATAAGAACAACTGTGATTAAAAGAGTAACATCTGTTATATACATAAAATGTACATAACATAATGAAGACTTCATCTCAGAAGAGTCCTTTGAATAGGTTAGATAAAAGCAATGTCATTATCATAGATTTGGCACTTATATTTCTTAGTTTTATTTTTAAAAAGAGTAACGAGTAAGACATTAAATACATTCCCCAATTTCTTTGTTTAAAAAAATGGAGGATATGTTTATAATAATAATGATTATTATAGTATATACAGGTGCTGATAAGTATGCGTCCTGCATCCCTGGCACACAAAAAATCGTATCCATGCATCCCAGTGTTTTTCTTTTTCTTCCCTCACCATTTCAAGCTAACTGTAAATACATTTCAATAGTTTCTATTGAAACGAATTACATAAGATAGGTTACAAGGTAGGGGTTAGACAGCTTAGTTGTTTCCCCAGATCATAAATAAAAACACTACAGTCTATTAAGAAACTTTAATTGGGAACCATGAATTTCCCTGGGGATTTATTCAAAGGAAATAAATGTGTCCCAGGATGTACTGAATTAAAAAGCTATCAGCATCACTGTATATATATATATATATATATATATGAGATTTATCCAAAACTTGGTAGTAAGGGATGATATATATAGTGGACAATATCTGTATATTTATCAGATACATGTTAACACGTTTTTCTTTTCCCTATCTTATTTTGTTTATTAAACTCTTGGGACAAAAAGAAAAATGAGCCAAATTTCAATTAAACTTCAGTTGTCCTGCTATTAATACCATCTGAGAACGAATGAACGAACACACACACACGAACACACACACTTCTTTATTTAAAAGAGTAGCAACATTATCTAATATTACCAGGATTAAAGTCACAACTTCTGCCAAATTTTACTTGATGAAAGCATTAGAGAAGGTGGAATATATCCCATGAGATTAAGTTGTGAATGGGTCAGTCATTTTCTGGGGGTACCCAAGGGAAAAATACCTAAAGTTGTCTTGAATTGGACCCAAGGAAATACCAGCTTGAATGAATTATAAGAATTTTTGATTTTCAACTCTTGTAAGCTGAACTAACTGTACCAGTTTTTACAGAATGAATCCAACTTCACTGCAATTGTTTATTGTTGCTAACATATGCAATTGGAATTGAAAGAACCAAGATTGCCCATTTACTTGGCAACAGGTTGAATGATTTTCTCTCTGGCAGTCTTTTCATAAATGTTTCTGTTGATATTTTCAACATCTGGTACAGAGGAGCCATTCTCTAAATTGGCTTTTAATTCACTTCATTAACTTTTACCCAATTCCATGTGAGACTTTATTTTTTGTGACTGACTACAAATGTTGAATCTGTTTGAAAATCAAAATAAATGAGAAACATTTAAGCAACATCTGCAGAACAGTATTTTGACAATTGCTTAGTTGTTCTTATTCAAACAATTGTCCGTTTCGGACTCTCGTGATCAATGGGATGAAAGGATTGGTGGAATTTTTGATAATTTCATCTCTCGTGGCTGTTGCCTTTTTTAATTACTTGATAAATCAGCTTTTTCCTTTATGGTGTGAAGTCTCAAATTCAGATTACCATGAAATATAGGTGTTACTGTGTATCATAACACACTTATGTCAGCTGCTACCTAAAAAGTTCAGATCACCAGCCATATTTACAATTTCTAAGTCTTTGGGATTACTGCCTTTTGCTCTATCTTACAAAGTTAAATTCAGGTACTAATGTAACTTATCTCTCTTAATTAGTCTTCTTAATTAATTCCTCTCACTTATCACTTGTATTGTTCCAGGCTACATTTTACTATAGTGCAAAAATATTTGGACACAATAATTTGGCCTAATTATGCATTACATATATATTCTTAATTGAACCCCTAATTTATGACAACATCACTTATGAACATTGTTTTAAATGAAAAAAAAAAGAAAAAAGAGAAAGATAAAAGTCATTTTCAAATCCAATGGACCTAAACATTCAAAAATGTAGTTTCTAACAAACATACATATTACATTGATTGATAGATTCAATCAATCCCCCATTACATATAAACAATTTTTAACACTGTATAGTTTTTTAAGGAACAAGAGTATTATAATAATCTATACTAACTTCTGTCAAAGCTAACAATAGATACAACAGCTATTTTGCTGCTACTGCTTGAGTTGATAAGTTATTTTGGCAGAGGGAATTGCTCATGTACATTTTCCCTTATATTTTTCTTTGGCTACTTTTATACAAGGGACAATGTATAGTCAATATGACTGGCAATAAGAGAGTATAGGGAAAATTAGATTAATGTCTTTTTCGAAGGGGGAAAATGACAAACAAAAAGTGATATAAACAATCCCAAATGGAATCCAAGCTCATGATTACCAATTTTATTTTCTGGAAACTTATATATATATATATATATATATATATATATATATGGTTGTCACTCTTGAACCAAGGAAAATGATGTGTTGTGCATCTATCATGAAAAGATGAAAGAATACCCAATGGACTTGTGTGTTAAAGATATTTATGTAAAAGAGCCCTTGTATTCTCTCAGCCTCAGAAATCAGTGTCCAGTGGGAGGAAAGCTCATTACATCTGTTGACCTATTTGGATGCAATGGATGCTCATGTTCATTCCAAGTTCTAACACCACCTTTCGCCTTCCACAATGCATTGCTGCTGTGCCATTGGACACACACACACACACACACACACACACACACACACACACACAGTGTGTTTAAAAAGAAACCAAAGTTTTTTAAACAGCATACAAATGAGATATTTTAATATCCCATGACTGAAATGTTGTGTAGCAGCAGCTTTGATCTTTTGTATAAAAAAAACTGCATCATTCTGTGTTGGTTAATATTGAAGTGATACATGCTAGAGTAAATGTATGTGTAGTGCACTTGTCATTTTTATTTCTTTAAATTTTGATAAGGAAAAATCTTTGTGTGAAATTCACTTTCAAATTAAGAAAAGTTTTTACAAGGACATTTTTTGATGTTGTAATAGACCCATGGGGTGGGGATAGTATGCAATGTTGCAAGTGGCAACAGTTTTTAAAATAAAGAAAACCTTTTACAGAGACTTTTCTAATGTTGTAATAGACTTATGGGGTGGGGAATATATGCAAAGTCACTAGTGGTACCAGTTTTTCAAATAAAGAAAAATATCTACCAAAGATAATCCCAAATCTGGATAATCTTCTGCATCTATGGATGTTGAAAAGGACTGTACTGTGATCTGTAGAAATTTTTGTCTGATTGTGAAGTTTCTGAATCTGAAAAAAGGTGCTTCATCATTAAAAAAAAAAAAAAAAAAAAAAAAAAAATGACGCACTGTGTTGTCACAAACTTTCTATTCAAATTTCTTTTCTTATTTGTGAATTTTTAATGAAGCACAAGACAACTATTGTGCTCAAAACAACCACCTACTCTCCAAATTTGGTTACTTCTAACATTTGTTATTCTCAAAGCTAAAATTTTATTGATTTTGGATGACAGAAGAAATAGAAGACAATATGCAATAAAATCTATAAACTATCATTCAAAATGGTCAAAAATACTGGAGAAGATTATTCTAATTAAGTTAGAAATAAAGCAATGAATTTGGTTTTTTTAAAAAAGTTTACTGTCTTTTTGGATGCATCTCATACATACACATTGTATTTGATGGCATAGAATAGCTCCATTTTTAAAAAATTTTTTTTTTAAACAAAAATGTGTCAAAAAATATCTTTATATCCTGTGTGAAGTTGAGGTATCTGATAGATTAATATTTATCCAGATGTTGTAGTCAACTTGTACCTAGTCCAACTTTACATGATCATATTTTGTGTAAATAGTGGAAGAGTCTTATATAACACCATATATATATATATATATATATATATATATATATATATATATATGCTAATAGGTATGTGTCCTGTATCCCTGATGCACACAAATCTAAAAGGAAGCAGTAAAATTGTATCCATGCATCCCAGTGTTTACTTTTTTCTTCCCTCACCATTTACAAGCTAATTGTAAATAAATTTCAATAGTTTTTTTAGAAACAAATTACACAGGATAAGGTTACAAGGTAGGAGTTAGACGGCTTTAGTTGAGACCCATAAATTTTCCCAGAGACTCATTCAAAGCAAATATGTGTGTCCCAGGATGCACTAAATCAAAAAGCTATCAGCATCAGTGTGTGTGTGTGTGATATATATATATATATATATAATATATATATATATATATATATATATTATATATATAGATAGATAGATAGATAGAGAGAGAGAGAGAGATTTTGGGAGCTCATTTATGTGCCAGTATATATATATTATATATATATATATATATGCTGGCATATAAATGAGCTCCCAAAATCCCAGTATAACTTCAAGTTGAGGACGATTTGAGCCAAAAAAAGGTGGCACCAATTCTCTAAAAAGTTTAGAAAGTCAAAATGAATGGATATGACTAGTTATAAGAATATTTCATTCTGTCGGTGCCACCATCAGGGACAGAATTCAAGCATCACAAACTTTCTTTTCTTACCAAGAGTTGAGTTGCAAAAGAACAACACCTACAACTTATTGAACATATCACCTTTGTAGCTGGTCAGAATCACTGTAACTATGATTGTTTAAAGTATTATAATTCATACAACTTACATTTTAACAGATTTTGTTATAGTAAATATAATATTCAATAATTGAATGAAAATTCCCTTTACAGAATTGTTATAATGTCTTTAATAATGTCATATCAGATTCACTTTCACAGGATCCAACAGCTGTTGTCCAGTTGCTATTTACATTTTACATTTGTGGAAGAGAAGACTTCATTCGTTACACTTTGTATTTGAGATATTGTTTATGATTAACCAGAACTTTTGGATTAATCAAGTGTCTGACCAACAAAAATAAAACAGCTAAGAAGTAGTATACCTATCATTATACTAAAGATGAGGGAATCAATGATTGCTTTCTAAAGGCTTTTTTCCTGTTTAGTTTAATGACACAAAATTCATACTAAAATATTCCTTAGTTTTAGGAATGAGTTATGTTTTTAAAAAATTCCATTTTAATTGGTTCTAATTAGTTGTAATTTGCAATTAAGTCAAAAACTGACCAGTCTCTTATTTCACATTCTGTCTGTTACTTTCCACCTCTTTATGTATATCTTGATTATCTCCTCATTATATATGTTCGTTTCTCAGTGAGAGTAGAGAGAGAAAGATTTGAGAGTGAGAAACGTATTTGTATATTAAGTTTCATAAGCAGCCAGCTTCAGAACATCTTGGCTCTTAATAAATTTAAATTAGGTCAAACCTTCACTTTCTTACAAAACGATTTTAATGTTTTTTTTTAAATTCCTGGCCGTATTAATTTATTTTCTTTAATTTAATTTGCTTTGCAAACTCACTTATTTCTCATCCCAATTATCTACCCAGATACCAACAGGTCACATTTTGTCTAGTATATATATATATATATAGTAAAAATTGGGACAGTCCAATAAGTTTAGTATCAGAAAATTTTAGTAGTCATGCCATTTTCTTAATTTGATATGTATCAAACAGCTTTACTTTTACCATTGCCATGAATTAGTGACTTTATGTTCACTATCATAATTATTTGTGTATAACCCAACCCCATAACTTTGGGCCACAAAATTCTGGGGAAAAAAATTATTCTTTAGAATTTGTAGCACCTAAAATTTAGCATCACACAATATTCACTGAAACCCCCTCCCCAGTTTATTTATTTTTAAATTGTTCCATCATAATTCTCAAAAATTATTGTTTTTTAATTGAATTGTGGATTAAGTGTAAATGCTGTTTTTTTTCTTTTAAACGTAAGAATTTTGATGAATGTATGAATTTTAATTTTTTTTTTAACTTTTGTACTGTGAATTGAAGTGATTCAGGATGATTAAAATTGTTTTTTGAGATGATGGTAAAATAAATATTAGAGCCCTGCAGTTTAACCCTACAATTTATAAGAAACTTTAGTTGGGACCCATTAAATTTCCCAAGGACCCATTCAAATAAAATCTGTGGGTCCCAGGACTTACTAAATTTAAAAGCTATCAGCATCACTGCAAACATATTAGTTGGACTAGAGATATAACTTACTTTTGATCAGCCCATCCTGAATATGGTGAGGCCAAAAAAAAAAAGTTAATAATATAGTTTCTATGTATAATATGTACCCCTAATTTTTAAGCTAAAAAATCTGGAAAAATAATGCATCTTAAGCACAAATAATTATGTAATATTAGTTGACAAAGTTTTTAAGAGTCTTTTGTGTGTTGCTGTTGTTGTTGTTTTTCATCATAAATGTCAACTTATCTGATGCTGGTATCCATGGTAATAATTGTTTTTGTTGTTGGCACCTTTCCATCCACTAAGGACGTGACGTAGTGTAAAAAAAAAAAAAAAATTTATCTGCATCTTGCACAAGTGACACTGCAGGCCAATTCTTGAGTGACAGTCTTTGGTGCACTGAATGCGCACACAAACTGTGATGCTTTCTGGTGGGCTGCTGGTTTTTCTCCCTCTTTCTGGCTCTCTTTGCTGTCGGGGCTACTCTCCTCCTCACCCCTCTGTGTGCCTTGCTTAACATTAAGGTGCCAGCCCGCTCTACTTTTGCATCTACCTCCACGTGTTTGTATCAATATGGCATATCCTCATGACTCTCCTGCAGACATCTTTAAATCGTAGGCGTGGTCTACCAACCAATTGGAGCCTTTACTAATTCGCCGTACAAAAGATCTTTTGGGATGTGTCCATTTTCCATTCTCCGACATGTCCAAGCCAGCAAAGGCACCTCTCACAAGAATGGAAACATGCTGTTCATGTTGGCGCAATCCAGCACGACTGTGTTGGGCACTTTATCCTGCCAACGAATGTGTAGAATACATCGTAGACATTTGAGATGGAAACTATTGAGTTCGTACTTTCCATAAGTCTAAGTAAGACCAAAGTCATGGCACAAAATGCGGACTCTTCTCTGGGTGCAACATTGCATCTGTGGAGTTTCAAGTACCTTGGGTCCACCATCTCCAACTCAGTCTCCTTTGATTCTGAAGTCAACATCAGAAATAGCAAATCTCTCTTC
>CM042138.1:49169799-49177299 GCA_023376005.1 Doryteuthis pealeii
AAATATGTATGTGATACGCAAAAAATAAACATAAAATTGTCTAAAAAACAGTTTGTTTGTTTGTGAGTTTTAGATTGTTTTTTGTTTGTTTGTTATAAATTAGGTAAATTTCACATCATCTGAATTAATCACTAGATTAAATCAATACACGTACGATTAAACATTTACAGTAACAGTCCAAATGTTTTGTAATGCTTGACAATGAAAAAAATAAGCGTGACAAATCTAAAGCAAGCAAAACACGTGCTTATAAATTGAACAGAAGAAGGTGGGGGATGAGAATCCGGAAATGACTCATTAGTAGCCTTTGACCTCGTAACATGATGGCGGACGCCGACTTAGACGAAGAGATCTCCGCTTTGGTAAGTTGATTTTTTTGTTAATATTTCATCGACGACTGCTGCGAAAATGGGTGTAGGGGGTGGCCAATAATCTCTAGGTCTTTGTCAGAGAGACAATCGCAGATCACGATAGGGATCTTGTGTTTTTAGCAAAACTGGGAGCTGTGGAAAAGGTGTGATGATGTGTTGATCGAATTTAACGATGAAAGGTGGAAGTGAGAAAAAAAAGAAAAGAAAAAAAAAGTAGATTTTGTGTTGCTAATAAATAAAATAAATGTCATTTATTATATTATTACTGTTGTGTTGAATTACCTGTTCTAGTCTAAGAAACTGTCTTTTCACCTTAAACATGAAAGACGGATATTTTGTTGATGTCCGAATAACGATTTCACAATAAATGTACACAAAGTGTTTTGGTTTTTACAATTTTAATTTAAATATTTCTTTTAAAAGAATTATTTTTCTTTTTGTCAATACAAAAAAAAAATCTGATTATCTTTCTATACATTTTGATCGATTTTTGCCATTCGATTTATTATTAATATTTGGACCTGCTGTTCTGCTTTTAGACTATAAATAGTGTCAGCTGATTAATTTATTCGTCTTGTTTGTAACAATTCTATATATATCATTTTTTGTTATGAATTTCACATTAGTAGTAATAATAGTAACTATTGTAATAATGAAATTATTGTAGTTGTAATAATTATGATAGTTGTAAATTGTAATAAAATTGTGATAATAATAAGTAAGAATAGTTTAATGATAATAAATTGTACCAGAAATAAGTTAATTTGCAATAATAATAATTGCAACATCAACAATAACAATATTCATCTGATGACTTTTTGGTTTTTTTAGTGTTTACTTTAGAAACATTATGGACTTTGCTTTTGATTATAAAAATAAATGAGAAATTAAATTACATTTCGAATAAAAAGATAAAATCAAGAAAGAAAGAAAAATATTTTTTTTATCTGATTAATTTGGCATTTTTCAAAAAATTACTTATCGATTTAATTTTGTCTTTCTTCGTTGTCATTGATTAATCCAACGAACGAAAATCTAATGAGAAACTCAAGAGGAAATTAATTTGATTCCAGCTATTTACTTTTTGCATTCTTAAATTATTTTATAAATGGTAATTTCTGTCTAATATCAGTCACTTTGTAAATCCGATAAAATACAGCTTGTCTTTTTTATTTTAAATAATTAATTGTATCTTTTTAAGTTTATCAAAACGTACTTGCAGTCAATTTTTTAAACTTTAAACCACGTTTTATTTTTTTAATTAAATAAGAACATTTTTTATAACTGCGAAAAAAAAAAAATTAAAATCTTTTTTCATTTATTATTTAATTTGTACTTTTTGTGTTAAATATTTCACTGTGGTTAACAAGTTATTTAAAGATAAAACAACAAAATTTAAATATATTATTGATTCTATCGATTCTGATTTTTACAGTTTTGACCTTAGGTTTTCATGAATGATGAGACCTTTTTATAATATTTTCGTCAACAAATGTAACCGAGTAATTTAGCATTTTAAAAAGTGATTATAAAAAAAAGTAGGGACATAAAATGTGAAAATTGATTTTTCAATTTTTAAAAAATAATCTATTTATTCTTTTGTATCATTTTTCAGCTCATTTCAATTTTTACATTATTTATTTATCACTGGAAAGTTTATGTGACATGTAAAAAACGGGGGGGGGGGGGCTCTTTTATTTGCTAATGCTTGTAAATGAAAAAATTCGGTTAATTTGTTTTAATGTAATAAATAAATCCAAATATATTCACTATTTAGATAAGAGTAAGTTTCAGTGATTTCCCTCTCCCAACCACTAAGGTGTCGAGTTATAGCCGATGACCGATTTGTAATTTTTGGGATATTTCTTTAACAACTGTAACTGTTCAGTAGAGAAAAAAATGAAGCAAATGACGGTAACTTACTTTTATCTGGACGGATGATTTAATTTACATTTATTTATTTTTAAAATTAAAACAAAATTTACTTTAATTAATAGTTGGGCTATTGTAAATCAAGCACCACCACTTATCCTTTGACATATTTAATTATTGCAAGTAATAGCTATACTACTTTAAAAAAAATGTAAATGTGTAGAATTGTGACATGTTTATGTGAAAAGCCCGTGACACATACACACCTTTTTTCAATTATTACACATGAGGTCAAAGAATAAAATACGAAAAAAGGTTACTCAAGTTTACTATTACTTCATGACCATGAAGTTACGTGCATAGTGCCCGGAAAAATTGATAGGATTAGGGCTGCTATAGTTTCTGTATTATTCACGAAAATACTACAGTTAAAAAATATTTAATATGGAAACAGTTATTTTGCAGAGTAGTATAAAATTTAGATATAAAAGAAAAAGAGAGAGAAAAAAACGGACTTGCATGATTATTTTAATTCATTTATTTATTTTTGATAATAAAATTTTCATGGCTATAAAATACACACAAATCCTAGTGTATGTGGAATGTGTAAACATTTTTAGTGCCCTTCCTTTATTGTATATTTTCAAATATTATTTGCATTTGACAATAAAGTTTTACTTATGTTTAATTTGATATCTTAGCCACACCTTTATAAAAAAATAATCTATCCTCAAAAAGTCCAAAACTTAAACTTGTACTCAATAAATACATTTAACAGTTTTAGAATTTCTTATTGTTACCCATTGTCCATATTTTATATGTTGTGAATACCATATAACTGGTAGATGTTTTTGGTCGTTTAAGAAAAGCAAATCACTGTGTATTTTCTAACAGATATAATTATGAATAACATACAACTGAATTGTGTTTCTGTATCAGAAATTGTAATAATGCAACATTGTTTCCTTTGTGTTTAATGTTTAAAGTATCATCAATATTTGCTTTGGTTTTGGCAGCCATTAGGCTCAATATCAATTATATCCTATTTTTTAGAATTTATAGTATAATTAATTGCAAAATATATAAATAAATAAAAGTACCCTATGAGTTATCTCCCTTTAGAAATTATAATGATTAAGGTGAATGTGAATGCAGACCTTATATATCAAGTTGCAAATGGGATTAGAAATTAATTTATTAAAGTAATTTCTAATCCATTTACAACTTAATATATAAGCTCACATTTATTTAGTTGTTATATTTCTAAAGGATGATAACTACTAAGATACATTTAAGTTAAAGCATTTGAAGAACATTATTGTGCTAACATAATTTGTTACACTGTTCCCTTTTTACTGTGTTATGGTAATATACATAAAAAAAATCAGAGGAAAATGATATAAATTATTTTTATGAATAATCATGTCAATGCACATATTCTTTTGTAGTCTGCTGTTGTATTTCTCAAGTGTTTTAAGATTTTAAAAACCTTTCAGTCTTTTATTCTAAACTGCATCTGATGGTGAGGCTTTCAGTTCTGGGGCTCTAGGGAGTGTGTAGTACCCCTTCATTGCCATTACTCCCAGGTCCACTCTGACACTGTGTGGTAGTACCTGTTTAGGGTTCCATCTATGGGTCAAATGTATCTGTTTAAGAATTATTTAAAGGACTGTGTCCATAAACCCCCAAAAAAACAAAAAAAGCTTCTTAATAAATAACTACACAAGAAATGTAGATATGAACATACAATGAATGCGATTCCCTAACCTCTAGCATAAAATAAACTCTAGACACGTTAAAATGCCATTAAAAATATTGCATAGCTCTCATTCTTATTCTTCTATTATATTCATCATCTTGTCTTTTCTTGTGTTGATTTTGGTTGGCTTGGGTGTTACTGGGTTGTTACATTCTTGTGTCTATCCTCTGTAGTCTGTTAGTTTTTAGAAATGAAGTCAGTCATAGGTTAAATTTTAACATTTTATTTTCCCAAGATCATGTTTCCAACCAGCTGAGAGGAATTCTGGAGACAGACAGCATTCGCATCTGTCTAAGACAATCGCCTAGTTAACTCTGACTAAAGCTAAGCCTTTTCCCACCAATTTCCAGTCATGTGATATCTATACATATATAAAGGACAGTTGGTTTGTTTGTATGTATGTATGAGGAAAACTATAAAAATAAAACAATTAATGACAGTAAATATATATACACATTCACTATCACCAGAGCTTTCATTTTTTTCAAAAATGAAGATTTAATTTATATCTGGGAAAATATTTAAAAATTAGGGTTTGAATAGTAAGAGAAGTCATTGTGGCATTCGTGATTTCAAACATAAACTAATCAATTATGTAAGATCAAAACAATCAATGGATCTGCAAACTAACTTTTTATTATCCCCCTCTACTCGGGCAAATGCCGGGTAGCCACTTCTAGTTCTAAATGAATCAGAACATCACATCCAGATCAATAAGGGGCCAAAGGCTGTCAAGTAAATTTCTGGTTATTTTCCATGACTTTCTAATCAATTACTAATTAACTTTGAATTCAATATTTTTACACTTCTTTACAAAATGGATAGGCTACTATCTATTGTATAACAAAAATCAATCAATCAAAATCATAATCAGTCTTTATTTTTAAATAAAGCAATATAAACATCCTTTTTTAGGTAAAAGTTGGAATGGAATCTGATAGTATGAGAAAATAGTTCTTTTGTACATTTTTCAACTTATTAAATTATTTGTATTTGCTGAAGCTAATACTAAATTAAATAAAACTAAAATTTGTTGAAATTCTTTATTTTTTGTGTTTTATATGATTTTTATTAGGTTTCGATTTGGTTATTATTACCATTTTGTGCCTTGTATATGTTGTCCATGCTTCGCTACTGTAGAGGAGTGTACTGAGAACACATGCTTTGTAGACACGCAGCTTGGTTTTCTTGGTGAGACTGGCATTATTCCAGACTCTCTTGCTCAGTTTGGCCATTGACTGCTGCTGCTTTTTGCTATTCTGATGTTGACTTCAGAATCAAGGATACTGAGTTGGAGATGGTGGACCCAAGTACTTGAAACTCCACAGATGCAATGTTGCACCCAGAGAAGAGTCCGCGTTTTGTGCCATGACTTTGGTCTTACTTAGACTTATGGAAAGTACGAACTCAATAGTTTCCATCTCAAATGTCTACGATGTATTCTACACATTCGTTGGCAGGATAAAGTGCCCAACACAGTCGTGCTGGATTGCGCCAACATGAACAGCATGTTCTCCATTCTCTGTGAGAGGTGCCTTTGCTGCCTTGGACATGTCAGGAGAATGGAAAATGGACACATCCCAAAAGATCTTTTGTATGGCGAATATAGTAAAAGGCTCCCAATTGGTTGGTAGACCACGCCTACGATTTAAAGATGTCTGCAGGAGAGTCATGAGGATATGCCATATTGATACAACACGTGGGAGGTAGATGCAAAAAGTAGAGCGAGCTGGCGCCCTTAATGTTAAGCAAGGCACACAGAGGGGTGAGGAGGAGAGTAGCCCGACAGCAAAGAGAGCCAGAAAGAGGGAGAAAAACCAGCAGCCCCAGAAAGCATCACAGTTTGTGTGCATTCAGTGCACCAAAGACTGTCACTCAAGAATTGGCCTGCAGTTGTCACTTGTGCAGATAAATTTTTTTTTTTTTTTACACTACGTCATCGTCCTTAGTGGATGGAAAGGTGCCAACAACAAAAACAATTATTACCATGGATACCAGCATCAGATAAGTGACATTTATGATGAAAAACAACAACAGCAACAACAAAAAGACTCTTAAAAACTTTGTCAACTAATATTACATAATTATTTGTGCTTAAGATGCATATTTTTCCAGATTTTTTTAGCTTAAAAATTAGGGGTACATATTATACATAAGAACTATATTATTAACTTTTTTTTTGGCCTCACCATATTCAGGACGGGCTGATCAAAAGTAAGTTATATCTCTAGTCAAACTAATATGTTTGCAGTGATGCTGATAGCTTTTTAATTTAGTAAGTCCTGGGCACAGATTTTATTTGAATGGGTCCTTGGGAATTTAATGGGTCCCAACTAAAGTTTCTTAATAAATTGTAGGGTTAAACTGCAGGGCTCTAATATTTATTTTACCATCATCTCAAAAAACAATTTTAATCATCCTGAATTCACTTCAATTCACAGTACAAAAGTTTTTAAAAAAATTAAATTTCATACATTCATCAAATTCTTACATTTAAAAGAAAAAAAAACAGCATTTACACTTAATCACAATTCAATTAAGAAACAATAATTTTTGAGATTATGATGGAACAATTTAAAAATAAATAAAACTGGGGGGGGGATTTTTTCAGTGAATATTGTGTGATGCTAAATTTAGTGTTACAAATTCTAAAGAATAATTTTTTCCCCAGAATTTTGTGCCCAAAGTTATGGGGTTGGGTTATACACAAATAATTATGATAGTGAACATAAAGTCACTAATTCATGGCAATGGTAAAAGTAAAGGTGTTTAATATATATCAAATTAAGAAATGGCATGACTACTAAAATTTTCTGATACTAAACTTATTGGACTGTCCAATTTTTACTATATATATATATAATATATATATATTATATATATATATATATATATATATATTATACTAGACAAAATGTGACCTGTTGGTATCTGGGTAGATAATTGGGATGAGAATACTTATTTCTCATCCCAATTATCAAATTGGTTGCAAAGCAAATTAAATTAAAGAAAATAAATTAATACGGCCAGGAATTTAAAAAAAAAAACAACATTAAAATCGTTTTGTAAGAAAGTGAAGGTTTGACCTAATTTAAATTTATTAAGAGCCAAGATGTTCTGAAGCTGGCTGCTTATGAAACTTAATATACAATACGTTTTCTCACTCTCAAATCTTTCTCTCTCTACTCTCACTGGAAACGAACATATATAATGAGGAGATAATCAAGATATACATAAAGAGGTGGAAGTAACAGACAGAATGTGAAATAAGAGACTGGTCAGTTTTTGACTTAATAGCAAATTACAACTAATTAGAACCAATTAAAATGGATTTTTTTAAAAACATAACTCATTTCTAAAACTAAGGAATATTTTAGTATGATACTACGCATTGCATCAAGTGCAGAATGCATTTTGGAGGTATGCAAGTATATATATATATATATATATATATATATATATATATATATATATATATATAGGTGTAATAATTAGTTA
>CM042138.1:49182299-49189799 GCA_023376005.1 Doryteuthis pealeii
TGTGTTTGTTGTTGTGTGTTCGTTCATTCGTTCTCAGATGGTATTAATAGCAGGACAACTGAAGTTTAATTGAAATTTGGCTCATTTTCTTTTTGTCCCAAGAGTTTAATAAACAAAAATAAGATAGGAAAAGAAAAAACGTGTTAACATGTATCTGATAAATATACAGATATTGTCACTATATATATCATCCCTTACTACCAAGTTTTGGATAAACTCATATTATATATATATATTATATATATACAGTGATGCTGATAGCTTTTTTAATTCAGTATCCTGGGACACATTTATTTCCTTTGAATAAAATCCCCAGGGAAATTCATGGTTCCCAATTAAAGTTCTTAATAGACTGGTTAGTGTTTTTATTTATGATCTGGGAAACAACTAAGCTGTCTAACCCCTACCTTGTAACCTATCTTATGTAATTCGTTTCAATAGAAACTATTGAAATGTATTTACAGTTAGCTTGAAATGGTGAGGGAGAAAAAGAAAAACACTGGGATGCATGGATACGATTTTGTGTGCCAGGGATGCAGACGCATACTTATCAGCACCTGTATAACTATAATAATCATTATTATTATAAACATATCCTCATTTTTTTAAACAAAGAAATTTGGGGAATGTATTTAATGTCTTACTCGTTACTCTTTTTAAAATTAAAAACTAAGAAATATAAGTCAAATCTATGATAATGACATTGCTTTTATCTAAACCTATTCAAAGGACTCTTCTGAGATGAAGTCTTCATTATGTTATGTACATTTTATGTTATATAACAGATGTTACTCTTTAATCACAGTTGTTCTTTATATCAGATGTTATTATTACACAGACCTGTGATTTTTGTTTAAGATTGGGGTGTTTAAGTTGATGGAATGACAAAGAAAAAAAAAGTACTAAAGATCACCATATACTCAAGAAAGGCAAAGAATATATCAGCTAAAAATATGTCTTAAAAACAACAAGGATGAACAATACTCTGAAATAGCTATTTTTACTTCATAATTTGTCATAACTAATATTATTAACTTTTATAATGAGCATTTAGTTTAAGACAGATTTCGTTTTTCATATAGCAGTTAAAAACATCCAGTGCTCCAGGCCCATTGAACATTCTCTTGCTATTGTAAAACCCCAAGAAAAAAAAAAAAAAAAAAAAAAAAGTTAGAAAATAAAAAACAATTTAAAAAAAAAAAAGGGCAAATTTCGCTTTGTTCTACAATCTCTTACTCAAACTATATACATTATTACAGAATGTTATTTTAGTCCAGCCCGTTGCTTTACAACCATGTAATATGATTCTTTTGTGCAAATATAATTGAAAACAAAAATTCCTGATTATTAATATTTGTGATCTCTTCTGTAAAGCTGCCTGTGTGTTCATGCAGGCATCACAATTTTGTACACTTCCCTTGGGGTAATGCAGACAATGGCCATTAGGACAACTAATCAACAGTGAGACAATAGTGTCTGAGTAATGATAAAAATCTGATGCAATCGCTGATGACACAATATTTTTTCAATGACAAACAAATTTCATCATACACCCCTGAAAATAGATTCATACGTACAGCACACCACTGCAAATGACCTAATTCTGAGGCAACAATAGAAATTGCTTAAACTATGTCACTCCGGTGGGTCTAAAACTGACTGACATGTAAAAAAAAAGAAATTAAGTGATTGTTTCAATTAAATTACCACGACCAGCAAATTAATTGTTTCAATTAATTTGCACAAAGAGTGTAAATATTGTCATCTTGTGAAATATGCTTAAAAGTAGAGTTTGTTAAAAAAAAGGTTAAGAAAATTGCTTTATTTTTCAGTACAATATAAGTGTAGTTAAAGGTCTTGTCGTGTGTTTGTTATGTCATATGAATTTGAAAATATCCCAATCCTATCAGCTGCCCAAGACAAAGATTTATTCAGAAATTATCTGACAGTCTCAGGTGAGTTTATACATAAAAATGATTCATTATGATTAAAAAAGCTTATTCAAGTAATTCAAACTATCAATACAAAAACTGCTACCTTGAGCTAACAAAATCAACATGCTGTTGCTGTCTACTTAAACCCAAATAAAAACAATTCAGAATACATTGAATTAACTTTTGTAGAAAAAGCAAAATTTATTTAAATGTTGTCTGTGGAAAGGTTGAGGTAGGTTTATTTTTAGTTTTCACCAGTTGTTTAGACTCCTATCTTTTGTACATTTTATCATACAATGATGAGAATATCAGTCTAAACAAAACCATAAAATAGTGAAATTTGATTGTTTATAAAATAGAAGTTGTGAATAAAAAAAATAAAAAAAAGTTCCCCAGAGGAATTGTTATTATTTGTGTATTCTGATACCCTGATGTCTTTTGTAGCAGTTGTAATGAGAAATCTACAAATAAAAAAACCATTGTTGAAGTGTTGGGCAAAAAAATCAATGTTTCAATGTAATATGAAATTAAATGCTGCAGAAAATGGATCCTTCTAAAAGAAGATCATCGGCTGCATTCACAAGAATTCCTCCATTTTGTTTTGTGGTTTGAAGATCTATCGGCACCTTTTTTCTGCTGCTGTTCTGCATGGTGGTCGTCTATTTTAAGAATGTATTTCTTGCAAGTACAGTTTTTTATTTCTTGATGGCAGCATTGGAATAAACTTATATGAGGCAACAGTTGTTGGTTTTATTCCACAAATATTCAGCTGCTTTAGTTCAGTCAGAGAGCATCCACTAGGAGCCACAAAGGTCCCTGCGTCGATACTGGCCCTCGCCAACTCAGTGTTATGAGTAGCACAGGGATCTGTGCGGTAAAGTAAGCGAGCTAATAGTAGGTTGTATGCTCCACCTCGACGCAAAAAAAAATCTTCTTGGTTCTAGCCTAGTGAAAAGGGATAACTCCCGCTGTTCAGCTGATACTGACTTTAGGCCAACCCCGGACGAACTTACTTTATTTATTTATTGTATCATGTTTTTATTTTGTTTGTTTTTCTACCACAATGTAATGGTTGATCTATTTAACCCACCTTCATGGTGTACCTCCCCCCCCCCCTATTATAATGGAGAGGCACGTTTGCCTAATTGTAACCAAAACTACACCACCACTGACATCCATTCCCTTAGTTTATTTAATAATCATTATTTAATCTTAATTAGCCATCTTATTTATTAGCAATTGTCTTCTTAAAGTTTAGGTGAATTTATTGCCTCAAAACAGCACATGTTATTCCCAAAATCCATTCAAGTGTGTTTATATATCATTAAGAAATATGGTTATATAGTATATGGTGTGCGTTAATTTGCATTATGATTTTAAATCAAAACTAGTTATTAATAAATAATTACTTGGTTTTATTGATTTCTCATATATTTATTCTCAAACCCATATTAAAAGCAATCCTCTGTATAATCTTATATAGAAATCCAATTAAAATTAAAATCAAAATAAGCGTAAATCATTTTATGGTTCTTATTACTTACGTTAGTTTTCTAATTAATATGATTTTCAATTAAATTAAAACTAAATATTTGTGCCTGGCGCGAGGATCATATTTTTGCTTAATAATCCATAAAGAAATTATTTCATTAAAATGTCAGAAAAAGTTTATAAATATACTGATAGGATTATCCCCTTTCCCAGCCAACATGGGAAAAAGACAACTTTGTGTTTCCTTAGCGATATTGTATATCTGAATAAAGGCTGGAGAATTATTGGTTTGAAGGTTGTGGGTAACAACAAAAGTAACAAAAAAGAGTTTGGTGGGAGAACTCTTGAATTAATAATAATGGATCAGTCTCCAATGAGCACCCGAAATCATCCCAGAATGAAAGGGTTTACTTTTGCTTGTCTACAGTAACTTTCTGCATTCTGGATATTTGTAAACAAACCAAACAGACAATTTGATCAGAAGTTACTGTTAGACAAGCAAAAGTAAACCGCTTTTCTTACTGGGATGATTCGGGTCTCATTGGAGAAACTTGATCCATTATTATTAATTTAGTAGTATCTCCCAAACTCTTTTTTTTGTTACTTTGTCTGTTACCACAACCTTGCAACCAATCAATTCTCCAAGCCTTAATTCAGATATACAATATCGATAAGGAAAACAAAGTTGTCTTTTTCCATGTTAGCTGGAAGGGGATAATCCTATCAGTATATTTATTAAACTTTCTGACATTTTATGAAATAATTTCTTTATATGGATTATTAGAAGAAATATGATCCTCCGCCAGCACAAATATTTAAGTTTTAATTTAATTGAATATCTATATTTAAATTAGAAAAAACAACGTAATTAAATTAAGAACGCATAAAATATTACGCTTATTTTGATTTTATTTTTTTAATTGATTCTATATAAGATTATACAGGGATGCTGATTTAATATGTTTTGGAATAAAACAATAAATATGAGAAATCAATAAACCAAAGTAATCTATTTATTAATACTAGTTGTTGTTAAAATTCCATATGCAAATCTAACCACACCACTATTACTATATAAACCATTGATTCTTAATGATATAATAACACACAGTGAAGGATTTTGAATAACATGGTGCTGTTTTGAGCAAATCAAATTCACCCTAAACTTTAAGAAAGACAATGGCTAATACAATAAGATCTAATTAAATTTAAATAATGATTATTAATAACGAAGGAATTGGATGTCAGTGGTTGGTGTAGTTTTGGTTACAATTCAGCGCAAACGTTGCCAATCTTCCATTATAATAAGGCTACACAATGAAGGTGGGTTAAATAGAACAACCATTACATTGTAAGGTAGAAAACAAACAAATAAAAAAGCATGAATACAAAAATAAATTAAAGTTAAGCGTCGGAGGTGGCCTAAAAGTCAGTATCAGCTAACAGCAGGAGTCATATCCCCTTTTCATAGCTGCTAGACCAAGAGATTGTATTTTTGCGTCTGAGGGGCGTAGCACTACACCTACTATAGCTCCTTACTTTACGCAACAATCCCTGTGCACTCATACACTGCATGTGGCGAGGCCGTATCGAACAGCGGACCTTGTGGCTCCTAGGTGGATGCTCTACTGACTGAACTAAAGCAGCCGAATAATTTGTGGAATAAAACCAACAACTGTTCCTCATATAAGTTTATTCCAAATCGCCATCAAGAAAATAAAAAACTGTACTTGCAAGAAGACATTCTTAAAATAGACGACGACCACCTGCCCAAGAACAGCAGCAAATAACAGGTGCCGATAGATTTCAACCCACAAACCAAAAATGGAGGAATTTCTTGTGATTAGCAGCAGATGATCTCTTTTTAGAAGATCCATTTCTGCACATTTAATTTCATATTACATGAAAACATTGATTTTTTTGCCCACACTTCTTTCAACAATGCGTTTTTTTATTTGTAGATTCTCATTACAACTGCTACAAAAAAGACACAGAGTATCAGAATACACAAATCAATAACAATTCCTCTGGGATACTTTTTTTATTTTCATTCACAACTTCTATTTTAACAATCAAATTTCATATTTTATGAGTTTGGTTTTAGACTGATATTTCTCATCATGTATGCATAAAAACTGTTTCAAAAAGAAGGAGTCCTAAAACAACTGGTGAAAGACTAAAAATAAACTACCTCAAAATTTCCCAGACAACATTTAATAAATTTTGCTTTTCTACAAAAGTTTAATTCAATTATTCTGATTGTTTTATTTTGGGGTTTTAAGAGACACAAAACAGCCATGTTGATTTTGTTAGTAACGGTAGCAGTTTTTGTATTGATAGTTGAATTACTTTGAATAAGCTTTTTATCATAATGAAATCATTTTATGTATTAAACCACCTGAGATTGTCAGATATTTCTGAATAATCTTTTGTCTTGGGGGCAGCTGCATCAGGATTTGGGATATTTCAAATTTCATATGACATAACAACACACTGACAAGCCTTTAACTACTTATATTGCTACTGAAAATAAACAATTTTTCTTAACTTTTTTTTTAACAAACTCTACTTTACATTATTCACAGGATTGCAATATTTCACACTCTTTGTGCAAATTAATTGAAAACAATTAATTTGCTGGTCGTAGGTAATTTAATGAAACAATCACTTAATTTTCTTTTTTTTTATTTACCTGCATGTCAGTTTAGACCCACCGGAGTGACATAGTTAAGCAATTTCTATTTGTTCCTTCAGATTAGGTCATTTGCAGTGCGTGTGCTGTAGTATGAATCTATTTTCAGGGTGTATGAATGAAATTTGTTTGTCTTGAAAAATATCTGTGTCATCAGGCGATTGCATCAGACTTTTTTTATCATACTCAGACACTATTGTTCTCAACTGTTATTAGTGTGTCCTATGGCCCATTGTCTGCATTACTCCAAGGAAGTGTACACAAATTGTGATTGCCTGCCATGAAAACACACAGGCAAGCTTTAACAAGAGATCACAAATATTATAATCAGGAAATTTGTTTCAATTAATTTGCACAAAAGAATATATCTTACTGGTTGTAAGCAACAGGCTGACTAATAACATTCTGTAGATAACTGTTATTAAGTTTTGAGTAAAGATTGTAGAACAAGAAATGCTTTTTTTAATGTTTTATTCTTACTTTTTCTGTTTACTACAACGGAAGTTCAAGGGCCTGGACACTTGGATGTTTAACTGCTATATGAAAAAGAAATCTTGTCTTACAACAAATGGCATCATTATCAAAGTAATAATAATTCAGTTTATGATCAAATTATGAAAGTAAAAATACTATTTTCACGCAAGTATTTTCATCCTTGTTGTTTTTAAGACATATTTTAGCCTGATATAGTTCTTTGCCCTTTTCTTGAGTATTATGGTGATCTGTTAGTACTTTTTTTTCTTTGTCATTCATCAACTTAAACAACCACCATGCTTAACAAAAAAAATCACAGGTCTGTGTAATAATAACATCTGATATAAGAACAACTGTGATATTAAAAGAGTAACATCTGTTATATACATAAATGTACATAACATAATGAAGATTCATCTCAGAAGAGTCCTTTGAATAGGTTAGATAAAAGCAAATTCATTATCATAGATTTGGCACTTATATTTCTTAGTTTTATTTTTAAAAAGAGTAACGAGTAAGACATTAAATACATTCCCCAATTTCTTTGTTTAAAAAATGGAGGATATGTTTATAATAATAATGATTATTATAGTATTATACAGGTGCTGATAAGTATGCGTCCTGCATCCCTGCACACAAAAATCGTATCCATGCATCCCAGGTTTTTCTTTTCTTCCCTCACCATTTCAAGCTAACTGTAAATACATTTCATAGTTTCTATTGAAACGAATTACATAAGATAGGTTACAAGGTAGGGGTTAGACAGCTTAGTTGTTGTCCCCAGATCATAAATAAAAAACCACTACAGTCTATTAAGAAACTTTAATTGGGAACCATGAATTTCCTGGGGATTTATTCAAAGGAAATAAATGTGTCCAGGATGTACTGAATTAAAAAGCTATCAGCATC
>CM042138.1:49194799-49352299 GCA_023376005.1 Doryteuthis pealeii
TAATACTTGGTACAACAGATAAACAAACGTCCACATTATCAATTAACAATGAATAATTAGGCCCAAAATAAACATTGGTCTCTTGGTTTTGAGACATTTGTCTCGGTTGGATATCAAATATCTTCCTATCACTCCTTTTTTTAATTATATTCATATTCACTCATGTATACACACATGATTCACTATATCCCCTCCAAACACACAGACACTCATGTGTCAATAATCTTACATACTATATTTTCATATAACTAATTATTACACCTATATATATATATATATATATATATATATATTATATATATATATATATATATACTTGCATACCTCCAAATGCATTCTGCACTTGATGCAATGCGTAGTATCATACTAAAATATTCCTTAGTTTTAGAAATGAGTTATGTTTTTAAAAAATTCCATTTTAATTGGTTCTAATTAGTTGTAATTTGCTATTAAGTCAAAAACTGACCAGTCTCTTATTTCACATTCTGTCTGTTACTTTCCACCTCTTTATGTATATCTTGATTATCTCCTCATTATATATGTTCGTTTCTCAGTGAGAGTAGAGAGAGAAAGATTTGAGAGTGAGAAACGTATTTGTATATTAAGTTTCATAAGCAGCCAGCTTCAGAACATCTTGGCTCTTAATAAATTTAAATTAGGTCAAACCTTCACTTTCTTACAAAACGATTTTAATGTTGTTTTTTTTTTAAATTCCTGGCCGTATTAATTTATTTTCTTTAATTTAATTTGCTTTGCAAACCAATTTGATAATTGGATGAGAAATAAGTATTTCTCATCCCAATTATCTACCCAGATACCAACAGGTCACATTTTGTCTAGTATATATATATATATATATATATATATATATATATATATATATATATATATAGTAAAATTGGGACAGTCCAATAAGTTTAGTATCAGAAAATTTTAGTAGTCATGCCATTTTCTTAATTTGATATATATTAAACACCTTTACTTTTACCATTGCCATGAATTAGTGACTTTATGTTCACTATCATAATTATTTGTGTATAACCCAACCCCATAACTTTGGGCCACAAAATTCTGGGGAAAAAATTATTCTTTAGAATTTGTAGCACCTAAATTTAGCATCACACAATATTCACTGAAAAATCCCCCCCCCCAGTTTATTTATTTTTAAATTGTTCCATCATAATTCTCAAAAATTATTGTTTCTTAATTGAATTGTGATTAAGTGTAAATGCTGTTTTTTTTCTTTTAAATGTAAGAATTTGATGAATGTATGAATTTAATTTTTTTAAAAACTTTTGTACTGTGAATTGAAGTGATTCAGGATGATTAAAATTGTTTTTTGAGATGATGGTAAAATAAATATTAGAGCCCTGCAGTTTAACCCTACAATTTATTAAGAAACTTTAGTTGGGACCCATTAAATTTCCCAAGGACCCATTCAAATAAAATCTGTGGGTCCCAGGACTTACTAAATTAAAAAGCTATCAGCATCACTGCAAACATATTAGTTTGGACTAGAGATATAACTTACTTTTGATCAGCCCGTCCTGAATATGGTGAGGCCAAAAAAAAAGTTAATAATATAGTTCTTATGTATAATATGTACCCCTAATTTTTAAGCTAAAAAATCTGGAAAAATAATGCATCTTAAGCACAAATAATTATGTAATATTAGTTGACAAAGTTTTTAAGAGTCTTTTTGTTGTTGCTGTTGTTGTTTTTCATCATAAATGTCAACTTATCTGATGCTGGTATCCATGGTAATAATTGTTTTTGTTGTTGGCACCTTTCCATCCACTAAGGACGATGACGTAGTGTAAAAAAAAAAAAAAATTTATCTGCACAAGTGACACTGCAGGCCAATTCTTGAGTGACAGTCTTTGGTGCACTGAATGCACACAAACTGTGATGCTTTCTGGGGCTGCTGGTTTTTCTCCCTCTTTCTGGCTCTCTTTGCTGTCGGGGCTACTCTCCTCCTCACCCCTCTGTGTGCCTTGCTTAACATTAAGGCGCCAGCTCGCTCTACTTTTTGCATCTACCTCCCACGTGTTTGTATCAATATGGCATATCCTCATGACTCTCCTGCAGACATCTTTAAATCGTAGGCGTGGTCTACCAACCAATTGGGAGCCTTTTACTAATTCGCCATACAAAAGATCTTTTGGGATGTGTCCATTTTCCATTCTCCTGACATGTCCAAGGCAGCAAAGGCACCTCTCACAGAGAATGGAGAACATGCTGTTCATGTTGGCGCAATCCAGCACGACTGTGTTGGGCACTTTATCCTGCCAACGAATGTGTAGAATACATCGTAGACATTTGAGATGGAAACTATTGAGTTCGTACTTTCCATAAGTCTAAGTAAGACCAAAGTCATGGCACAAAACGCGGACTCTTCTCTGGGTGCAACATTGCATCTGTGGAGTTTCAAGTACCTTGGGTCCACCATCTCCAACTCAGTATCCTTTGATTCTGAAGTCAACATCAGAATAGCAAAAGCAGCAGCAGTCATGGCCAAACTGAGCAAGAGAGTCTGGAATAATGCCAGTCTCACCAAGAAAACCAAGCTGCGTGTCTACAAAGCATGTGTTCTCAGTACACTCCTCTACAGTAGCGAAGCATGGACAACATATACAAGGCACAAAATGGTAATAATAACCAAATCGAAACCTAATAAAAATCATATAAAACACAAAAAATAAAGAATTTCAACAAATTTTAGTTTTATTTAATTTAGTATTAGCTTCAGCAAATACAAATAATTTAATAAGTTGAAAAATGTACAAAAGAACTATTTTCTCATACTATCAGATTCCATTCCCAACTTTTACCTAAAAAAGGATGTTTATATTGCTTTATTTAAAAATAAAAGACTGATTATGATTTTGATTGATTGATTTTTGTTATACAATAGATAGTAGCCTATCCATTTTGTAAAGAAGTGTAAAAATATTTGAATTCAAAAGTTAATTAGTAATTGATTAGAAAAGTCATGGAAAATAACCAGAAATTTACTTGACAGCCTTTGGCCCCTTATTGATCTGGATGTGATGTTCTGATTCATTTAGAACTAGAAGTGGCTACCCGGCATTGCCCGAGTAGAGGGGGATAATAAAAAGTTAGTTTTGCAGATCCATTGATTGTTTTGATCTTACATAATTGATTAGTTTATGTTTGAATCACGAATGCCACAATGACTTCTCTTACTATTCAAATCCTAATTTTTAAATATTTTCCCAGATATAAATTAAATCTTCATTTTTGAAAAAAATGAAAGCTCTGGTGATAGTGAATGTGTATATATATTTACTGTCATTAATTGTTTTATTTTTATAGTTTCCTCCATACATACATACATACATACATACAAACAAACACACCAACTGTCCTTTATATATGTATATATATCACATGACTGAAATTGGTGGAAAAGGCTTAGCTTTAGTCAGAGTTAACTAGGCGATTGTCTTAGACAGATGCGAATGCTGTCTGTCTCCAGAATTCCTCTCAGCTGGTTGGAAACATGATCTTGGGAAAATAAAAATGTTAAAATTTAACTATGACTGACTTCATTTCTAAAAACTAACAGACTACAGAGGATAGACACAAGAATGTACAACCCCAGTAACACCCAAGCCAACCAAAATCAACACAAGAACAAGACAAGAAGATGAATATAATAGAAGAATAAGAATGAGAGCTATGCAATATTTTAATGGCATGTTAACGTGTCTAGAGTTATTTTATGCCTAGAGGTTAGGGAATCGCATTCATTGTATGTTCATATCTACATTTCTTGTGTAGTTATTTATTAAGAGCTTTTTTTGTTTTTTGGGGGTTTATGGACATGGTCCTTTTAAATAATTCTTAAACAAATACATTTGACCCATAGATGGAACCCTAACAGGTACTACGACACAGTGTCAGAGTGGACCTGGGAGTAATGGCAATGAAGGGGTACTACACACTCCCTAGAGCCCCAGAACTGAAGCCTCACCATCAGATGCAGTTTAGAATATAAGACTGAAAGGTTTTTAAAATCTTAAAACACTTGAGAAATACAACAGCAGACTACAAAAGAATATGTGCATTGACATGATTTATTCATTAAAATAATTTATATCATAATCCTCTGATTTTTTTATGTATATTACCATAACACAGTAAAAAGGGAACAGTGTAACAAAATTATGTTAGCACAATAATGTTCTTCAAATGCTTTAACTTAAATGTATCTTAGTAGTTATCATCCTTTAGAAATTATAACAACTAGAATAAATGTGAATACAGAGCTTATATATTAAGTTGTAAATGGGATTAGAAATTACTTTAATAAATTAATTTCTAATCCCATTTGCAACTTGATATATAAGGTCTGCATTCACATTCACCTTGATCATTATAATTTCTAAAGGGAGATAACTCATAGGGTACTTTTATTTATTTATATATTTGCAATTAATTATACTATAAATTCTAAAAAATAGGATATAAATTGATATTGAGCCTAATGGCTGCCAAAACCAAAAGCAAATATTGATGATACTTTAAACATTAAACACAAAAGGAAACAATGTTGCATATTACAATTTCTGATACAGAAACACAATTCAGTTGTATGTTATTCATAATTATATCTGTTAGAAAATACACAGTGATTTGCTTTTCTTAAACGACCAAAAACATCTACCAGTTATATGGTATTCACAACATATAAAATATGGACAATGGGTAACAATAAGAAATTCTAAAACTGTTAAATGTATTTATTAGGTACAAGTTTAAGTTTTGGACTTTTTGTAGATAGATTATTTTTTATAAAGGTGTGGCTGAGATATCAAATTAAACATAAGTAAAACTTTATTGTCAAATGCAAATAATAATTGAAAATATACAATAAAGGAAGGGCACTAAAAATGTTTACACATTCCACATACACTAGGATTTGTGTGTATTTTATAGCCATGAAAATTTGATTATCAAAAATAAATAAATGAATTAAAATAATAATGCAAGTCCGTTTTTTTTCTCTCTTTTTTTTCCTTTTATATCTAAATTTTATACTACTCTGCAAAATAACTGTTTCCATATTCAATATTTTTTAACTGTAGTATTTTCGTGAATAATACAGATACTATAGTAGCCCTAATCCTATCAATTTTTTCTGGGCACTATGCATGTAACTTCATGGTCATGAAGTAATAGTAAACTTGAGTAACCTTTTTTCGTATTTTATTCTTTGACCTCATGTGTAATAATTGAAAAAAAGGTGTGTATGTGTCACGGGCTTTTCACATAAACATGTCACAATTCTACACATTTACATTTTTTTTAAGTAGTATAGCTATTACTTGCAATAATTAAATATGTCAAAGGATAAGTGGTGGTGCTTGATTTACAATAGCCCAACTATTAATTAAAGTAAATTTTGTTTTAATTTAAAAAATAAATAAATGTAACTTAAATCATCCGTCCAGATAAAAAAAAGTAAGTTACCGTCATTTGCTTCATTTTTTTTTCTCCACTGAACAGTTACAGTTGTTAAAGAAATATCCCAAAAATTACAAATCGGTCATCGGCTATAACTCGACACCTTAGTGGTTGGGAGAGGGAAATCACTGAAACTTACTCTTATCTAAATGGTGAATATATTTGGATTTATTTATTACATTAAAACAAAATTAACCGAAATTTTTTCATTTACAAGCATTAGCAAATAAAAGAGCCCCCCCCCCCCGTTTTTTACATGTCACATAAACTTTCCAGTGATAAATAAATAATGTAAAAATTGAAATGAGCTGAAAAATGATACAAAAGAATAAATAGATTATTTTTTAAAAATTGAAAAATCAATTTTCACATTTTATGTCCCTACTTTTTTTTATAATCACTTTTTAAATGCTAAATTACTCGGTTACATTTGTTGACGAAAATATTATAAAAAGGTCTCATCATTCATGAAAACCTAAGGTCAAAACTGTAAAAATCAGAATCGATAGAATCAATAAATATATTTAAATTTTGTTGTTTTATCTTTAAATAACTTGTTAACCACAGTGAAATATTTAACAGAAAAGTACAAATTAAATAATAAATGAAAAAAGATTTTAATTTTTTTTTTTTTCGCAGTATAAAAAATGTTCTTATTTAATTAAAAAAATAAAACGTGGTTTAAGGTTTAAAAAATTGACTGCAAGTACGTTTTGATAAACTTAAATTAAAAAGATACAATTAATTATTTAAAATAAAAAAGACAAGCTGTATTTTATCGGATTTACAAAGTGACTGATATTAGACAGAAATTACCATTTATAAAATAATTTAAGAATGCAAAAGTAAATAGCTGGAATCAAATTAATTTCCTCTTGAGTTTCTCATTAGATTTCTCGTTCGTTGGATTAATCAATGACAACGAAGAAAGACAAAATTAAATCGATAAGTAATTTTTGAAAAATGCCAAATTAATCAGATAAAAAAAAATATTTTTCTTTCTTTCTTGATTTTATCTTTTTATTCGAAATGTAATTTAATTTCTCATTTATTTTTATAATCAAAAGCAAAGTCCATAATGTTTCTAAAGTAAACACTAAAAAAAACAAAAAGTCATCAGATGAATATTGTTATTGTTGATGTTGCAATTATTATTATTGCAAATTAACTTATTTCTGGTACAATTTATTATCATTAAACTATTCTTACTTATTATTATCACAATTTATTACAATTTACAACTATCATAATTATTACAACTACAATAATTTCATTATTACAATAGTTACTATTATTACTACTAATGTGAAAATTCATAACAAAAAATGATATATATAGAATTGTTACAAACAAGACGAATAAATTAATCAGCTGACACTATTTATAGTCTAAAAGCAGAACAGCAGGTCCAAATATTAATAATAAATCGAATGGCAAAAATCGATCAAATGTATAGAAAGATAATCAGATTTTTTTTGTATTGACAAAAAGAAAAATAATTCTTTAAAAGAAATATTTAAATTAAAATTGTAAAAACCAAAACACTTTGTGTATCATTATTGTGAAATCGTTATTCGGACATCAACAAAAATATCCGTCTTTCATGTTTAAGGTGAAAAAGACAGTTTCTTAGACTAGAACAGGTAATTCAACACAACAGTAATAATAATAATAAATGACATTTATTTTATTTATTAGCAACACAAAATCTACTTTTTTTTCTTCTTTGCTCTTTTTTCTCACTTCCACCTTTCATCGTTAAATTCGATCAACACATCATCACACCTTTTCCACAGCTCCCCAGTTTTGCTAAAAACACAAGATCCCTATCGTGATCTGCGATTGTCTCTCTGACAAAGACCTAAGAGATTATTGGCCACCCCCTACACCCATTTTCGCAGCAGTCGTCGATGAAATATTAACAAAAAAATCAACTTACCAAAGCGGAGATCTCTTCGTCTAAGTCGGCGTCCGCCATCATGTTACGAGGTCAAAGGCTACTAATGACGTCATTTCCGGATTCTCATCCCCCACCTTCTTCTGTTCAATTTATAAAGCACGTGTTTTGCTTGCTTTAGATTTGTCACGCTTATTCTTTTTCATTGTCAAGCATTACAAAACATTTGGACTGTTACTGTAAATGTTTAATCGTACGTGTATTGATTTAATCTAGTGATTAATTCAGATGATGTGAAATTTACCTAATTTATAACAAACAAACAAAAAACAATCTAAAAACTCACAAAACAACAAACTGTTTTTAGACAATTTTATGTTTATTTTTTGCGATATCACATACATATTTCTGCATGAAGGATTTTTTTTTTTTTTCTTAGCTTTCCAGATGGTCTGAAAATTTTAAAACTGACATTCTAAAATTATTCAGACTTAAAGTACATTTATTAAAAATAGTAATCCCTTTTTTTGTAAGCAAAATGTAACTAACTTATTAAAAAAAAAAAAATCAAAGACTCAAGTATAGAGATTAATTTGTTAAATATCAATAACATAAATGATGAGAAAACTTATTTAATAGATTTTCCAACTTACCATAGAAGCAATTACTGTATGGCTAAATATACATCAATTTTTAATAACATTTCTACAAATATCTGTTATAAAAAAGAAAGAAAGAAGTCATATTTAGATCAAATGAAAAGAATGCAGGCTAACCTTGTTATTATTATTATTATTATTATAATTTACATATTTTTATAAACTAAGGTTTTGTGGTTTCAGTCTTAATTGAAGACTAAAGTTCAGTTTAAGATATTGAAACACAGCAGAAGTTTATCATTTCTTTCAACTGAGTTTAGCAATTATTTCATGGAATTTTTTAGATGAGACTTGATAATTAGTATTATTTGGATTATTTGGACTATTGTCCTCATCTTCATTGTTATCTGTACAACTTTCAGGTATTTCTTGTCGGACTCGGAAACCATCTCAGACTCGGGAACCTTCTTTTAGTAATTAACACAGCTTAACACCTGTACCCCAGCTATAGTTAGTGGAATGAGAACAGGATATCCCCGTGGACTGAATAAAGGGTTAAGTTCAAAGTTCCGTGATGGCTCCTGATTACGACAAGAAGGTTCTCGAGTCCGAGAAGGTTCCCGAGTCCAACAAGAAATACCTGAAGAAGGCACATTGGCTGAAACGTTGTACAGATAATAATGAAGATGAGGACAATAGTCCGAATGATTCAAATACTATGAGTTTATCAATATTCTGAACATCCCGCACCTTAGAGTGGTTTAGAGGGAAGGATGATTAAAGAAACCCCTTTCATTGTGATAAAATGGATCTCTTTTATATCTTCTTTCTCTAAACTGATGCAGTTTAATGTCATACCCAGGACACTAAAACCCTCGGCCACTGCACATATGATAAAAAGGATTGGGTGTTTGCCATAAGGGCAATATGGTTGGGACAATCATATAGGTGCCAGGGATTGATATGACCAGCCAATTGATTGGAGGGGGCCTCTGACTACCCGTCTAGCCTAAGTAAGAGCCAAAGTGGAGTGTTGCTTGTCATGGACTACACAGTTACCAGGATTCCATCCATGGCCAATAAGTGGCACCATTGGGGAGATTTTACCCCTCTGCAGAGATGCAGTCATCTTATTTTACTGCCCCAGCCGACAGGGCTGCTTCTGTGTGGATTAATAAAAATAAAATTAAACCAAATGAAAATAAATAAAACAAAAGTAAAACAAAATCAAATTAAATATAAAAGAAATAAAAAGACACAAAAAGTAACAATCTCCCAGAAGGCCTCAGACCGGAAGAGCCCTCTGAGCATGTGCAAAAAAAACCCTGAATTCTTGGCGCCAAAAAGGTCTCTCAGGCTTTTACTTCAAGACTTTGAAGAAGAAACACCTATTGACTTGCTCGGGAAATATTTCCCCTCAAAGAAGTTGTGTGAATCAATAAATAAAAGTCTTACCCTAAATTACCCTTATTTCAGTTCCTTTCGCTTCTTTTCCTAAATTTCCTTTCAGCTTACCAGCCCACAAGAAGGAACAACCAACTATATTGGGGATTATACACTAATACGAACAAGCTTAAACCACATAAAGCAAAAAAACACTCCCCATACTTCCTTGTGACAGAATCTACTGCCAGCTAGGGTTACAAAAGTCTCCCCTTTTTTAGAGGAATATTTACAAGAATTTATGTAGCATGATAGATTTAGCAATAAAACATTTAAGGATTAATGCATTCATATGAGTGAATTATATCATACTTAATTTTATGTGCAAAATAAATTCATTGCTGTATCATTCCAAGTTTCCTCAATTTTTTCTAAATGTGTCAACATTAAATGTTCTACTCTCTTCCTAGACTGCTTTAAGGGGTCTAATTGACAAAATCTAGCAAGGATAATGTTCAAATGACCATATTGGAATGCTTAGCGGTGGGGAAGATATTTAGTTGAGTCCCTACTCAGCAAAGGACCATTATAAGCATTAGTACATCTAGGATATACTAACACAGAACACAACAGAAGGAAAGATAAGATAAACTCATAGACAGACCATCATTATCATTATCGGGCCATGTTGACAGCATGAATTCCTATGATTATTTCTTGCCACCAGTCCCTATCAGTGTTGCATAATTGATGGGTATCCTATTAATTATGCATAGTTAGTGTATTTAATCGAATTCACACTAATGGTTGCGGAAAAATACAGGGGCATTTAATTGACACAAATGCAACCCAGTGTTAATCTCCTCTTCCAGTTGCCAGTGCGAACATGGGAGATAAAGTTTAGATTTTAGTTTTGGCTCAGCCATTGGACAAGACAGATGAATGGCATATCTCATTCAAGTAGCCAATTCTCGCATGCATGGTTGATAATAGTTTAGATTTTAGTTTTGGCTCAGCCGTTGGATGAGACGGACGAATGGCATCTCTCGTTCAAATAGCCAATTCTTGCATGCACAGTTGTGTTGATTCTGGGACTTATAAATTTAATAAAATGTGAACTCACCAAAAGAAAGTCTTGAGTTATTAGTCAAAAACAATATAACAACAGGACGTCCTAGAATCACCTAGAATGGAGAAGAATGATCTTAAGAAGACGAACAGCCCAGAACCAGTCAGAACAAGTTAAGAAGAAATATGAGACAAGCTACGAGACAAGTATACAACCACAGTTGGTTGGTTGGATTTTATGGCATGTCAACCCTTGGGTTATTTTGTGCTGAAGATGTTTGTTTTATTCATTCTTGTTAGGTATTCAAAACTTTTTTAAAGCTCTTTTTCAATCTATTTAACCCATAGTGTGGGACCCTAACAGGTACTATCAGTCTGGGTCAGAGTGGACCTGGGAGTAATAGTGATGAAGGGGTACTCCACATGCCCTAGAACTCCAGAATTGGAAAATCACCACTAGATGCAGTTTAAAGTCATACCCAGGACACTAAGACTCTCAGCTATTGACTTGTAGCACATATAGGATAAAAAGGTTTGGGGGTTTGCCATAAGGGCAATATGGTTGGAACAATCATATAGGGTTTGATGTGACCAACTGATTGATTGGAGGAGGCTTCTCTGAACAACCACCTAGCCTAAATAAAAGCCAAAGTGGGGTGTTGCATGTCATAGACTGTTCAACCACCAGGATTCTGTCCTTAAGCATCACAGGTCCGCATCGATGGCCAATAGGTGGCTCCATAGAAATGGGGGGCTTACCAACCTGCAGAGGTGAAGTTGGTGTATTCCCAGCCGACAGGGCAAATAGATCAGGCTTCCTATAAATTGTGAAATTGTTTTCAGGAAATTGTCTGTCTGTCTGCGTGTCTCTCTAACAACTTAGGACAGGGTGTATGAGGGACATTCAATGAATAAGGTAAAACAGTGGAAAATCAGGGAAAGTTTGATAGATAAAGTGTCACCTCAAATTCATTGGCTTAGAGGAGCATGTGATCAGGCGATGCTTGAAAGTAAAATTATCATCAGGTAGAGTTGAGCCCAGTAGCTTGTTAGGGCCAAATATATTTCCATCTCTACTTCTCCCTCCATGAATATTGTGGGTTAAGAATTTATTAGGGAAATAAAAAAGTCTGTACACAATAATATATCTTTGTGTTTCCTGATTAAAAAACATAACATGGAACACAGGGAGAGACACCCGGCCCAATCCAAGAAGAAACCCTGATATGAGTAAGAACAAGATAACCGATAGCAGTGGATGTAAGTAAAGGGCCATACAACATCATGTACATTAATAAAGAAGTTAAAATTGGGGGAAAAAATTATGGATACTAGATGAGGCACACCTTGGGAAGGTAGGAGAATTGGTTGATCAAAACACTTTAAGGTCAGGATGCTATTCAAGGTGCTTTGCTGAATAATCTATATATTAATACGCTTGTTCCTAAATCTTCCGTCTGTTATCATCCTGCAACACCCTATTGTTAAAAATAAGACCATCCACATTGTTCAAGATGCAATGCAAAAATGTAAATCCAGATTATCTTGATTCACTTAGTTGCAGATTTCTTATTTGTCCCATTTTATTTCACCCAATTTTAAAAATGAAACATTCCAAATGGTCTTGCATCGCTTAAATGCCCAACGTAAAATTAAAATAAATTTTATTTGTAATATTGAAATTGTGAATTACGGAATATAATTTGGTAATGTTGATCTTATGTTGTCCTGGCCTCCTGCTTTAATTTACGCTTTAGCGAGCCAGCATCAGGTGAATTTCCGGCCCAACTTAGATATTTTCTGAGCTGTATTTTTGTCACTTTTTTGTTGGTAATGTAGATATTTTAAACACTTCGCCCCAAATTTTTATTGGCAAATCAATATAAATATTTTACACCCGCCTTTTAAGAAAGAGTGATTGAGAGTTAAATCAAGATTATTATACTTTTTACATATTAAACTATTTTGCAATTGTTCTTAAGTAAACATATTAAACGTTATAATAATTAAATTATCATACTGTGGTATATCCACAGGTCCTGCTAGTGACAATAATTCAACTTAGAGCTTCGGAAAATTCACCAGCCTAAATCCTTCAGTTTATAGAGGGTTTCACGTGGCTAGGAGGGCCGAGATTGGACTATTCCAATAATAATTCTAAATAAAATTCCAATTAATTTAGGGATATAAATGAGAAAGATGAGGATATTAGTCTGAATAATTTGCTGAATAATAACAACAATTTTGGGTTTAGTGTTATATACCCATCTAGGTAATTAAATGGCGAGAGGGTTCTGTTCTTCTTATGAAGAGATGAGAAGCATTTGTATATGTCTCCTGCATATTTAATTCTTTTCTTACTTACTTGGAGTAGCTCGAGTAGCTGGCTGGTACCTTATTTCTGCAGTCTGTTTCTTCATTTTTCTAACTGGTCTGGTTCTGTAATCTGTAAGATGGTTTGCCAAGGTTGCCATTAGTTCATCATAGTCAACATGAGGCTTATTTTTTTAGTGATCACATTTTTTTATTCAGATCTAGACTTTCTCAACTGCAGCAGAGTTGATGCTTACATGATGGCGTCTCTCGCTTAACTGCTAAACTAATTGACTAAGCTCTGGGCCTTTGTTCCCACAGTCAGTGTGTAACTAGAAAGAAGGTTACTTAAAGGTTATTTCTTATCAATCATCTAACCCTATGGATTTTGAATTTCAACGACTTTTAATTCAAAATCTTACTCTACACTAACCATACAAAAAGCAATGGTTTATCAATATACAACATTGGGAGCCGAAGGGTTAAATAATAATCAACATGGATCTTGTACCAGAAATGACCTTCATAGCAACTATGACTCATATCAAACATTAGCTAAGATTTTGACTCTCTAATCTTAAAAGAACTAAATATGACTAATAGGATCATGGAAAATAAAGATATTTAAGAGTTTATGTGTCGATGGATTAAATAATAATAACTATATAAGTCTTGTGCCAAAAATTTCCTTCACAACATTCATCCTGATCTGTCATAAACATTGCTGCAAATTTTGAATTTATTCAGCATTGCACAAACAGTAACCCACAAAAGCCAAAGGGAAATATTGTTCTAAGTCGGATACACAAGTTAACAGAGAAAGTAGAAGAAAATATGAGTATTTTAGATAAAGGAAAAGGTTTACTTGACAACATACAAGTTAAATGAGTAATCAATAAATTGACAGGTTGCATTCACAAGTCTAAAGTCTCACTCATTCTCTCATCCAAGGTTTTACTTGTAGCAAGTGTGAGTTATATATATTTTATATATAGGTTGTACATATCTTACTAACTTTAAATAAGACTCAACACAATGGAAAAATGATGAAGTCGTATTAAAATAAACAATCTACAGATTAAACAAAGTTACAGAAATGTAGAACAGCATACCGGGCAAAGTCCTTTCTTTTATATTGTGGTATTAATAGTTCATATTTTATCTTCTTTCATTTTCTGATAATGGAGCTGACTTGTTGTGACGACTACTTGCTTGTCATCCTCAAAACTCTCAAATTCCCACTTCTTCTTTTTGGCGCTCGATTTTTAAATTCAACGTCTGTTGGTTTCCATTACTGCATTTTTGGAATTCTCACTCCCCCTTTTTAAAACAATCGGCAACTGCCATTTTATTAACCATTACATACTATTTATAGAAAACAGATGATTCCATTGTCCTCTTTTAGGTACTACATGCCAAATATACAAACAAATATTGATATATTACATTCCATAATATATTGTGTTTGATAACGAATCAATATTTGATTGTTGCAGCAGACAAGGTCCATTTTCAACTGATATCACATTCAGTTGTTTTTTCATAACTTGTTGCATATTCTCAACATTTTCCAAACAGTGACCACAGGGTTGGATTTTGACTTTTGGGAATAGAAGATAGTTACAAGGAAAGTAAGGGGACTGTGGTTCTACAGAAATATTTTAGTTGGCTGGTTTTTATGGCATGTAAACCCTTGGATTATTTCATGCCAAAGACATTTTTGTTTTATTCATTGATGTTGGGTATTCAATTTTTTTAAAGAAATTTTTTGATCTATTCGACCCATAAATGGGACCCGAACAGCTATTACCACACTGGTCAAAGTGGACCTGGGAGTATTGCCATTAAGGGGTACTCCACACTCCCAGACCTCCAGAATTGGAACCTCACCACTAGATACATTTTATCATCATACCCAGGACACTTAGCCCTCAGTTACCATTTTCTAGCATATATTATAAAACGGATTAGGGGTTTGCCATGAGAGCAATACAGTTTGGACAATAATATAGGTACTAGGGTTTGACGTGACCAGCTGATTGATCAGAGGCCTCTCCGACTATTGATCTAGTAAGGGTCAAAGTAGAGTGTTGCATGTCATGGACTGCATTGCCATTAGGATTCTGTCCTTAAGCATCACAGGTTACCACCAACAGCCAACAGGTGTCCCCATTAGGGTGGCGGGAGTCTTACTCCTCTGCAGAGAGCAATGTTGATGAAGGGGTGCTCCACATTCCCCAGACCTCCAAAACTGGAACTCACAATCAGATAGAGTTTAACGTCATTCCCAGGACATGTAGACCCTCAGCCACCGCCTTCTAGCACCCATATGATAAAAAGGATTGAGGGTTGCCATAAGGGCAATAGGGTTGGGGCAATCATATAGGTGCTAGGGCTTGCCATTGCCAGCTGATTGATCGGAGGGGGCCACTCCGACCTCCCGTCTAGCCCAAGAAGAGCCTAAAGTGGAATATTGCAAGTCATGGACTGCTCAGCCACCTGGTTCTATCCTTAAGCATCAGGGTTGCCACCCACGGCAACAGGTGGCCCCATTGGGGGAGTCTTACCCCCTGAAGAGGTGCATTCTAATGCCCCACCGACAGGGGGCTGCTGGGCTGGACTGGTCATTGTTTTAACATTTAATTAGTAACAAGACTTGGTGTTACTTGATCAAGCTTTTATTTCTTAGCCCATGATTCCACCGTGGGTTTTCAGGTCAGTTAAGTTTGAACCACGTATCTTTGAGGCGTAACACAGATTCTCAAAGATATGTGGTTCAAACTTAACTGACCTGAAAAAATGTAAACGTTTTTAAATAAAATAACTGGTGCATTATATTTTTTATTCATTAATATATTAACACTGAAAATTGCACTAAATTCGGTTAATTCCCTGATTTTTGGTATTTTTTTCTTTTGGCGGGGTGACATACGATGGTGGAATTTAGGTCCGTTAAGTTCGATTTAACTGATCTTGGTATTGTTGTTCTGATTGATTCTAAGTGAAATTGTTTCATGGCGATTAGCTGTCTAAGTGCTTAGAAAATTCAAAGAGCAGACAACATTGTGAAAGATTCCTCAGAAGTTATCTACCCCCACTGAAAAATTACAACATAAATAAAATGATTTCAAGATGAGAAAGAAAGATTATATAAAAATTTGAAGAAGTTTCCTTCAATATATTTTCGGAGACGTTTTGAAAGAAGAAAAGAAGAAAGAGAATTAATATGTTAAGAATATTTGAAGAAATTCCCTTTAGGAAATGAAGAAGAAAGTAAGAAAAAAAGAGAATTGAAATGAGAAGATTTGAAGTTTTTGGAGAAGTTTTGAAAGAAGAAAAAGAAGAAAGAAAAGAAGAGGATTAATATAATAATTGAAGAATTGCCTTTGGGTAATTATATTGATACAATTTACAAATGTGAGATGTCTACATTTATAATTGAAGAATTAACATTACAACTCATTACTCAATGAACAAGAAAAGTGTTTTTATATTTTGCAGGATTCATTGTTATTTTTGCAGCAGATTTGTGATTAGGAAATGGACTCAGTGACACGAGTTCAAATCCTGGATGACACTGCTTGCATTTCACATAGCGCTAATACCCTAGAGAAAGGTATGCATCCAGCTACATTCCCTCCAGCTATGGGTAAATAGTAGGGCAACTGAGCTCTTTTAACCTTGGCTAGGTAACTAGTCTAAGAGGAGGAAAAACTCTGAATTCAAACCTGTTAAACTCCGTTTAAGAAATTGACCTTGTGCCATTTCCTGCTCGTGCGGAGGGGTTGGTAAATATATATATATGAAATTATTAATATTTATGTTTAGCAGAATTTCTTATTTCCTTGTAAATGTAATATTTCTTTTTTTTAATTGAGATAAGTAATTAGCATATTCAGCTTTCAAAATTCAAATTATGAACAAATAACAGCAATTTTTTAGAAATTTATTTACATTCCATTTTTTGTGATCTGGAAAGAAGTGCTTTTTTTTATGACTGTTACTATCAAATTCTTTATTATTACAAATAAAGCCATTTTCTGCCTTGAAATAGGTACCATCTTTAGTCTTAACGAACACAACTTGGCTGTATAGAGGGTGGTAATTTTTAAACCCAACCTAACAAATCTAAAATTGATTTTTGAAATGTTTATTTTTTCATAAAATATCATCATGTTGTGCTGACAGCATGGGTTCCCATGACTCTCTCTCGCCACCCATCCCTATCAGTCATGGCAAATCCTCTTCACAGCATTCAGTATCTGCATAGAACTGATCAATGTAATTCTTTGCTGGCCAGCCCACTTTGATGTATCCATGTGTAAGATGTCTGCAGGAGAAAGTCCCTTATGAGTTTGTCCTTGCTTCTCCAGCAATGTCTGCATGTGTTGTTCATCTTACTTGGATGGTTGTGTGATAGGAGGTAAGTGGTCTTACAGCTGCTTTTTTGTGGGATGCTGCTTGCAGGATTTGTTCAGGACAGCATACAACATCCTTGTATATTTCCCATCTAGATTTTTTTCCAATTATTTCGTTGAAGTCCAAGTGGTGCAGCCATACAGTATCACTGACATTGCTATAGCTTGAAAGAATTCTTGCTTTATAAACATAATATAATAATCTAAATGGTTATTTCCTATAACTCAACATAAACAAAGGGGAACCACTCTTGACTGATAAATTATTTATTTATTGAGCTACTAAGAAAAAAGAAGACAGGGTTAGGTTAGTTTAATGAAAATAAATAATAATTTATCAGTCAAGAGTGGTTCCCCTTTGTTTATGTTGGAGTTATAGGAAATAACCATCTAATTTATCTGATTTTTGTTCAACAATGTATTTACTTATTCATTTTATTGAATTTATTTAAAGAAAAAATAAACATTTGTATTATTTGGACTATTATCCTCATCTTTATTGTTATCTGCACAACATTTTGGCCAATGTGCTCTCTGGCCTTCTTCAGGTATTTCTTGTCGGACTTGGGAAACTTCTCGATCTTGACAACCCCCTCCTCAAACATGGGAACCTTCTCTTCGAACTCGGGAGCCTTCATGGAACTTCGAACCTAACCCTTTATTCAATCCACAGGGGTAGGCTGTTCTCATTCCACTAACCATGACTGGGTACAAGTGTTAAGCTGTGTTAATTATTCTATCTTACTGTTGCCCCTGACCAGGATCGAACTGAGATAACTCAATACCTATATCCATCAAAAATTCAGAGAAAAAAACAAAACATTTTATCATTAAAAGGAATGACATTTTTTCTGTGTACAACAAAGACTTGAACATAAAAAAAATAAAATGTTTGAGCTGACTCTATCACAATATCAACGAAGACCAAACTTAGGCACTGGTCAGTTCTGTCTCACTACAGCTTACTACAGCTCTCTAGATCTAAACTCTGCTGGTGATTTTCCTTGAACAGTCCGCCAGCCCAAGCTTAGCCTGGTGGTCCTCTTTCTGTATATCTTGCTCAAACTACTCCTGAACCTGGTGGGCAGGTAAAGGACCCCAGCTGAACTAGATTCAAACTGCCTCCTTGTATATACAGTGGTACTTTGACTTAGTCTAATTTCGTGCTTCTTTTTTTTTTTAATTTTCTCGTACAAATCAATTTTCCCAATTGAACAAACTGAAATGCCATTAATCCATTCAAGACTATCCCCACATCCTAATTTAAAAAAAAAAAAAGAAAGCACTGTTGTATGTAAACACGATAAAAAAGAATGTAATGAATTATGTGGTGTAATATGATTTAATGTTTATTTTTTTTATCTCTTTTATCAATAAATATTTCTTTGGCAAATAAATTTGGAAATTTAAATGTTTTAGTGAACTTATTAACATAAGTGTATCTGAGGCTAACTCGTACCTAAAACTTTAGCTCTCAACACAAAGAAAAAAAAAATGAGTGGTTGAGTGGTCTGTGACTCAGGTACAGAGTGGTCATGTGACATATAACACTCCAATTCAGCCTAGCACCTGAGCGTACTTTTAAGTGCTGACCGTATTTTTCAAATTGCTCTTATGGCAAACATCCAACCTTTTTTACCATATAGGTGCTAGAAAGCAGTGGCTGAGGTTCAACCACCAGTTTATTAATACACATGAAGTTATTCCTACTAACTTATTGATACCTATGAAATTAATGAAAATTATTTCTACCAATTTGTTGATACACATGAAGTTAAGGAAAAATCTAACAAAAATTATTTGTACTAATTTAGTGTTCTGGGTATGTCACTAAACTGCATCTAGTAATGAGGTTCCAATTCTGGAGCTCTGGTGAGTATGTAGTATATTTTCATTGCCATTACTTCCAGGTTCACTCTGATCCGAAGTGGTAGAACCATCTATGAGTCAAATGGAGTTATTTGTAAGTTAATAAAAATTGTTTATTGATACATTGAGTTAATGAAAAAATATTTACCTATAAACTATTTGTTTACAAATCATTAAAAAAAAATTTGGCATTAAATAGCCCATAAAGGTTTATATGCAATTGAACCAACTAACACCTGCATTATTGCACCTAAATATGTGTACAGAAGAGCTTATAGTGTCACACCCAATCAGTTGTTTGGAATGACCAAATGTGTTGTTAACTAAAAAACTTATTCAAATCTTTATATATATATATATATATATATATATATATATGACATTTTTTTCAGGTTTTCTTTTAAAACAAAACTTCATATTACAAACTAGCAGAGTGACCTGGCATTACCAAGGATTTTTAAAGTTAAAAATAAATCGCTTATCTATATTTTTATTTATTCATTTTCTATACATTTGTTTTATATTTTAGTCTTTATATATTGTTTTTAAGTTGTTTAATTTTATTATATTCTTGTTTGTATTTTTCCTTTTATTTTTTAATAATTTAATATCATTGATTTATACACTTTTTAAAATTGTAAGGGTTTTGTGTATGCTTCACATATTTGATGACAAGGTTATAAAAAATAAATAAATATACTGGGTTTTTTAAGCATGAAAGAATAGTGAAACTAAGAATTTAAATGGGCTAATATTAAAGAAATACAGCTGACTTACTGTTTTGTTTGGATTAATTGTGTAACTGATACAAGTTTTAACTGTCAGTAGTTGGCTTCTGGTTGAGAAGGTACAGTAGCTAATCTTGAATTTTTTTTAAGCTAATGGATTTTGATTAGAAAGTGATTTAGAAAATATTTTACTAGGGAGAACTAATAAGTGGTATTCTAATATTTTAACTAAATGAGGTTTAGTGGTATCTAAAAAAATGCTAAGAATTGGTATTACATAGATGGTTCTCGTAAAGATCTATGTAAGTTTTCTCATCCTCAGTCATCAGTTTGTTGTATACTGGAACCTAGAATGTTTTGGTATACTAATAAGCAGTTCACAGCAATGCTAAGAATTGGTATTACATAAATGGTTCTGTAAAGATCTCCATAAGTTTTCAATGACTGCTCTAAATCGCAGTAAACAAGTAGTCATGGACCAGTTCATTTACCCCCAGAAAAGGTATGATAGGCTAGTCCACAAGTGTGTGTGATCAAAAAAATGAAAAATTCTTATGAATAAAATAAATCATCTATAAGAATGAGGCCATTTGCATTTCACATGGCGTTAATACCCTTGGGAAAGGTATGCATCTATTTCCCCTCCAACTAAAGGTAGATAGTAGGGCAGGGCAGACTGGTGTGACAACCAGTCTAGAAGAAAAACTCTGAATGCAAATTTATTAAATTCTGCTTAAGAAATTGACTTTGTGGCACTTTCTACTTGTGTAAAGTGGTATATATATATATATATATATATATATATATATATATATATATATATATATATATATATATATCACACTCAGGTGTCCACTACTAACTCACAAAGTGAGCTAGTGATATACTATTACTATATATAAAAACATTTTTTTCTTCTTTAAGGATTTGTTTTATTTACATTATCTTTAATTTAAAATTTCCACCAATTTTAGTAAATAGATAAAAAAGAGCCTTTAGTATTAATAGGACGTACACTGATTCACATTCTAGACAATTTCTCAAATCTGTCAAAAAAAAAAAAATTCAGTTGAAAAGGAAAACCAAGAGATAAGTATTGAGACTTTATATTCATGCTAAAAAGAAATATACAACATTTCAATTATAGAATCTTTTCACTCAGTCTGAACAACTGGGTAGAAATGATCTCACTTTATTATTTTATGTACAACTGTAAAGAATATAAACAAAACCTTATAAATTAATCAGCTTTCTTTCATGATCATTGTGCATTCAATTAGTACCATAAAGATTTACCCATCATGTAATATAAATTTAGGTTTTCACCTGTGTTTATAATTTTGCATATAGCATCTCAAATATGGGTTGTTTTTTTCCCCTTGTGTTTATAGCTTCATTTGCAGGTATAAAGCATTGTGTTGAAGTGTGTATTTGCTCAACTTGTCATCTCGAAGGCGGCTGGATGAAAGAGATGAATGGTTGCTGAAAGACCATTTATGATACGATAAGATGTTTTAATGAGACTGGCACAAGACAAAAAAAATCCAGGCAGAAATTGCTCAATCAGCACGAGAAGGATTGTTAAATCTCTGGAGAGGTGCGTGGGGAAAGGAATCCTCCAAGGAGTATGAGGAAAACTACAAGATAGCTGAGAATGTTTTAAACATCATTGTGATGGATTATGGAGGAGGATTTAGAGCCGAAGGTAAATAAAATCCAATGGTGACACTTGATTTCAGCAGCCTCAAAATAGACAAAACTTGACAGAAGAAAATGGAGGAAATTCAGTGTGTTGCTGACAAAGTCTTCATCTAATCCAGTGGTTCTCAACTGGGGTCCATGTAAGATTTATTTTGGGTCCACACAAACAAAATATTAAGTTGGGTGTACACAATAGTATTTTAGTTCTCAAAAATATCTATGACTTATTTTACTAGTGAATATTCATTTTTCATAGGATCTACTTAGTTGTTAAAGTTTATATATTTACCAATCCATCCATTTGTGCAGGATGTGACACAAAGTCAATTTATTAAGCGGAGTTTAATAGGTTTGAATTCAGAGTTTTCCTTCTCCTAGACTGGTTGCCTAACCAAGGCTAAAGAGCCCAGACCACCCTATTTCCCCATAGCTGGAGGGAGAATAGTTGGATTCATATCTTTCCCAAGGATATTAGCGCAATGTGAAATGTAAACAGTCTCGTCCAGGATTTGATTAGGATCAACAAGTCCATTTCCTACGACTAACCATTACACCACATGCCTCCATATTACACCAAGTTTATGAGCAATAAATTAGTTATACAATTACAATACACAAAATATTTTACCAATCTTTTGATACAATTCCTGATATTTAATTATAAAAATACAATTGAATGGCTATAGAAGCCACTAGAGTAAAATAGTTATCAAAAGGGTCCATAGTTAAAAATAAAATGGTTGAGAACCACAGATCTAGTTTGATGAGAAGATTTTTTTACAGTACAAGCAGTGACAAATTCCCAAAATTATAGGGTTTTAATTGCCAGAGGCCTGTTAGTTCTTCACTGAAGTGAATATGAAGATGAACAGCCAAGATTATTTTTAAACGTTATTCTGAGTCAGAAGATTTTAGAGAGTGCAAACTCTCAACTCAAGATCAAGTGCACCTGCTCACACCTTAAATCACCTTGGCAGGGTGCAATTTTGTCCGATTTTGAGACAAGAACATGTGAGCTCCCATCAAGCCTGAACATCAATTCTATGGATTTCGCCATCAAGTCCATTTTAGGGAGTGACGTTTCAAAGATCTCTTACAGCAGGATTGCAGCTCTGAAACGAGCTCTTGTCAAATCCTGGTCTAATTTGGATGAAGAACTAGTACAGCATTTGTATGAATAAGTTATTTCTTGATTATAAGCCATGATCAATGCAAAGATGGTAGGATATCTGTTTGTATAGACTCGGTATAAATAGTGGAATACATACAAAGTCAGAAAACAGCACAGCTCCCATGACTTTTGGAAATATTTTGGACAAACTACCTTGTTTCAGTTGTTAGCTGCCGAGACACTTCAAAATCTCCAGGATTCCTGTAATTCGCCAACACTATACCTGATATCCCTCCTCTCTACACATACACACATATATATATATATATCAAGACCGGGCACCTCATGTGGTGTAATGGTCAGCAATCTAGATTTACAGACCATTATTAGTGAGTTTGGTTCTTACAGGGTGCCCCATACTTCTGGCCTTATGCCGCATCTAAGCTAAACTTAGTAAATAACTATATATATCAAGACTATGAACTGTAAATTTTCCTGGCATTTGTATATTATTCTATGTACTTTATATGTACCTTTGATGTATTGTAGTGCACCTGAGCACTGTATGCAATAATTTCATTATTATTATTATTATATGTGTTGTACTATACACATGCCTCTATTCATTCAATTTTGAATGAATTAATGAGTAAATCTTTATGGTACTCCTTGTAGGTCTAAATTTCCTATCATTCTCAAATGAACTGGTAAAATCAGTATCCATAAAAGTGTGTGCCTGTTCCATTTTGAAACCAAGTCTTTCAAAGTGTTTGAGAAATTTAACAACCTTTCAAACTTTATTCTCTCTCATAGTTCATTACACTTGATGAATGAAGGATGCGTTAATGTCGCAAATAGTAGTCAATTGCTGTTGAAAAGAGTGCAAATCCCACGGCACCAAAAACACCAGCCTGGAGTCCAGCTGAAAATAAGATGAGACAATTTAAACAACAAATAAATAAAATATCAAATATTATTTTTGGAAATATTTTCATCTTACATTTTCTTGAACAGAAGGAAATAAATTCTGTAGAATTTGCAATTTAGCAATGTTTAATAAACAGATCACTTTTTGAAATGCACAATCAAATCCGAGGCTTTTTTTAATGTTCAATTTTTTTTCAACTATACTTATCTTTGTGTGTGTATTTATTTATACAAATTTATTCTTACTATTTGTAAACATTAGAATCTCCAAATGTTTAAATATCTGACTGTGTGATGCATTTTTTTCAATTTTCATTTTAAATCAAAATAAATGGCTTGGTTTGGATTTATTGTTTAATGGCATATCAACCTATGCGGATTATTCAATGCCAAAGCCATCTTTGTAGAAGAGTCCAAAAGTGAACATAATAGTGTGACTATGTCGCAGTTTAGCATGTTAACCACTAGAGCATTTGGACTCCCCCATAATATAAATGTGATTTTGTCTGGATATTTTATAAAAAGTTGGTTGAGATTCAAATGTAATGTAATGTAGAATAATCATACTAAGTTCCAATTACTGCTGAATTGGTAATACAAGGCAACAAGTAGCTGTAACTCTACAGATCTAACCTTGTTGAAATTCTACTGAAGAACGCCAGAATATTTATCAAGCCTCATAACATCATAGAAACCAAGCAGCCAATCAAGACTCAAGGAATGGAACCACCCAAATACATGAATGGACCATAAGTACCAGCTGTCTTGAGCACTAGTTCAGTTGTGCTTAGCCAGTTGCTGTTGTCCAAACTGACTGACCTCAATATGTACAAATAAATGTGCCCACATTTTACAAATTTTTGCTTAAAAGATAATTCTCTGGAGAATTAACACCAGATTTATTTTTTGTTGAAAAAAAAAAAAAAAAAAAAAAATTATGGATTTACTCATAATATATAAAAAGAAAAAAAGGCGGACCTGAACTTTCAGAACCCCCCCATCTAAAATTTTTGTTTTAAAATTTTTTCTTCTTCTTTCAATGGATTATTATCGATTGCACACCAATCTATCAAACTGAAAAAAAATTCAAAAAAGTTATTTATTTTTCGAGTTTTCAGGGGTGCTCAGTTCCCCATATAAGTTTATAGTAAATCGATCCCCCATATCGGAACCGCTCGAAAGGAAACTGGTGCAAAGGTGTCAAAGTTAGGGTGGCCCAGAAAAAACAGAACCCAAATTATTCATTATCGAGCGGTTCCAATATGGGGGATCGATTTACTATAAACTTATACGGGGAAATGAGCACCCCTGAAAACTCGAAAAATAAAGAACTTTTTAGAATTTTTTTTTTTACAATCTGATAGATTGGTGTGTAAACGATAATAATCCATTGACGAAAAAGAAAAGAAATTACATAGAAAAAATTTTTTTCAGCGGTTCCGATATGGGGGATCGGTTTACGATAAACTTATATGGGGAACTGAGCACTCCTGAAAACTCGAAAAATAAATAACTTTTAAAATTTTTTTTTACAATCGGACAGCTTGGTGTGCAATCGATAATAATCCGTTGAAAAAAAAAAAAAAAAAAAAAAAAAAAGATTAAAAACAAAAATTTTAGATGGGGGGTCTAAAAGTTCAAGTCCGCCGAAAAAAATTATATTCCTGCTAACATCTTTAAGAATTTCAAAAATTTAAATAATGATGTATTCTCTGAAATATACATTGAACATAAATTTAAAGAACTGAAACCACACCCATAGCTAAGAACTAATAAATACCACATAAAAGAAAAATAATCTTCCTTTTTTTATAATAAAATCTACCTGTCCAATTTTCAAGCAACAACAACAAAATTATGGATAAAGTCAAATGAGGCTCTTAAAAATTAAAAAAAAACAAAAAAAAAAAAACAAAAAACATTGTTTTCCTCCAGAAATGACTGACTCACCTCGAAGGCCAAGTACACCACCAACAATTGCTCCAGATAAAGTTCCATTTAACAATTCTGTTTTGCCTCGGATCTGGAAGAAATAAATAAATAAAAAATAGATCAGAGAGAGAAAGAAAGAGATCATTTAACTCACCACCACCAAAAAATAAAATAAAAATAAAAATACAAATAGATTTTCATTTTAGTCAAATTAATTCATTTTCTCTGATTTATCTATATCAATAACCAGAAAGAGTTTGTCTGTCTGGCCTCTATAGACATCCATATGTTACGTACTGAGGGTTTTCACCGTACTAAAATTATATGTATACCCATTTCTTATTTCTTACTCTGGTCGTATTTTCTTCTGGCCGGCTTTGCTATTCTGATCGTCTATCATCTTGGTCTGGTCTAGCGTCTGGTCTCTTCTAAGGTCTGGACTTTCTTCTATGGGGATTTCGGGTCTGGTTTCTGTTAGGGATTTCTCCTTATCAGAAGCCCTGTGTCATTGTTAGTTTTTTGGTAATAAACACAAGACTTCGATTTACGTTGATGTTACTTTATTTCCAAATCCCCAACCAGACAATCTGTGCAGATGACAGGATGCGCATAGAAATGCGACTTACACCTTCGAGCTCCTACCTGCTAACTGACTGAGTTACTTCTATCCTTAAACCGGAACAGGGTCTTCTATGCCTTCCGGTTCTCACGATTTATCCCTGGAAGGCAAGGTGAGAGTGGGGTCAAGCGTTGTCACTCACTCTCAAGGCCATCAGCTGCACTAATCACCATTATGATTTCTACAATACCTTATATAAGTATTAGGGATCCAATAATTATGTAACACACAGAGCTAACAAATTTGTATAAGTATACTTATTGGATTCAGAAATTTTCACCTAAAAATTCCACATGAAACATTGAGAGAGGAATCATTATCTTCATCATCTCTCACCACCTGTCCCTATTGGTCACCACCCATGGCAGATCTTCTGCACAACATCCAGAATCCACACAGAGCTGATAGATGTAGGTTTTTTCATGTCAGCCTACATGAGTGTGTCCACGTGTAGGTGTTTAGCATGTCTTGTTTGTCTTACTTGAATGGTTTATGTGATAGGAGGTAAGTGGCCGTACAGCTGCTTTTTTTGTGGAGTACTGCTTCCAAGATTTGTTAAAGACAGCACACAGCATCCTTGTATGGTTCCCTCTAAGTGTAAACAGGTACTTCATCTAAAATTGTTTTTCAAGGAAATTTTCATTTGCTGACAGAATGGGAGAGTGGTTGATAGGGAAACAGGGAGTGCCTTCATTGTTATGGGAAATGTTTCGCTATTAAGTCATGGTCCCTAAGGTGGTGTGACACTGAAATCCAGTGCGAACCAGGAACTCCTGCGACACTACCGCTGCCAAACTGCATTGGTTCCTTACTTTTCCTTTGGATCACAGCGGCAGTGTGGATAGGGGGGATTTGCTGCTTGGGCAACAGTTCATCCTCCATATGAACCTGTCCAGGCCAAAAAAAAAAAAAAAAAGAAAAAAAAAAAGGACACTACTCCATCGTCTCTCGTAAACGGAAGTATTCAACAAGTATTCTATTGGATAGCATGGACCCCCCCTCCCCAAATCGAGCTAGGTGTAAATACTCATAGTTTATAGCATCTGAGTTAACATTAACCTACCAGATTCAAAAAAATTGCATTAAAAAAAACAAAAAAACAGCACCCTTTTATCTTTTTGCTGCATCTTCAGAAATAAATGGAAAATAACCAAATATATATATATATATATATATATTGCGCTGGGCTGGTCATGTTTTGCGATTGCATGATGACAGAATACCAAAGATTCTGTTGTATAGTCAGCTTGACGGTGGTAAAAGAAACGTGGGTCGACCATTGCTCAGATTTAAGGACAAGCTGAAAAGTAACCTCTCAGCTGCAAATATAGATTACGCTACTTTTGAGAGCACAGCACTCAATCATAGAATGTGGAGGACTTTGTGTTACAATGGTATTAAGGATTTTGCAGCATCGGAGGTCACCAAGATACGTCAAGCTAGAGAAAGGACTAGAGTATTGGCTAGTGTCCCAGCAATACATTCAAATAATGCACACACTTGTTCCATCTGTGGACTTCTTTGCAAGTCATTGGCAGGGCTGAAATGTCACCTGCGATTAACACAAGGTTAGATGAAAGAGGTTGTCTGAACCTCATACGTCGAAATCGACGAGAGAGACCATCATATATAAAACACAGTGCCTGTGGATGACAAAATATATGCTCCCAAACTTGTTTGTTGAGTTCTCTATGGTAAAAATTTGATTGTCGGTCATGACAATTAATTGGCAAAGACTCTCCTATAAAATGGTTGTGAGCTCTCTAGCGGCTGTAACATATATACCTATGTATGTATTTATCAGTTAAATTCTAAGAAAGAAAGAAAAAGAAAGAAAGAAAGAAAGAAAGAAGAAAGAAAAAAAAGTAAGAAAGAAAAAAAGAAAAAAGTTCACTTACGCTTTCTAATGTGCATTCAGTTCCTGCAAACATGGCACCAACCAAGGCAAAGTTTTTTCCATAGGAAATAGTCCGCGCCTTCATTTCCTTTAAAACCATTTTTGTTGTGGGAGTCTCTGTTGTCATTGTGGACATTGGATCAATTCCAGCTGTAAACAAACCAAATGCACCACCAAGAGCAAAACCTGAAAAATAAATAAATACATTTGTGAGGGATTGTTTTCCAGGATTTATATGTAATGGATTCATTGTTACACTGATATCTCTTTCATATCAGCTTGAAACTATGCTCAGTGTGTTTTTAGGAGTTAAGTCATACAGTAATCATCCTGCAGTATACGAGGTTATGGAAATGTTAAATTGTCTAGAGAAACAGAGCTGTGGAGTTGGAGTTGGAAGCAATTAAGGGGTCAGAATCAGTAAAACTATACCAACTCTGACTCCAGTTAAATTTACACTTTATATGACCCTAGTTTAGTCTGGAAAGTTATACATTGCACACCCATTATTAAAAAAATTATGGTTTTATATTTATTATGAATTATAATCACCTAATTATATAAAGAGGAGTCAGAGTCAGTGGTGCCAAAAATAGAGGACTCAGAGTTGGAGGTGCCAAAAATAGAGAAGTCAAAGGTTTTGTGTTCAAAGCTCATACTTGGATGGTTTGTGTGATAGGAGGTAAGTGGCCGTACAGCTACTTTTTTGGTGTGCTGCTTCCAGGATTTTTTCAAGACAGCATGCAGCATCCTTGTGTTTCCATGTAGATTTTTTTCTTAAGCATTTTGTTAGAGTCCAAGTGGTACAGCTATAGAGTGGCACAGACATAGAAAAATTCTTGCTTTATCTTATGAGAGAGATCAGATTTCCATATGGCTGATAATCTGTCTATAGCAGTCCATGCCTTACCTGTGTGTATTGACATTGGTTTCTGTAGATGAGGTATTACTACCTAGGTATGGGTAAGGTTTAAAATCAGATGGTATGAGAAAAGGAAAAGACAGAAAATTGAATTGATATGTTTCACTATTAGGATAGCTTCATCAGAAATTAAATTTTATTTTGAAAAACCAAAGTCTACATATCATAAAGTGGAGAGAAGTTTGTTGTTTTTTTCTTTTCTTTTTTTGGGTTTAAAAAAAAATTGATTTAAGTCTAGGACCTTAAAAAAAAAAAAAAAAAAAAAAAAATTCTGCTTCTTCGCACCTATAGAATTTAATTTGTGATAAAGCTATCCTTATAGGGAAACATGTAAAATTAATTTTCAGTATTGTTTTCCTTTTCTCAGGTTCCGGTTTCAATACTGGCCCTTGTAAACTCAGCGTATGAATAGCACAGGGATCTGTGCGGAAAAGTGGGGAGCTGATAGTATGTGTGACATTCCACCTCAGACGCAAAAACAATCTCCCTGGTCTAGCGCTAGAGAAAAAGGGATAGACTCCCAAGCTGTCTGGCTGATACGGACAATAGGCCACTCCGCCGACAATATATATATATATAATCAGAGATTAAATATGGATTTAATACCCCGTAACTGCAGTTTCATGCATACTTGCAATCATCAGACAGTCAAAATTTGACCGTCTGATGATTGCAAGTGGGCATGAAACTGCAGTTATGGTATATTAAATCCATAATATTTAATCTCTGATTTTAAATCTGCTCTGCTATTTTAGCATTGAGCACCTTCATATGCCAATACTTTTCACATTCATTTACCATTATATTATATTGCATATTTTATATATATATATGTGTGTGTGTGTGTGTGTGTGTGTGTGAAATGGGATGGTAGGAAAATCATATTGCATCAATCTTTTGTGGGATTGTTAATACACAAAATGTTTATCAAAAATCATTTTCCTAAATGTCCAGCCAATCTTTCTGTATAGTACTCATTATATCCAAAATGTACACATCTCTACTTCTAGTAATTGTTCCTCATATCTATTAAAAAAAACTCTCATAAGGTCAATAACTCATACTGACTCATCTTCCTCTCCCAATAAATATAAATACAGTTCAATTCCAATCTCTTTCTTTTGCTTTCTACTCTTTCTTTTTTTTTTTTTTAAAGTTTTTTCTTTTCTTTTCTTTGCTTTTTTTAAAAGGACCTGCTGTTAATATCTACTTGAAGGAAGAAAAGAAAAAAACAAATTCTGATTTTTTTATTTATTTAGAAGTGTGCTTTATGAAGTACTTTTAAGAGTGGCACTCGATGACCCATCTTTTGTGAGTATATTCCCCACTATGTATCCACAACAATGTCATCACCTCTTCCTCAAGTATTTTGAAAACAATTGACATTTTAATACATAGCTGAATATCATTTATTGCTTTTACAGCATCAAACAGACTTTTATTGTCTTAGAGTGCAGGAATAACAGAGTTTCTGTCATCTCTATATATTAATAAGAAGAACTTATATTTAACTTTTTAAATTCCGGGCCATGCTGGGTAGCTCTGCTAATTGTAGATAATTTCTGCATCCATTTTTGCCATAAGATGTGTTAACTTGTGACTTGTCAGGAATTGAACCTAAGACCTTCTCATAACAAATTGTAGGTTGGTTTAATTTAAATAAGACTGTTTCAGCCAATCAGAGACAGGCTTGGGATTGTAGCAGGCACTACTTATAACACACACACACATTTGGTCAGTAGTTGAAAAGTCATTTGCCTGGACAGGTGCTAACAGTCTGAGCTATTGGATTAACTCAGTGCAAAGTTCACAAGATGTATCCACAACGTTCAATAAATGACAAGGTTTCCGATAAATCTTCATTTGACCACTCTCTTGACCGTAGTAGATTCCTCAGGTGAAAAGATGTTATTTCTTTACCTGGTAGAAAAATAATTCATCCTCCTTGACTACCCCCATCCTGTCCCCTAACTGGAAGATTAGTAGAACTTGTCTTTAGTTTTCTTTTTCTGAGTATTAATCCATTTGTTAACATTTCTCTGAATTTTTGAGATGAGGCTTGATGATTAGTATTATTTGTATTAGACTATTGTCCTCATCTTCATTGTTATCAGTCCAATGTGCCCTCAGTGTCAGACTCAGGAACCTTCTTGTCATGATCGTAATTGGATTGTCCAATTGGACACATGACCTAGTGGATAAAGGAGTTAGGTTAAAATAGTTCTAAGTGACAGTTAGACTGCAGGTTCAATCCTGTTCAGGGGCAGCAGTAACATAGAATAATAATTAACACAGCTTAACGCCTCTATCCCAGCTATGGTTATTGAAATGAGAATGGGATACCCCCATGGACTGAATAAAGGGTTAGGTTCAAAGTTCTGTGATGGTTCCAGAGTTCGAAAAGAAGGTTGACCGAGTCCGAGATGGTTCCCGAGTCTGACAAAAATACCTGAAGAAGGCCAGAGGGCACATCGGCTGAAACGTTGTACAGATAACAATGAAGATGAGGACAATAGTCTGAATAATACAAATAATACCATTTATTAACAGTGCCACATTCACTGCATTCTCATACTAACCACAGCAATTGCTATCTTTCTTCTGTCTAGATTTTAAATTACCACCACCATATGGTCTTTGGATGTTACATAATTTGTAGTTGTCTACAAATTATGACAGTAGTGTAGTAAAATTTAAATAACAGTATTCGTAAATGGAAAGTTACCATTGAATCATAGCATGACAGTTATAGAAGTTATTGACAACAGTTCACCTTTCACTGAACTAGCTGCTGATTTTTTATTGGATAAAGGCAAAACGTGTGAAGGGAACTGTTAGAGTAGTTAGAATTTGGTGGTTAGTCGAAGGGGGTAGACATATTTTAGAAAAAACCCAGATCAAATCAAATGCATGTGAGAAATGGCTTTTTGGATGAGAGACACCATTGTACATCTGACTCTCTAAACTAACTCTCATGTTCGCTCTGGCAAATCAGAAAAGAGGCCAAATACTGTTAATCAAATTCCCTGTATTTTGCCACAAAACTGTTATTGATTCAACTACACTACCATACATAATTGATAGGTAACCCATCAATTATGTAACATGCTTATTTCTCCCGTGTGCATGTGGTTATTTATCAGGGAAATGAATAAAGAAGTGTGTACACCAAGTATGTCTCTGAATTAATAAGAAAAAATGGAACTCAGAATGCAGAGAAATACAATACCCGATATGAAGATGTCCCCAACCCAAAGAGAATTGGACACAGCCAGCAAAAAAGAGAAGATTAGAAGATAGAAGCCTATATCAGAAAGTAATGAGACTATTTAACAGTATCAGGGCTACTCTATGGTCGCACCACTTGGACCCCAACCCAAAGAGAATAGGACACAGCCAGAGAGTACCACTTAGGACCTGAGAGGGAAGAGAAGATTAGAAGACCATAGCAGAAAATAATAAGAGACTATTTAACAGTATCAGAACTACTCTATGGTTGTACCACTTAGGACACAACCTGAGAGGGAAGAGAAGATTAGAAGACCATAGCAGAAAATAATAAGAGACTATTTAACAGTATCAGAACTACTCTTAGGACACAACCTGAGAGGAAGAGAAGATTAGAAGACCATAGCAGAAAATATAAGAGACTATTTAACAGTATCAGAACTACTCTATGGTTGCTGAGAGGGAAGAGAAGATAGAAGACCATAGCAGAAATAATAAGAGACTATTTAACAGTATCAGAACTACTCTATAGTTGTACCACTTAGGACACAACCTGAGAGGGAAGAGAAGATTAGAAGACCATAGCAGAAAGTAATAAAAGATTATTTAACATTAGGACAATCATTGCTTTCACTGTGTTCAGTAAAAGTTGTCTTGACTCATTTTCCAATTCACTGTCAGAGAGAGAACAAGAAATAAGAATGAGAGAGAACAAGAAATAAGAATGAGAGAGACAAGTGAAATATCTCACTAGCTGCTCACAAATACAAATCTTTTAGGATACATTGTCAATGTAGGTATTTATTACATTCTCATATATCTGTAAAAGTAAAGAAGTTAAGATGTTGTAGAAGTGTGACACTATGGCCTCTCTGCTTTGGTGCAAATGATGTGCAATGGTGCATGTGTGACACTATGTCCGTGTGGGCAGGACCATAAGTATATCTATGTTGAAGTCTGTGTGTATATATATCTATGTAGAGTTAGACATATCTGTGCAGTGTTGTGTGTGTGTGTGTGAGCATACATAGAATATATCTATTTGTGTGCATGGATGTGTGTGGTGATATCAGAAGAATGGATAAACTGGACAAAAGTTTAGAAAATCGGGGATGAAAAGGGATTTATTTTTAATGTCATTTGTTTAATACTGCTCTTTGGCACAAACCAGTAGATGAAACAGATTGGCCATTTGAGTATTGTGATGTTGTGGGACCCAAGTTTGTGAGGAAGGTACGGGCAGTTGCCCCATATACGCAGGATATACTAGGATGAGAACAGGATATATATATATATTTACCAACTCCTCCGCATGAGCAGGATACGACACAAGGTCAATTTCTTAAGCGGAGTTCAACAGGTTTAAATTCAGAGTTTTCCTTCTCCTAGACTGGTTACCTAGCCATGGTTAAAGAACCCAGTCTGCTCTGCTATTTACCCATAGCTGGAGGGAGAATAGGATTCATACCTTTCCCAAGGGTATTAGCGCTAAATGAAATGCAATTACCACGTCCAGGATTTGAACTCGGGGCGACGAGTCCATTTTCCATGACATTAACCATTATACCACACGCTTCCTTAATGAGAACAGGATATAAGAATATGACCAGAACGAGAACCATTGAGCAGTGGTTGATGCATGTTAGTGACAGATTGACTGAGAGTTGAAGAACTGAGCGCCAAAGGGGGATGCTTCCCTCCTCATTTGCTGTAAGCAGAGCAGGGAGTCTAAGAGCAGAAAGTGGGGATAGAGGAAAAGCAGCACCTGGGACAGCTTGCAATGGTGTTACACACATCCCCTGTGTTGTGTCTTTGAAGTTCACCCTTGTTTCTTTGGGTTTTTTTCTCTTTTCTCCTAATGACCCTGTCTCAGTAGCCCTGTCGGTTAAGGTTGTTGAATACACCTCAGCAGAGGGGTTAGACCCCCACCAATGAGGCTACCTGTTGGCCATGAGCGGTGACTTGTGATGCTTAAGGACAGAATCCTGATGGCTGAGCAGTCCATGACATGCAACATTTCACCTTGGCCTTTATTTAAGCTAGATGGGTGGTTGGAGAGGCACCTTCTAATCAATCGGCTGGTCATGTTAAGCCCTATCACCTATATGATTGTCCGGACTATATTGCCTTTATGGAAAGTCCCCAATCCTTTTTATTATAAATATGCTAGAAAGCAGTGACTGAGTGTTTTAGTGTCCTGAGTATGATGTTAAACTGTATCAAGTGGTGAGATTCCAATTCTGGAGCTCAGGGGGTGTGGAGTACCCATTCATCACCAGGTATGTAGTACCATTCCAGGTCCACTGACCTGGAGTGGTACGATGTGTTAGAGTCCCATCTATGGGTTAAATAGATAAAGATTAGTTTTAAAAAACTGAATACCCAACAAGAATGAATCAAACAAAATGTCTTTGGCATAAAATAACCCAAGGGTTGACATGCCATAAAATCCAACCAACCAACGCGTATCGGTGCTGCATGCAGCTTTGACACAAAACTGCACAACATTAGAGGTCTGAGATCACGATGCAGTGAGAAGATGCACCAGACCGAGAGGTTGAATCATAAATGGGCTTTGATATCTTTGCTTCTCAGTAGTGCTGCCCAAGACTATTTATTAATAGAAGGCCTTACTTACCTAAAACACAGCTCATTCCTGATTTAAAAGCACAGCTCTCAAACATCCGCTTGATTAAGACTTCTTCTCTTGTTTGAGCAAATTGATGGAATCCGATTGGTACAAATGGAATTTCCTTATTCTCTCGCCGCTTCAACACTTGTAGTATAATGCTTTGAAAAGAATGAAGATCTGAAGGGGGTAAAGCTGGAAGTAATTGGTTTTGCATTGGTTGCTGCTGCTGCTGCGGCTGTTGCGTTAATGACTGTTGTGCTATGTTGGAAGGAACAGCCATTTTTATTTTCTAAAGTAAAATCCTGTAACAGAGAAAAAATTCTTTAATAAACAAACTATAAAAGTATCAGTACCTATAATTCTCATTATACATAATTTCATACATAGACTGGTGAAAGGAAAAAAGAAAAAAAGACAGCTATGCAAACAACAAAAGCTTTGACCCTCATGTCAGATATAGTTTGGGGATTGAAGCATCATTACGACTAACCCAGAGTACCCTAAAAGTAACTAGAACCTCACCATCAAATAGAGTTTAATGTAATACCCAAGACATGAAGAGCTCCTGCCTTCTAGTATATATATGATGAAAAGGGTTGGGGCTTGCCATAAGGGCAATAGGATTGGAGCAATCACATAGGTGCTAGGGCTTGATGTAACCAACCAATTGATCAGAGGGGGCCTGTCTGACCGCCCGTCTAGCCTAAGTAAGAGCTAAAGTGGAATGCTGCATGTCATGGACTGTTCAGCCACCAGGATTCCATCCTTAAGCATCACAGGTAGCCACCCACAGCCAACAGGTGGCCCTATTGGGGAAGGTCTTACTCCTATGCAGAGGTGCAGTCGGTGTATTCTAAAGCTCCAGCCGACAGGACTGGGAGGAAAATGGAATGGACATTTTAATTGCTACACTGAATGATTTATACTTGAAAGACTGCATAGATTGTGTCTATGAGGTATACAAAAACTTTGACAGCTTTCAAAAACCATATATGATGTCCATATCAAATTCTATTAAAGAATTTGTCAGTTCAATCCTCAGAGTTCATGATACTCGTGCCAGAATAAGCCAATCATAGCTTTTCATTTTTATCAGGTGCCTCACACTTGTAGTCTTGTACTATACTATATAAATACATTTTAAGAGTGTTTTACTCACAGTAAGTGTTAATGAGCTAGAAACTATAACTAGTTGTTGTCTGACACTAGTAGTCTTGGTTCAGTTTAGTTTATTTTACAGCATATCAACCTCAGTGAGTCATTTTATGCCAACAAAGTTTTGAAATAAATTCATTCTTAATGGATACTCAATTTTTTTTATAAACACATTTTTCTATTTAACCCATAGATTTAATAGTCTTGTGATAGACTAATATATAAAAAAGAAAATAAGTATAGTTGGCGGAGTGGCCTATTGTTAGTATCAGGCTAGACCAGGAAGAGTGTTTTCCTGGGTGGAGCGCCACACTTACCGTCAGCTCCCCACTTTACTTCACAAATCAGATTACCAAATCTCTGCTATTCATGCGCTGAGTTGGCAGGGACCAGTATTGAACCCAGAACATTGCGATTCCTAGGCAGGTGCTCTACCGACTGAGAAATAGCTAGACAAAATATAGAGATATGTTTTTGAATAGATCAATAGATTAGAATATTTTTTATTGATTGATTTTGACAACATGTCAACTTGTCTAGGGTTATTTTATGCCTAAATGTTAGGGAACTGCATTCATATTTACATTTTTTGGTGTAGTTGTTTCTTGAGAGACTATTTTTTGCACTTGATCCTATTGAATATATGTAATTTTTAAACAGATCTATTTGACCCATAAATGGGACCTTAACAGTTACTACCACTCCGGGTCAGAGTGAACCTGTGAGTAATGGCAACGAAGGAGTACTCTACACTCCCCAGAACTGGAGCCTCACCATCTGATGCAGTTTATTGTCATATACAGGGCACCCCTTTGGGGGAGGTCTTACACCTTTGAAGAGGATACAGTTAGAGCATTCTAAGCCCCACCGACAGGGTGGTCTCCTATGTCGAGCAGTGAATACCGTTGTTCGTATTCCATTCACTCGCAATCGTTACTAACATCGAAAATACAATTGTTTGTTCAATTTGTTTCTTCGTGTATTTTCAGTTATTGTGGTACATAGAGATGTAAATTCAAAGTTACTTAAACAACACAAATAAATGTTTGTAATGTTTCTGTAATGTCATCGCATATTTCGTAGGGTATTGGGCTGTATTTTTGTATAATCACATTTCGACCTCCTTTAATTGTATCGTGTCACTATTATCAAATCAGGGGAGACATACTTAACACAACGGAAGCCGGAGAAAAATGTATACATCCGAAACGTTTTAATAAAATAAAAACGAACTAATTCTAAACCAAACAGAATGATTAAGACATCTCGACTAACAAAACAAGAACAGTCCGGAGTCTCTTAAGAAAAAAACCTCGACCTTTTTTCTTTCTATTAGCCAAACTTAAAACGTTATCCAAGATTTTATCTTTATTTTACTATTTTTACTATAATGGATATTTCGACCATGTGGCCGATATTAGGGAACATTATAACCTATTCCCTTATGCTGTCAGGGTAACGGATCCCTGTTACCCTGGATAGTTTTTAATATTTTTTGTTTGAAGGAAAATAAACCTTTTGAATTTGCATTTTCTCCCAAATTGCCATAATCAATTTATTTACAATACTCAAGAATTTTTAAAACATGTGTAGCAAGATAATTGAGCAAAATAAAATCTATTAAATATTAATTTTATAAGTTGTAAATTAGAGGGTAAAAAACAACTTCTTTTTTTTAAGGCATACATAGGGCAAGGTTATTCATTTTATTTTTGTTGAACGGAGACACTTCGTCTAATAGATAAGAGAAATGGAAATAATTAGTACAAATCATACTAGTTTTAAAATGTTTTTTTTTTAAATATATATACATATCAGTTAAATATACTTGTTAAATTGCAATATGTACTTACGTCCTTAATATATAAACGAAGGGTCATAAGTTGTGTGTCGGAACCATGCTTCTTCTCAGTAAGGGAGGAAAAAACTAACTTATTTTTCACGAGAGAAGAGTAACAAAGGGCGATAATTGCGATTGAAGATTATTTTATTTGTTTATTTATTTAATTTTATGAATAAACAAAAGACTTGAGCTAAGAAGCACTTCTTCTATCATTCGCTATTATAATCATGTATCGGGCTGAGAGTAAACCCCGTGGGAGGATCACTTCATATGCCTACTTCGTGAAAACATGCAAAGAAGAGCATGAACGGCAACATCCAGGGGTCAAACTGGACTTTAAAGAATTTTCCAAGACATGTGCAGCCAAGTGGAATAGCATGGTTCCAAATGAAAAACGTCCATTCGAACGAATGTCGGAGCAAGACAAGATTCGTTATGAAAACGAAATGGCCAGTTATATTCCACCCCCGGGAGAGAAAAAGCGAAAGTTGAAGAGGGCCAGGGACCCGAATGCCCCCAAGAGAGCTCTTTCGGCTTTTTTCTTCTTTTGCAAAACTGAAAGGCCTAAAATTCTTGAAATCACTCCGAATTTAAAGGTGTCTGAAGTGGCGACAGAATTGGGAAGACGTTGGAGAGGTGCGACAACCGCCGATAAAGCGATGTATGAAGCCAACGCAATGCAAGACAAAGTCAGGTACGAACAAGAAATGGCCGTTTTTAGGGGCCAGAAACCCATGCCAACAGTGTCTGATGAGGAGGAGGACCCTGAAGTTCCACCTGCCAAACAAATCGCCCTGAGCAACAACGAAGAAGGAGATGACAATGATGGCCCAACAGAGGGGGAGGAGGAAGAGGAAGAAGAAGAAACGGTGAATAATAATGAAGAAGAGGAGGAAGAAGACTTTGAGGAAGATGAAAAAGATGAAGAATTTGAATGAATTTTTACAAAGTCGAAAAAAGAAAAGGAAAACATCAACAAAAAAGAAAGACCAAAGGAAAGAAGAAATGAAATAAAAGAAGCGAATGGGTGAAAGAAAGCTAAGATAAAGAAGAAAAAGTGGAAAGAATGAAGAGTTAGGAAAAGAAAAAAAAAGAAAACAAAGGTTGATGGATAAAGAAAAACTATGAAAAAATTTTAAAAAATAATAATAGTGAATGTTGTTGATTTTGGTAAAAATGAAAAAAAAATCATCTTCCTTACGAAGAATATTTTTTCTTCTTCTTCATAAGAATGAGACAAGGAGGATTAAATAATTAATTATTCATAAGATTAACAAAATCTTTAATTCTGACGGTATTTTCTTTAATCAGTTTTTGTAGAAAAAAAAAGAAAAAAGTCTTTTTTTTTTTTGCTCTTATATTTTGTCGATTCTGATTATTTGGGGGGGAAATTAAGTGATTTAAAAAAAATTATGTTGCCTTTTATGTGGTATTGTTAATTTTTTTAAAAATGCCGACAATTAATAATTATTCAATATTTTTTCTTAAAAAAATTTTTGTTAAATTTTTGCAATTAATAAGAAAAGCGGTTTATCAAAAACAAAAACAAAAAACAAAAAACAAAACAAAAAACAAAATCAAAACCGAAAAACAAACAAACAATTCGTTTTATTTCATTTTTAGTCTTTCAAATGGAAATTTAGTGATGCGCTGTTTCTTGCGCACTCAAAATCCCGTTATCCTTTAAAACAAAACAAAGGATAATTTTTGAAAACTAAAATATTTTTTAATTTAAAGATAAAAATACCTGTTTTAATGATAATGAAAACATTCTTCATCATACTAATAATCTATTTCATTCGCTTTTTTGTCGGAAAAAGAATTTAATTTAATAAAAAAAATGTCCTTAATTTATTAAAAAAATGAATGTCATAAATTATTGAAGCTTTTCTTAATTTTGTTCATAAAACTATTTAAATGCTTTATTATTTATCATGAAAAAAATTAGGGGTACAAGGCAGGTGAATATAAATTGAATTGTATTTAAAATTGCTGAGAACTAAGAAGAATAAAAATACCTCATTTATTTCCCATTTCCTGTATTTATTTTAAAATGTTCATTTGCTTCCGCATCGCCATAATTAATAACCAAAAAAAAAAAAAAAAAAAAAAACAAAGAAAAAAAAACGAGAAATTGCTGCATTTTTACAATTTCATAACTTTTTAAAGAAATTGAACCATTAAAAAAACAAACTTCTAATATCTAATGAAATTTGATAAATTAACCAAATTAAAAAAAAAATATTTTTATTTAAAGAATCACTAAATGAGTTATTTTGCAATGATTGAATTTTTTAAAGAAAATGTTAACTCGCTAATTATTTTTACTCATTTGGTTTTATATATATGTATAATATATATAATATATATATGATGTAGGCAGCAGATTAATTGCATTTTGACATTAAAACTAAAGAATTATGAAATTTCGTCCTTTTTTGGTTTTTGGTTCTTTAATTGTTTTCTAAGAAAAAACTTTACCACCGTTTAATTTTTGTTATTAATCAATTATCGATTTTATCTATTAACTTTCTTTAGTTTATTTTAAAACTTTTGAAAAATCTTTTATCCTTATTTTATTTTATCCCAAATCAACGAAAACGGAGGTAGACATTTGACCCCCTCGGGGCACCTTTCAGTGTTTGTTTAGAGATTCTTAAATAAACAAAACAAATTATTCTAATATACAAATCTTTAAAATAAAATTTTTTCTTTTTTCACGTATATCATTTCATTTTAATATTGAGTCATTAAGATAATTTTCATGCTAGACTAACAAGTTTATATCTAAAGGATTTCATTTTCTTATTTAAAAAGAAAAAGAAAAGAATCCACCTGAAAATAAGAATGTGACGTCATGATGTCACGTGCTGGAGAAATGAATTATTGCATAACTAATCAATTGTTGATCACGAAACCAGTTTTTAGATTCAATATTTTAAAATAAAACACGAGACATTTAATATTTTTGTGAGAAAATAACTTTTAAAAAGACTACATTTTTTAAGCTAAAAATTTAGTCTTAACTGTCCAAAAATAAATTTAAACTTTATTTATTTATTATTTTTTTTTATAAAAAAATGAGATGAAGTTTTTTGTTATGATTCCATACCATATCATCTTCATCCTTTGTTTTTCTTCTTCTTTTCTTAACACAATATTTAGACCGATATATTCTTCAGCCTTCAATTATATGTTACATATATTCTTTAGATTCCACCTAGAACTTTTTTTTCCTTTTGACTTGTTTATTTTCTCAAAATATCTAAATTTAACAAGGTCATAAGAATCCTAATTCTGAAAATAGGTGGGAGGAAAAATTCAAATTAAAAAAAATCATCACATGCTATATACACCTGTGAAAGGTTGAAGAATACATCAGTTGAAATATTATGTTCAAAACAATAAAGATGAAGGTAGTAGTCTGAAAACTAAAATAAAAGAATTTATATTCTAATTTTCTTTTTTTTTTCTTTTTTTTTTTTTTTAGTTTGGATATGAAAATATTCCTGTTTAATCACTAGACTTTCTTGGCATCTCTTTTTTTTTCTTTTTTTTATCAGAAAACAAAAAGCAAAAAAAAAACTTGGAATATAAAAATCTTCCTTGTCTCTTTTATTCTATTTGGCAAGAAAATGCAGACTTGTTTGCATTTTTCTTTTAAGTCATTTTTAAATTAAAATCTTCCATTTGTAATTTTTGTAATTGTTGTTGACATCAGAAAAAAATAATTCCTTGCCCACATTTTAAAAAAAAGATTTTTTCCCAGATTTCTTTGCCAAAAATATATACTCAGGAAAAATCATCTTTAAATCTATAAAAAAAAAAACAAACCAAAAAAAACTTTTAAAATCTGCATTTAAAAAAAGCACATATACTGCTGATTTTTTTAAAAAGAATGTGTGAATGTGGCTTTTGCCAATTTTTATTTATTGTGATTTAATTTATAATTGAATAACAGTATCAATTTTGGTTTCACACTTTATCAGCTGAAGAATCAAAGACAGCATAATCTGTTTCTTGACAAAAATTAATACATTAATGCTGTGTTTATATAATTATGATTGTTATGAAAAATTCTAGTTCTAACCCCCATGTGATTGTATTTATTCCCTTGGGCCAAATTTCATTTTATATTTCTGAAAATCACATCTTGTATTTTTCATCACATTTATACAACACACACAAAAAATCAAAAGAATAAATATATAATGATACATATCAAAATTAAAATATACAATTTTATCAAACAGATTTTTTTTTTTTTTTAATTAGAAAAAAATATAGTTTGTCACACTGTTGAACATTTATTATAAAGAAAATCAGATTTTCATTACTGCACTTTTTAATGTCTTTTATAAAACACATTTCTGCATTTTATGTCATTTTTCTTACAATATTTTGATAAAATTTTAGAAGACAGTCATATCAAAAATAATTGTTGACCCCCCCCCCAAAAAAAAAATGTTTTGTAGACTTAGTAGGTTAGATTTTGACTGAATTTCTGAAATGCGGATTTATCTTTATTCTACACTAAATGTTCTCTGATTAATATCTTCAACTTAGGTTATTGTTGTTATAGTTAAAATATTTTGACCAAAATGTTCTGACTAATAACAACCGTCTAATGAGGACACTCGTCCAAGTACATCAGTGGATAATTAGCAGGTAAAATGTAATATTTATTCTAACAAAAATCTACTAGAAGACATTCAAATAAATTCTTCTAATGCTGAATATGCATACATATCAGTCTGTGGAGAAAGAGGATTTTCAAGAGTTTGGGGTCTAAGCATTTTTTTTTTTTTTTTTTTACAAATGTGAGATATTTAAGACCAATTGATTTTTAATGGTTAGGTATCATTTTTTTATTAATATTAACTAAATTTATCAATATCTCATATTTGTAAAAAAAAAAAAATGCTTAAGCACCAAGCATTTTTTTAAATATAAATATGAGATATTAATGAATTTAGTTAATATTACTAAAAAAAAATATACCAAAACCCTAAAAATCAATTTGTCTTAAATCAGTGTGTATTCCACTATTGATTTTTAGTAATAGTAACTTATGCAAGTAATTTCTTGCTCAGCTCCTGGGATGGGTGAGGAATATCCTGTGAGGAATATCCTGTGAGGAATATCCTGTAATCATTGATGCTTATTTGTATTTTATTTTTTATTGCAATGTTTTTGATACAACTGTCTTTTGACAATTTTATTCAATAACATTTTTGGTCTAATGTGATAATTCTGCCATTATATTTGATCCCTCCAGATAAAAAAAAATCCATTACTTATTCATTGAGAAACATTTTAGTTGATTGAAAATGTTAAAATTTAAAATTTGTATTACTTTTGTTTGTTTTTTTGTTTTTTAAAATTATTTAAGCAAGTTTTGTACAGAAAACAGACATTAATTTTTCATTATATATAAAGTTTATATATTTAATGTCTTAATGACAAATTAATATATAATATATATTGATGAATATCTTATGCATATGCATAATATATTAGGTTGTTTCATGAAAAGGTTGATGAAGAAGAGAAAGATAAAATGCTATTTTAAAATCTAATGTTATATTAAATGTGTCAATAATAGTTAAATTTATTATCATTTGAGGGTGTTTCAGAAAAATTGATGTCATGTTTGTAATCTAATAACTTCTTATTCAAATGATCTCAAATTTTAACAGCATGTGTCAACAATTCTATTTTTAATATTTAAATACCTTTTCTTTCCTAGTAAATGGCATTTCTATATCTGAAAAAAAACCCTACAACTGTAAAACATAGAATTTTGAGCTGTTTCTACGAATCATGTTAAAATTTAAGATCATTTGAATGAGAATTGGTCAAGTTATTAGATTACGAAATGATATCAGTTTTTCTGAAACACTATATATATATATATATATATATATATATATATATATATATATATACAACTATTATGGGACAGACGATGTATCTTTTAATCAAAATTTTCTCCATTTGATTCTAATGCACTTCCCCAACAGGCTTGTTTTCAAAATATCTTTTAAAATGTTTTATCTTTATTTGGTACTGATGCTTTTAAAAAAGGCTTGAATCCATTTTTCCCTGCAGTCTGTACCATTGCCAGTTACTGGCATGCCAGAACAACTGAAAAAAAAAATGGGTGAATGAGCTCTTAGACAAACTACTCTCTCATAAATATCTTTACTAGCCCAGGTAATAACATAATAGCAGCAACAATCTGTTATATCCATTGTCAATTTTGACAGAGGCCAGTCAAATATATGTATTTCTAATTTTTATTACTGATATAAATTTTATAATTGATGATATTATTTTCTGGTATTTTTAATTCATTCAAATTAGATGATGATAAGACTTTAAAAAAGTGTTTATTAAATATAATCAAATGCTATAGGATTTTAACTTACAACCAAAACTCAATATTTAGTTGTGAATTAAATCATACAATATCGGAACATATCAATACATTCGATGATTTCAAAATATAGTTGATTAAGTGGGGGTTTTTTGGTGGGTGTTTGGCTTTTTAAAAAAATAATCATAACTAATATGCTTTTATTTATCTACTAACATTGCTTCCTTAGAAAAGACAACAATGGAATTTTATATATGATTAGCACTTTTGTGCATAGGATCAAAGTGGCTCTACCCAGCACTTTTGTCTTGGATCAGAGTGCAGTACCTATAGAAATCCATAGAGCCATGTGATACACATGTACATCAAAGACCATATATAAGATGCGCATGTTCATTGTATAGTGGTAAAAAAATGTTTAACTTCCAGTCATGAACCAAAACACCTATTAATAAAGTGTGAATCGGTTTAGCTCAGTCGGTAGAGTGTCCAACTAGGAACCAAAAAAGTTCTGAGTTCAATACTGGCCCTTTCCAAATCAATGTATGCGTAGCACAGGGATCTGTGCGGTAAAGTGAGGAACTGATGGTAGGTGTGGCGCTCTGTTTCAGACACCAAAACAATCTCCTTAGTTTAGTGCTAGTGAAAAGGGGATAGACTCCCTTGCTGTCTGGCTGATACAGACTTTCAACTACTTTGACGACTTTACTTTACTTCATTATTACGAGATAAAGCATTGTCAGCCATCATCATTATCATCATTAAAAATAATAATAATAATTTTGATTGTTTTTTTTTAAATTTTATTTTAACTCATGGCTTGATTGAAATGGGATAAAAAAAGGCAACTAGAAAGTTAAAAATCAAAGAAAATACACAGAATTAATTGTAATAAAGTGTGAATCCATGTTTATTTAGATACCCTGTATATGTTTATTTAGATACCCTGTATATAAAGTGAATTGAAAAAAAATATTGGATTCATGACCCACACTTTATTGCATATTTTATTTTTTGATATATTAATTGTTAAATTTAAAATAATAGTGCACTCTTGTATCCAATAATAAAATTGGGTTTCATTCAAAATACTACAAGTCCATATTAGTATCACAATAATTGTTACATTTAGTGTATGAAATTTGTATACAAATGTAACAACTATCATATAGGAGATGCGTAGTAAATATGAGACTCATCTTAATCTGGGACAAAGTTATTGTATCTAAATGCAATTAACTACTGAAATACCTTTTTATTTTCTTTCCTGATATTAACTAATCTTCAATTCATCTGGTACCAGATCACAAGAGAAGAGTACCTTGTGAGGATTAACACTAGTTGTAATAATCTGCTAGTGGTAGTACCTGTTAGGGTCCCATCTATGGGCTAAATAAAACAAAATGTGTTTAAAAACACAAGTAAAAAATTGAGTAGCTATCAATAAGACAAAACGTTTTTGGCATAAAATGACCCAATGGGTTATTATGCCGTAAAATCCAACCAACCAACCAACCAACCAACCAACCTTCCATGAATTTACCACACTTGAATTTGTTGGAGCCAGCTCAACTGACCCAGCATGAAGGCTGTAATAGAAACAGAAGAAAAATGAGTTCTATGATTGTAATTTTACTTTTTCTTTTGTAGCATTACTCTACAGTAGAGTCACATCTCCTTTCAGTAGATATTAAATTAACAACTTACTATAGTGTAATGATTAGGGCATCCCATCATGGTATAATGGTTAGCAAGCTAGTCTCGTGGATCCATTACTACTAAATAGCGAGTTTGATCCTTGCTGGATGCCTCATACTTGTGACCTTGTGTCACATCCTACTCATGGCGAACGGGTTAGGTGAATACCTACTATAGTGTAATGATTAGCATGCTTGTCTCATATTCTATTAAAGTGAGTTCATTCTTTATTGAGTACTCCTCTACTCTGGCCTTGTGCCAAGTAAATGCAAGCTTAATATGTGTAAGATGATGCAGATTTAATGTTTCTTCTGTTCCTCAACCTATACACTGATCCTCATCAGGTGCTCACATACTGTAGCCTTATGCCTGACTTAGCTAAACTTAGTAAATAATTATCCATTTTTTTCATACCCATACTTCTTAGATACCTAATATAATAAGATGGTTTTGAAGTTATTCTTCACTGAGTGCTCCATAAAACTGGCCCTGTGCCGAAATTGGCTGAGACTATAGAAACCATGGATACAGTGGTTAACCACTTCCTATTGTAACATATATAGCAATGAATAAGAGTAATTCATTTCTCAATCAGTTTTATTTTGAATTGTTTTCATTATTTCATTTAATTAAATTTAATAATATTGTTTCCATTTCTTGCCAACCTATTTATTTTTTATTATAAAACCTTTTTTAAAAAATGGAATTTATCATTTTACTCAAATATTGTCATGCCAACCAGTCTATTAAGTAAATGAACTTTTTTAATTGTTGTAAAAAAAAATAAAAAAACTTGAAAAAAAAAAAAGAAAGACATTTTTCCATATTCAACATTTCACTGTACTTCATGTTGATGGAGATAAGTAAATTATTTTTGTTTATTGTTTGCATTTGGGGGAAATGTTCCCACCCTCAATTTATTTAAAGTCTTCTCGAGTTTGTACACTTCCCCTCTTTTTGTATTTACATGTCTTCCACAATATTTTTGCTCATTTGAAATTTCAAACCATTAAAAAATGTTGAGAAACCAAAATCATTGAAATCTGTTGACTTTTTATCTAAGAAAAAATTTGTTGTGTGACATTAACAATCAATCTTAAGAAAGGCATGAATCCAACTCCTTTTTCAGGACAATAGAGAAAAGAGTAAAACAATTGGGCTATCCACTATCATCCACTACTGTATATCCTGCTACTATATGGCTGCACTATTTAGACTCCAATGAAGCACTTAGAAAAAAAAGAAGCTAGATGGTAACTACACAAGAATACTGTTTTGAAGAAATTTGGGAAGCAGCACCACACAAAAAAGCAGCTGTATGGCCACTTACCTCCTATCACACAAAGATGCTGGACACTGCTGGAGAAGAAACAACAAATTCATTAGTGACAGACAAAAGATTAAAAATAGGCTATCCACTATTATCCATCATTATCTTACCTGTCGAAGTAGGGCTGCTATATCTGTTGTCAGCTTCAACAGGTGAAGGATTTTAATCATCAGAAAGACTTCAAGTAAACCATTATTAGATGATTTTATTCTTTAATACCCATTTTTCTATGAGAGAAATCAGATTTCTATAATTTTTCCATGTTGTAGCTGTGTCAGTGCTACTGTATGGCTGCACCACTTAGACTCTAATGAAGCACTTAGAGAAAAAAGCTAAATGGGATCTACACAAGAATGCTGCCTTGAAGAAATCCGAGAAGCAGCACCCCACAAAAAAAGTAGCAGTACGGCCACTCACCTCCTATCACACAAACCATCCAAGTAAGATGAAAAAGACGTACTGGACACTGCTGGAGAAGCAACAATGAACTCAGTGACATTACATCAATCAGCTCTGTGTGGATCCTGGATGCTGTGCGGAAGACCTGCTAGGGATGATGACAAACAAGACATGCTGAACACTGCTGGATAAGCAACATTCAGCTGACGTGACTTTCTCCAGTGAGCACTTACACATGGACACACCAGTATAGGCCGACCTACAAAAGCTTACATCAATCAGCTCTGTGTGGATCCTGGATGCTGTGCAGAAGACCTGCCAGGGATGGGTAGGGGTGAGAGTTATGGGTATCCATGCTGTCAGCAGCCTGATGATGACGATGACCATTTTTAACCACTTAAAACCAATTGACTGACCCTGTTAGTAATTAGACTATACCGAAAATACTGCTGTTTAATTTTCCTAACTTGACATTTGCATATTTTTACAAGGTGGCAATATTTATGCCTGTCACTGGTAAATGTGATTTAACTCGTTGCCTACCAAATTTCCCACATGACTGTTCCAAATTTTCTTGGTATTTTTTACCTGCATGATGGCATATTTCAAAGTTCACTATCTATTTACTTCAGAATTCATTCTATTCAAATAATATACTATTATTATAATCTGAGTCCTAAACAAGTAACATGTGCTAGAGACACTGCTAGCAGTTTACAGTAGGATTGCAGTGGTGGGAGAGCTGCTGTGAGCGGTTTAAAGTAGGCAGAGTTAAACAGTATGTAGTAAACAACATATAGTTATTAAAAAAAAAAAAAAATGATGGCAGCTATGAAGGAGTGCGATGCATGTACTTCTGAGGAGGAACACTGGGATATTTTTGCATTTTGTGGCTTTTCTTTCTCTGCTGATCCGCGATTCATGACAATTCATAGAATTCACTAAGCTTTGCTTAGTCTGGTCACCCATCTAAGTTCTGAGCTAGCTCATTGCTTGCTTAACTTTCATGATCTAGTGGAAATCTTGACTGTAGTCCATTTAAGACAATTCATAGACATGGATAAAGGCAGTGTAAACATTAATTTTCCTGGAATGACTGACGTTTTCTTTGCACATGTCACATGTTGATATTGAATGGCATTAAAGGAGGAATGAATAACGTCCCAGTCTCAAATAGTTAACATAGCAGAAAAATAGGCTGGATGTATTTAACTTGTGATTTTAAATATTTTGGAGACTTTATTTTTGGGATTACCCTCATACTTTATCTGAGAACTTTCAAAGAGAATTTTATGCATTCTTCATTCATTAATATTGATATTATAATTCTGCTTGTGTTCCATCCATTCATTTGTATGTTATGCTCATCCACATATCCTCTCTGCAGCCAAATGGGACATTCTTCTACATCTCCTCCCTGCAGCCAAGTGGGATATTCCCCCCCCCCATCAATTGGAATATTCTTCTACATAGACATTGCTTCTTCAGATCAAACTCTTGTGTTTAACTCTGATGGAATTGCCCTGTACTAACTTTATCTATCCTCACTAAGTAGCATAGTAAACATAAATTATAGTATATTGCTTCACTGAGGATCGAATAAGCTCTGAAGTGTTGATGACCTCTAACTTGCTGTTGAAGGCTGAAAAAGAAAAAGAGCTCCAAATATTCCTTGGTACCAAAATAGAAGATGCAACTATATATTGATCTTGTATTTTTGGTAGAATTAAATACTAACAAATATGTGTATCAAGTATTATATAGATTATTGTATATTTTTTTACTATTACAAAGGCAACAATAGAATTTCTATGTAATAAAATTGCAAATCAACCTTTTTTTCTTAAATAGTTCCTCTTGGGGTTTTTTTTTGTTCCATGGGTCCTAATTAAACAATATTGGAAAAGTAAATTGACTCTTTCAATCATAATGGGATATATTCTTAAAAAAATAAATAAAAGTTATGAATACCAGTTATTGTCCCACTCCTAAAACATCTAGGTTAAAAAAGAAGAAACACATTGCATCTATATAGTACAATAAATGCCTAATATCAGAATTATACTGGACTCATTTGTGGAAAAGTTGGGACCATATTACCTTAAGGCACCCCTTTTTGATCTCGATTAAGAAAGGACATGTTTTTCATTTACACCGTCAATATCCAGTTGTTTGTTAGGGGTTAGGGTTTAGTTTTATAAAACAACTGGATATTGACGGTGTAAATGAAAAACATGTCCTTTCTTAATCGAGATCAAAAAGGGGTGCCTTAAGGTAATATGGTCCAAAAGTTGTACTGAAAATGTTAAGGAGACTTACTGGTACTTAATCTCCATTAAAAGGCAATAATTGCTTCTAGTTAAGAAACTGAATGAGTACATATTATAAATGAAACAAAAAGAAGTGAAAAACTGACTAAATATCAGAACCTTATCAGAGGAATAAAATATTGGGAACTATGAAGATTTTAAGATATATATCTTAAAATTGAGCATTCGGTGTCGTTTAAAAAAAAAAAAAAATTTAAAAAAAAAAAAAAAAAAAAAAAAAAATGGATAAATTTAAACTATTCCAAAAATGATTTTATTTAATCAAATAAATTCAATTGAGGAAATGTGTTGTCTATTAGTGAAAGAAGATACCAGAAAGTACTGGCCATGATAATTTGTTATATATCAATATGGTGGTTTGAATTTGAGTTGCCATAAAAAGCAAAATTCCCAATACATTAAAAGAGATAAGATTGTATTTTGTTTTCTAATTTAATTTCCAGTTAAGAAAGTGTTGCTGGGTTCTAAAAAACACAAGGTTAAATTAAGGTCACATTAGTCAGAGGTCAACTAGACAATAGTTTGCAATCTCAACCACATTCCCAATGATATGATGATAATTAGATGAGGAAAAAATCAATACAAGTCTTACAACTGAATACTGTTACAGAAAAATCATTTTCTTTTAACATTTTATAGTAAGAAAGAAAGTTATAATGAGGCTGCAAAATATGACCAAAAGTTATGAGGTTCCAGAGATTAACTATAAGTAAAGTTGGCAGCGAGGGTGTCTATCTCCTTTTCACTAGTGCTAGACCAGAGAGATTGTCTTTGTGTCTGAGGTGGAGCACCACACACACCATCAGTTCCCCACTTTACCCCACAGACCCAAGCTGTGCTATTCATGTGCTGACTTGCCAAGGGCCAGTATTGAACCTTGAGGTTCCTAGGCATATTGTTCTACCAACTGAGCTAAACCAATTTTCCTATAATAGCTGTTCCATTTAGTGTATGAAATTCAAGGATGCTGTGTGCTGTCTTGAACAAATCCTGGAAGTGTCACCACACAAAAAAAGCATCTGTACAGCCACTTACCTCCTATCACACAAACCACCCAAGTAAGATAAACAAGACATGTTGGAAAAGTAAGGACATGGGTGACATTCTCCTGTGGACACCTACTCATGGACACACTGGTGTAGGCCAACCTGAAAAAACCTACATTAATCATCTCTGTATGGATACTGGATGCTGTGCAGAAGACCTGCCAGGAGCAATGACAGATAGGGATGGGTGGTGAGAGAGTCATGGGAATCTGTGCTGTCAGGATCATTATTATCAGGTCGCTCTAACAAATATGAAATTGAATTCAAAAGATAACTTTTGACAAAGGCTGTAAGTACAAACATAGACTATTGAAATTTCGGACCATATGTCAATATACGGTTGTTTGTTAGGGTTAGGGTTAGGGTTTAGTTTTATAATTAAAAAAAAGAACTCTAAAAATCGTCTGTTAAAAACAACAGGATATTGACGGTGTAAATGAAAAACATGTCCTTCTGAATCGAGATCAAAAAGGGGTGCCTAAAGGTCATATGGTCCGAAATTTCTTCAACAAAACATCTTCAAACTTGTATAAATTTTATTTTTATTGACAAATCCTTTGTGTCATTAGTAAGAAAAAAGATTAGAGAAAATTCTTATATAAAGTTTCTCTGAGGAAAGAATATAGAACTAGAGATATTTTGTCTAAAAAATCAGATACTTGTTGAATTTTAACAAAATTTCCAGTAATTATTAAGTAAAACATTACCAAAACTTGTATAAAGTTAAATTTTTATCAAAAATTCTTTGTTATATTAGTATTAACAGGTATAAAGTCATTTTTCCAAAGCAATGCTGGTTTTGTTTTATGGTATATCAACCCTCTTTCAGGTCATTTAATGCTGAATCAAGTATTTTTGATAAACAAGAGACTCAGATTGCTTACAGTACCTACTGTTGCTTAAGTGGTCACCCAATTAAGTATTGAACAGGCTCATCGCTGTTTAACTTTGCTGATCTAGTGTGACTGAAATAGGCAATGCAATGCTGACTATCCCCGCTAATATATATGAGGGTAAACCCAGCTTGCTGTAATGTCATTGAGGAAGTGTTGACCCTCGTCGTTATTGCAAACTCCCTACTTATTTTTGGGATTACTTTTGTGTGTATGTGTATATATATATATATATATATACACACACACACACACAGACAGAGACTGATAGGATGCACAAAAATTGTATCCATGCGTCCCAGTGTTTTTCTTTTTTCTTCCCTCACCATTTCAAGCTAACTGTAAATACATTTCAATAGTTTCTTAGAAATGAATTACACTGGATAGGTTACAAGGTTAGATGGCTTTAGTTGGGATCCATGAATTTTCCCTGGGACTCATTCAAAGCAAATATGTATCCCAGGACGCACTAAATCAAAAAGCTATCAGCCTCACTGTATATACATTATATTCCACAAAAATTACAAAGGTTGAAAGCAGGAGAATAAATCAGTTGAAAAAGAAAAAGTACTAAATATATATATATATATATATATATATATATAATATATATATATATATATATATATATATATATATAGAGAGAGAGAGAGAGAGAGAGAGAGAGAGAGAGTAATGTCTTACCAACAAGATAAACATGAAATTTCATTTGTCTGAATTTTTGAGATGAGGCTTGATAAGATCTATTATTTTGATTTTTCAGACTGTTATACTCTTCTTTATTGTGAAATACACATACACAACCTTTCAGCTGATGTACCCTCCGGCCTTCTTCAGGCGTTTCACAAGTTGAATCATTGCTATACTCGGATAAACAAAATCTTAACACTTGTAACAGAATGAAAATAATCTATCCCTAATGGATTACAAGAATCACCTGAAGAAAGCAGGAGAGTACATCAGCTGAAATGTTGTGTATTTCATGATAAAGATGAGGACAATAGTAAACAAAAAAAAAAAAAAAAAAAAAAAAAATCAATATAATAAAATTTCATGTTTAGGATCACATTATAATAATCTGATACTAAACAAAAAAAAAAAAAAAAAAAGAAAAAGAAAAAAAAGAATAAAAAGTCTAAACATGACATAGGCGAAATAACATTTATTCCCATTTTTTTGTTTTTTTTTTACAGAAAAGCCTTTTACCTTTAGTTGTTTACAAAAAAGTCACATGCAACCCCCCACCCTACCCCAAAATCTGGGTCTACAGATGTCAACAAAATCCTGAGCTGCTTTTTTTTTTCTATTTAGGAAAGTGTTAGATTTTGCTGATCCAAAACTGTTTAACTACTTTTGTTTTATCATAAAAAAGAAAAGAAAAGTTTTTTGAGCTGTTTGAATCAAAAGGTCATACCTAATATTCACAAAGCAAAAGAGAAGAGAGGAAGATTGGTATAACACAGTCTTCCAAAATTTTTTAATTCCTTGCCCTTGAAAATCAGCATTCACAATCCAGGCATTTTACCTGGACTTAAACACTGACATGTGTAAGAACAAAGTCATGACACGTCTTTGATTTGTTTTTAGGTCAAAGTTGAGTTGCTTTCTTAAAAAGAACAAAAAAAAACAAAAAAAAAAAAACAACTTAATTTTCAATTTGATAAACATAATTTTTTTTCCTTTCATAAAACAGATTTAATTCAAACATGTCTTAATCATTGTATGTTTTTTCTTTTTATAGGGGAAGAGCGGCTGGGGCAGAGGTACCAATTTTCTCTTTCGCGTTTCAGCCATGCACCTCTCCGGGCCATCCTCAAGTATTGTGCGTTCCGGAACATTCTGAGAAAGCACACCCATCCTTCTCATACATCCAGGTTTTGATCTCTATTCTTGGACATATATGCAAATTTTATTTGCATGCTTTACCAGAACAAGATTTAATAACATTCCTCACAGACATCCCCAGAAAGACTGGAATGTGATAAAAACAATTAACATGAGGAAATTAATTTCAACAATCTACATACAATAATAAAAATTCCATTAATTTCATTTGAAAGTAATTGTCTTTTAGATGAAATACAAAATTATTTTGAGGAGAAGAAAAAACCTACTCCTGAAATGTTTGTATATATCAATATAAAATGAAACTCAATCTAAAAATTGGTCATAATTCTGTTGTCTTCTGGTTTCTTTATGACCAAAGGACATAAAGAGAAACATGAATGTGCTGTGAACAAAACAAAAAACAACATCTTTATAATAAGTTTTGCTATCAATTTAAAAGTATCCTTTTCTTAAAATGTAGGTTTCATTATAAATAAAAAAAATCTAATATATTATTCTCTTTTCTTGCTTGATTATTACCTACAGACTCAGAGGCCAATGGGCTAATCTTGATGAAAATTGGCATGTGAAGCCCCTTTACCTCATGGAGTGTTTTAAAGGTATTGAGGGACATAGCAAGAGCCTTTTGGAGTAAAACTAATTAGAAATGTCTCATTTGTAGAGAAAGTAAATAAAACTGGAATCTGCAGGTGCAGGAGTCTAAACTAATCCCTAAAACAAGGTAAAAATAAATATTTAGTGGCCTTTTATATTATAAAAAGATATACAGATACATGAAAGGACTTGAAATTATAATTATATTCTACCAAGTAGAACATAGTCATCATACTTGATAAAATTAAACAATATATATTATAATTTGTCTATCATCTTTACATGGATTACTGAAATACTGCTGCCTAAATATACACTACTTGAGTTAGACATTTAATTTTATTTGTAATAATTTTAGTTAACTTTCTTTTAAAAGTGTGATTTCAAAGTGCTATTTCAATATGCCGCCCTGCCAAAAAAATATGCATCTTTGGAAAGAAAATATTCCAAAGCTCCAATTTTTAGGATATTATTTTTATCCCAAGCATGCCAGGTACCTCTGCAAATAAATTCTTGAAATATATGAACAGGGACATGCTTTTTTCTTCTTCTTATGTATACAGACAGGGATTAATCTAATAATAAATAAAATACTAATAATCCACTTTACAACAATCAATTGTAAATGATATGTAAAGTGTTGCATAAGTCAATAAGTATCACAATTGACTGAGATTTAAAAAAAATCTTCCTATAATCTTTTCTCTTTTCCACTGCTTTTAGGCCAGCCTACAATGAAACAGCAACACATGTTGGCAGAAGAGAGAGACAGGGAGAGCAAGAGCAAGAGAGAGAGAGAGAGAGCAAGAGAGAAGAGAGAGAGAGAGAGAGAGAGAGACAGAGAGAGAGAGAGAGAGAGAGAGAGAGAGAGAGAGCAAGAGAGATTCCCTAATAATTTTCTAGCCAAACATAAACAAATCATAGTCTACTTTAGCATCTCAATTTTTTTTCTATCAAAGAGGGAAGCTAGTTTTACCTGTGATTTGTATCAGAGAGAGAGCAGAATGCTGTTGCTTTATTTACATGATCTCATTAAACTTTCATCAATGTTTATAAACTTTTCAAAATTTTAGAAAATAGAACCCCCTCCAACAAAAAGACAACATTTAATTAAGAAAAGAACTAAAGACTCTTTTCTGTCAATTAGCTTTACTCAGATAGAAATAGGATCATGCAAAGTTGCTGGTATAGGCTGTGCTTTAAGAAAAAAAAAAAGAAAAAAAAAGAGGCAAGCTTTTTGCCCTCCATTCTTAGATGAATTGCAGAAGGTATGGTTTTTTTTATCAAAATTTATAAGTTTGCTAAAACTCCAAAAATAGTTATTGTAAGGGTTTTGAATTGAGCATTTTAAAAGATGAAATCAGATAAAAATATAGTTATTTTCTGCTATTTGTTTATTTGTTGTTTCTTTTGGGGGGTGGGGAGAGAATTTTAAAAAAAGAGACCCTCTGAAATGAATCAAAGTGACCCAGAAGAGGTGGGTGGATGGGGAAACGAGGCTAAAAAACAGCTGAGGATTTTGGCTTTGATTTCAACACATGGGTCAAGCCAGTTGGCAGCCTACCCAGCTGGCTACCACTGGTCAAGAACAAACATGCCCGCGTCCATAGATCAATCAACACTGTCATATCATTTTACAGTTTTGTTCATTTTCAGACACACACATTCTGGTGCAGAAAATAGAGTCAGAGGAAAAAGATGGTGCTGATCAAAAAAGAAAAAAAAAGGGGGGGGGAGCTGTAATGAGGACAGGGAGCTGAATCAGCGTTCATCTATAAGAGGTGTAGCATCACCAGCACCCTCAGTTGAGTTGGGCATTGATCGAACTGCAGGGCTACTGCTGGTACTGTGACGAGGGGTTCCAGGTTTAGGGGTGGAAGCTCCACTTTGTTTCCTCTTGGCCCACATTTCAGCTGCCTTGGCCCAATCTGTACTGCTCGTTGTGGGACGGGGCTGTGTTCTCTGTGGAGTGCGGCTCGGGGTGGCACCTGGCCAAATAGTAGATCGGGGTGTTGGCTGATAAGAAGGTGTGGCTAATGAATGTGCAGGTGTTGCCTGTAGTGTCTGGCCGTGATAGGAAGGTGTTAACATTGGAGTCATCATTGGTGTTGCCATTGGCTGAAAAATTAAAAAAATAAAAATTCAGGACTTTCAAATAAGTAAAAGAAAAGAAAAGAAAAGGTAACTGTCAATTTCTATTCATTTTGTTTTATTCAAGGATTAACTGTAAACGACAGTAACTGATGTAACATTACCCAATTGGCTCTAAGACTTTGAATCCATAATTCAGATATTTGAGCCTAAGCACTATTTTTTATGTTCAAATATTGAGGGTAATTTTAGTGAACATAAAATGATAAACCCTTCAAATATGCAATGAGATTTTCAAGAATACATCAGTTTAAGAAAATGCAATTAAAAAGTGAAAAGAGTCAAAACTAATCATAAAATATGCATGATTATTAAAAATTGGATCATTTGATATCAAATAAATCAATTTTGGAAAAGTGACAAACTTGATAATCTTAGATTTAGCGCTAATTTTAATTGTCAGTTCTTTTGGCTCTAAAATGAAGTCCTATGAAAAAAACATCTTTGCTTATTCGGTCACGATGAATCAAAGAACAAGAACTGTTTTGTATGATGTAATAGCAACTAAACTGGTTCACTTGATATGGAATAACTGAATTTGGTAGTTATTAGTCATTTACAAAGAAAATAGTACTGATTATGAATATCTTTAGATTTACTTTTCTCCAAATGCTTAGGGGTCCTTTAATACATGTTAAGTAGGTCGAGACTTTGGAAGTTGCAAAGAATCTGCCAACCAATCAACCGGATGATGAAAGGAATTTGGTCAATATGAAATTGAAGATTTTGCTTAAACCCTGACATTTTTTATGTTGAAACATAGTATTAAAAAGCAAACAAAAGATGAAAATACTAGTAAAAAAAAAAAAAAAAAAAAAATGTGTAGAATAATATGAACTGTTAAATGTCATCTTATTTAAATAGATGAAAAAAAAAAAAAAAAAAAAAAAAAAGCAAATTTTTTTTTACCTGATAATAATTGCTACCACTGTATGCTCCTGCATAGTTAGAACTGTTTGCCAGGTGTTGAGGTGTACCACTGGCAACCTGGGCCAGTGTGTTGTAGATGGTGTTGGGGAGACCAGCAGCTGCTCTTTGAATGGTAGCAGCATCAACACCTGAGAAAAGGAAAGAGAAATGTTTTTGTTAATTGACACAAAAAGAGACCCTTCATCTTAAATGAATAGGTGTGTAATATGGATTTAAATGCTTAATCTTTCATATGCGTATAACCGTGGCTACCTTCAATTGTAAATTTTTTGTTTGGTGATGGTATAAATTGATTTCAACAAATGTAACAACTTCTGTTGTCATTTCATTTTGATGAGCATGATGATAATGTCAACATGATATAGCAACATGTATTACCACCAGTGATTTTTTTTTGTTTTTGTTTAAAAACAAGAATCTAGAAATGTTCTTTTTTTAAAATTTTGATTGAAATAAAAATTTAAAAAATACAAAAATTAGCCAAGACTTTATTGCACCTTGATTTGTGTCATGTTGGGTTAGATTATATTGGTGTTCTGTCTGCACTATACAGTATGTAATAAACCATATAAATATTCTAACATATTTTGGTTTGGTTTCTTTGTTTAATGTCATATCTAAAATTGTTACAAATACAAACAATTAATGCAAGGGGCCTCTGATCAAATTGACAAAAGTGAAAATATACTCTCTTGTAAAATCATAATAAATAATATATTATATTCATATTATATATATATATATATATATATATATATATATATATATATATATATATATATATATATATATACCTTGCATGGTAAGAGCAGGAGTAGTGAATGGTGGAGCAGGTGTTCTGGAACTGCTTGATGGTGTTCCTGTAAGAAAAACAATATTCAGTATAAAAATAACAATTCACAGACAAAAACATTTCAAGATATTTACTCAATACATTACTCAATAGTTTTTGTTTCATTTTTATTGGTCTATTTTATTTTTTAAAACTAGAATTCTTCATTAAAGACAATGATAACACCAAAAAGAATGAAGATATTCAAAACAAAGTCATCTCTGAATTTCAAATACTCTTTTTCTTTTACAATTCTTTTTATGCAAAAAATGAGTAAGGACAGGTTAAGGGTAGGACAGAAGTAATAAGGAAGTCAATGATTAACTTTAACAAGTTATTATTATACACTGACTGTCACATTTCGGCCTTTTTGTATCCTTTATTATTATTATTCTTCTTTTATAATAAATGTTTGCTTTCTCTTATTGACTGCCCTATTACCCCCCCCCCCAATGTGATCACAAACATATCAAATCTTTCTATATAAACTTTTAAAGAATCTAAAATATTTCTTGCTCTTAACTAACACTGGGAAACACAGAATTTGGTGCTTGAAATATTAGATCATTTTTTTTAAAGGTAAATTTTGGTTGCAGATTCTAAATATGCCACCAGTTTTTCTCTGAAGCACCAAAAAAATTTTTTTTTTTTTTAAATTTGTTCCCCAGTGTAATTATTAAAAACATTTTTTATTTTTACATCAGATTATTACCTCCATGCACCTTTAAATATTTCCTTTTAATTACTTACCTGGAATAGGATCTCTAAAATGTTCCTTGAACCAACGAATAAGAGAGTTGAGTGAATGGAAAGTCTGTGATCGGTAACGAATACCATCTGGTGTAACTGTGACATATTCGTGTCGTGGTTTGTTACGAGGCAAATAAGACAGCATAAATTTGCCAGGGTATTGGTAGGAGACAGTCAGCAAATAGGGAATTCTGAAAGAAACAAAGCAATTCCATTAATCAAAAATAAACAGAATATATAAATGGTAAAAATGTTAGGATATTGTGGCTAAATATCTTCCTTAGAGTTTGCCTTGTGGCTATGATAGTTGTATATTTCACACTGATACCAGAGGCCAAATTGAGGTAAAAGCCGAGTTGGTGAAAGCTGATTTTATAAGCAAATTCAACAAATCTTTCAATCACTGCACCATAGGGCTCTGTGCAATTTTGAAACAAAGCTAAGAAATATCAAGTTTATGATGAATTCTAATGAAAAATTAAAACAAATTTACTAAAGTAAATTAGTTGATTTCGATTTATTTCTACATGAAACATTACCAACCATTGTTATCAATTTTGACCAGTATTTTCTTTTATCTTAATTTTTAGTTGCTTATAAAAAAGTGTAGATCAGATATCACTGAGAGAGATTAAGAAAAAGAGAAGAGGATGAGTTTTGAAAGTAGTTAGAACAGCTGGTGTATTTAGGTAAAAGTGACAGGAGCTTGAATTTCATCAAGAGCTTATTTTATATTATTTCTGATCTATACGGTTTTCTCATTGCCATTGACTGATGTAATAAGCAAGTTACAATAAAAAAAATTTGTCAAAATTATCAATAATAGTTTATGTCATTAACAAAACATGTAAAAAATACCAGGGTGAGTCAAGTGAGTGAAGCAGTTTAAGCCATGGCAGGTATTTGCTGTGGTTGGTAGGATTGTGATAGTTCGTTTGCAGACACATTGTGCATGGCTTTGAAATCCATTGTCCATTCATCTGAAAGCCATACAGATGAATGTGCAACATAATCTAATTTGAGAACTTTACGAGTTTGAACTGGACCATAACATTGTGAAAGCAACCAAAAACATTTATTGTGCACAAAGTGAAAGTCCACTTGATCACAGTACAGTAACCAGATGATTCAAGAAATTACAGATTGCAAGAACTTCAATGATCAGGAAAGGTCAGGTAGGCCTAAAACCATGGATTCTGAGGCTGTTCTCCAAGCTACAGAGGCAAATCTGGCAAGTAACACTCAGTGAGTATTAGGTGAGCTTAGTTTTTCCCAGTCCAGTGTTGTTCATCACCCTTACGCCCTTGGCAAAAGCATCTAGAGCTGCAGAATTGTGCTTCACATTACCAAAATATTAACTTAACTTTTAACTTACCCTAATAATTAAGTAGTTACTGCACAGTAAAAAACTTAAATTTGAAGTAGATTTTTATGGTGCATATTATCAATGACAAAATACATTAAAAATTTAATTATTCATCCCATAAAGCTTTAATAATTTGATGATAGAGTTTATCTAATTTGTTTATAAATAAAGTAATGACAAATCAATTTGTTTAACATAAATATCAGCACTGGTTATCACTGAATAATAGATTGTGTATATGTAAAAGAGAAAGGTTATATTAGATAATATTGTATCAACATGAAATGTCATTTTAATAACTTAACATGAAAGATTTAACAAAAAGTGGGTTGTTTCTAAGAAAAAAAAAAAAAAAAAAAAAGAGAGTGAAATGAAGGAAATCTTTACTCACCTGGAAGGTGCCTTTTTCTTTTCTTCAATAAGGCCTTTGTCTATCACATCTTTTTTACCGTCACAGGACTCTTTATAATATTTGAAATGAATAATATCACGGGCAAAGGCTGCCATTGGCTGAACGTGTCGAGCAATGATTTCATCTAAATCTTCAAATTCCTGTGAAAATAGTCAAATTTGATAATGTCAATAAACATTGTATAACAGAATAGCAAGTTTGATTCAAGATAATATTCTAACATTTGGAGTATTTTAAATTCATGATTGCATAATTCTAGGTCATCAAATCAGTTTGAAATTTGGCAGTCGTAGAATGTAGTTGCTTTGCTGGTGTTTGTACAATTATCAACAGCATTTTAAATCTGTTGATTTTGATCATAAGATTTGAAGGTGCCAAGTGACCTAATAGTTGACCTAATCTGATAAACAGAATTAGTGAAGTTCAAATTACAGTTGAATCTTTTTATTCTAATTTCACCAAACATAACCATCTTGGGAAAATCATCTCTCCAACACATTACCAGATAGCTTGACAAAGGTCTGGTATATGTCTCTGGTATATCTAATTGATAAAGAAGAATGCAATAAGATTAGTACCACATAATACAGTATTTATCATGTCTCATGTAGAAAGGAGATGAGCACAGGCCAACTACCCTACACTTGTCCAAAAAATTTCATGAAAGATCCAGCATAACACCTTTACAATCCCCTAAAATCTTCAATGAAAGCACCTCCAGTGAAGACTTTTTTTTAGCTATTGTATTTATCTCCCTACAACCAATACAAAGTCAATTTAATGTGAAACGTACTTGTATACATGTGGATAAAGACAAAAATAGCTTGGTCTGTGAGGACAGTATCACAAAAGCATCAAGCTAATCTATGGCCTTCCCATTTTAGTGTAATAAGGGAGGTCCAATTCATATCCCAAAGATGAAAGATAACTGATTCCAGGAAAAAAGTCAATCTTTATTGTGAACACTAAGATATAACCAACCCAACATCTGAATGAGAACAAGGTAATTTGAATGTTGCAAAAAAACAAAAACAATCACAATGAGGATCTTAATTCAAATAAATTAATGAACATAATTTTACAAGAAAAAATATAAGTATTCAAATTGCAACAGGTTACTCTGTGTATAATTTATTTTCAACTTAAACTGAATGTTAAACTGATTTCTTCCAGTATAATATAAAGAGAAGAGAAATAACCAAGAAAAAATATATTCACAAACCTCATTGCCAATCCATAGGGATCTTCCTAAACTGAAAGCATTCTCTTTGCCTTCTTCTCGCACATCAATATGTTGTAAAACTTCTTCAGCAGTTTTCCACGTCACAGTCAAGTGGTCAGCACCCTGAAACAAAACAGCACAAAAATAAAGATAAAGATAAAATATATTATCATTTCTGAATGAAATTTATCAAAATTGATATTTTGTTTTTGAAGTCCAAAAATACAAAATGTCAACACAGCGAGTTGAAAATATAAAAATTCAAACTACATTTGCACCAACAGTTCCATAAAATAAGATATATTTCTTGGTTTTGTTTTGCAATAAATTGATTCACTTATAACGTGATGCTCCATGTTGGACTTCCAAGCTCTTATGTCATAGCAAGATTTATATTTGAAAATTGCCATCAAGACAGGAATTATTCCTTTCTACTGTTATCATGTAACCAAGGACTATTGGAGAGGATAAGAGTATTGTCAATCATTTTTGCTTTCAAGATGCCAACTGACTAACGTTATAAATAAGTTGTGAAATACTTGTGACAAGAGGGTGGTCAATACAATACCAAAACAGGCCACTGAGAATGAACCCAAGTCTTGTTAGATATCCAAGAAATGAGAGTTGACTTCTCTCTTTCGATCATTTACAGGTAGCAATGCACATAATTATTATTGGTATTTAAACCTAATGAGGTTGGACTGCATTCAGAGTAGTGGCTTGAAAAGTCTACAGTGTCCAGCATTTAGTATCTAATAATAATTATATAAAGATATGGAGGGGTGTGTATGTGCAGAGTTTAACATATCTCTTTCATTTACACTGCCTAGAAAGTATTTAAAACAAAGTAGTAGTAAAGAGTAATACCTCTTTTGCTTTGTTACACAATATCTACCCCCACACCAAAAAAAAAAAAAATAATTTCACCGAAATAATTTTTACATTTATTTTTTAAGATTATATCTTTTTAAAATATTGAACATTTAATAAAATTGAGGATTTGGAGGTTATTTTCTTCAGTATTTATCGTGGTTGATTTTTTAATACTTGTTAATATTTGCATTATATATATCTGAATATGTACATGTGATGGCTGTCTGTATGAGAGAAAAAGGTTTCTGAAAGTTATCTACTCTAAGGGAAATATATGTCTTCCTATGCCAACAAGAAGTATTTTTGAAAAAGAAAATGATTGCATTGTACTAACAACATGGTCTAGTGCTAGTGAAAAGGAGATAGACTCCCTCGCGGTCTGGCTGATACCGACTTTAGGCCACCCCGACGACTTTACTACTTTTAAATACTAAAAAATATATGTGGGGATCGGTCTTTTAATATTTCTTATAATTAATTCTGATTAAATGCTAAATCACAAAAATGACCATCATTAGTGATTATCTTACCTTGCTGCTTGGTCGAATGATTACCTCCCCTTGGTCCAATGCTACCATTAATTTTTCACATTCTTTAAAGCCAATATTATGAAATGACGGATGTACAATTACTCTTTTGATGTATGCTGCAATCAGAAATTAAACATTGAATTTCAGAATTTCAAAATATAAATACTATCATACTTCTATCAGAACAACATTTTTTTTTTCTATAAAATGTAATAAGAGTTTTATGAATACATATAATTTTTAAAAAGTAAAAAGGTCAAACCAAAAAAGGTTTTAGATGAGAAAATTCTTAATTTGTGTGTGTGTGTGTGTTTGTGTGTGTGTGTGATTTGTTCAGAATATTTGGCAATATTCAAAATAGTTAATGGTCAAAGGCTTATAATAATAATAATGTCTCACTTTGCCTGGCTTGAATCTTTCTTCGGTCTTCGTCCTTTGTTATATCACTTTTCTCAGCATCATAATCAAAATACAGATCTCTTTGGGGCCTTAAAAAATAATAATTCAATCAATAGATAAGTATGAATTTCTCCATTTAGAGGAAATTTATCAAATCATTATTCTTCTCTTTTCACTGAAATAATACAATCTGTAACTTAATAATATAATTATATGAATTCTATAAGATATGACTCTACATTGAGCATTAAAATGTCCTTTAAGTGCTTATAAAAATAAATTTAAAAAAAAAGACATGAAGACAGTAGTATCAAAAATATGCAATAATCAAAACACTTCATCTCACAATATAACTGTTGATGACAACTTATTACTGTAAATCGTTTTAGGATATATTTTATTAAAAAAAAAAAAAAAAGGAAATTGTCAGTACCATCTAAAATGATTCAATCATATTTTAAAAGTAAACTTTTCCCCCCATAATAACTCCAATAAATTTTTCAAAAAACTTTGTGGAATACTTTAAATCTAAAGTTGTGCGTATATATATATATATATATATATAAAAATCAGTAAAATTAAAATACTTACTTCCAGTTTCCATCTTTGTCTTGAAGGTCTGAAGAACGACATGTAAGTTCCACTTGGAATCGGTCAATATCAATTTTAGTAATTCTACAATGAAGGGTTTGACCAACCTAAAAAGGAAATAGAATAATGAATCAAGTTAGAGGAGATTAACGATCATAGAAAATTGGACAATTTCTCTAAATGATTATAAATAGACATGAGATTATTAGAGACTAGTGAGACTGTAGGACAGTCTCACTAGTCCCTAATAATCCACAGAAGGAAAATCAAAAAAAAAAATCAAGATGAGCTATTTAAACAATGATGATTTGCAATTTTATTACATAGAAATCCTATTGTTGCCTTTGCAATAAATAACACAAAAATATATATAATACTTAATACACATAATTTGTTAGTATTCAATTTTAACAAAAGTACAAAAACAACTTATAAGTTGTATATTCTATTTTGTTGATAACAGTACTACTGGTACAGAGGAATCTTTGGAGCTCTTTTTCCTTTTCAGTTTTTGACAGCACTTGTTGGAGCTTATCAGAACTTCAGAGCTCATAAGATCTTCAGCAAACCAATATACACTAATCTATGCTTACTATGCAAATTAGTGAGGATAGATGAAGTTAGCACCAGACAATTCCATCTGAGTTGAACACAGTGTTTGATCTGAAGAAGTAACATCTATGTCGAAGAATATCTAACTTGGTCAAGTTGATGGATGGAAAAATATTCCACTTGGCTCTAGGGAGGATATGTGGATGCACATAAAGTGTGAATGAATAGACAAGCAGAATTATAATAAAGATAATTCACTTTGTAAGAAAGAATATTTTATGGAGTTTAATTTTGAGGGGTTCTAATTAATAATAACTTAGCTTATTTCAACAAAAAACATTAAAAATGTTTTGTTAATTTAAATCTGAATTAAGAATTTTGTGATCAGATGATTGTCAGGATTTTTATTATCATTTTAGTTATGTAAGAATAATTTTGTGAAAATGATTTCAGCTGTACCTTTACTCTGTCTTCAGGATTTGTTACTTGTTTATCACTTATCATTTTTGTTGGAATGAAACCAGAGACACTGTTGTCCATACGAACTTTGACACCAACAGCAGATCCTGGGCAGTTACCAGCATCAAAATGGCTCCAAACCTGAGAGGAGGGAAAAGAAGAAAAAAATTTAATCAACATTTATTCCAATTACTTATTAAGAACTAAAACAAATAAAAATATAGTGCCTCAAAAATAGACATAACTTGCAGAATTCATTTTTGGACAACCTGGAAATGAAAAGTAATACATTCTTATTATTATATAATGTAACTTTTATATATTTACATTTAGTTTTTGTTAATTGGCTATAAACTCGTTTTTGTATATGTATTGTTATAATCATAATATAAGATTTCCAAATATGTTGCTAAGGAAAATGAAGCCAGTAAAATTATTAAAAAAGAAAAAGAAAAGGGGCGGGCAGAATTAAATGAAAAGTCAGTTTGTATTTGGTATTCAAATACATAAAACTAGGTCAAGTAAATATTTCTATAAAACATAAAAAGCAAAATAAAATAGCCACTGTTCACTTTAAAATTAGATTTTATGAATTGAATTTTGCTTATAAATTTTAGTTTTTAAATTAAAATGACAAAATAAAGATCGAAATGTTTTTTTTAACTCCCCCCATAAAATCACAACATAAATTAAGCAATGACAAGACCATTACAATTTCTAAGTTGCCTGAAGGATTTAAGGATAAATAAGAAAACTAAGATGAAAATGTTGAAAAGTTCATTAAAAACAGAAAGGCACAAAACAATTGCAAAAGATTCCAATTTGGAAGGGAAAAACAATTATTTTTACCTCACTAAGTTCAGGAAAATCTTTTTTCTGACAAAATGGACATTGCCACAATCCAGTTTCTTCATTTCTCACAGGGTTTGCTTCATCAAGTTGTTCACCCTGTGGTCTTTTACGAGCAATGCCAGTCACGACACACAGTACCAGTTTACCTGTAAAGAGAAAGAATGTAAAAAGATACTGAACATTTCATAGAAGAGGAAAAATGTTTTAAATATAAAATCATAAACCAGTAACAATCATTTCATGATAAAAATAGAAAATAACAGAAAATAACTAAAACATGAAGGTTCATAACTTTTAATTGCCAAACAAGTTCATTATGAAAATAACGAATCTTTTTATTTTTTAATTTATTTTTTTAAAAATTCTTTATATTCAGTGTTGCAGAAGCGGGGGAACAAACTACCTGCATCAGTTGTTAGCTGCTGAGATATTGCGTCATTCAAAACCTTCATGCTTCCTGAAATTCACCAACACTATACCAGATATCACCCCTCCATACACACACACATATATAACATAACTCATACACTATTCATTTTCCTGACATTTGTACATTATTCTAAGTGCTATACATGCACCTTTGATGATCTGTAGTGCACCTGAGCACTGTACACAATTTCATTATTATTATTATTATTCTCAAATGCATCCAATCATACTTTTATAGGGAAATTAATACTGTCCATTGAAAAGAAAGAAAAAAGAGAATTGGTACAAGTATTGTCCACTAGGGAAAACAATAACTGATAGAAGATTTGAATCTACTTACCAACATAAAAAGTGAGAGGAGTTTCTTTGGTCAGCATATTAAACTTTTCTTCATTGTTGGGTGGCCTGAAAGGTGTTCTCAGATCCTTGTAACGATGGTTCAATTCAGCTCTGATATCATACAAGGTAATGTGTTTATTACCATAGCCCTACAAATAAAAAGGTTTCAATAAAATTAACCAATTAGGTATTATCACTAATATGCATAAAAGATTTATCCTACTGGTTGTTTATTGAATTTGTATTATATCATAGAATTTATTGAACAAGTACATCAGAATTTTCATTAAATCTAATAATTACACATATAGTGAACTTGTGTTTTAGTCCTAACTGTATTTGAACCCGGTATGTGTAGTTTTGGCTTTTCTTATTGTTCAATGACTTGTCTTTCCTACCATTTGTCAGCTTAATTATTTTCTGCACTAACAAACTAAATATTTCTGGTGGGGAAAATATTTGATGATTTAACACCGAATTTTCTAAGTTGTTTTACCAATTTTGATATGTAATCTGTATGTTGTACATTCTAATGGGAGGAGGGGAAGGGATTGTCAGTGGTAAGAAATCAATGCAAGAGTTACTGTTAAAAAAAATGGGGCTATTTTATGTATATCTCAAATGGAAGAAAAGATCAAAGATATAATATTAACTGAAACACAATGATTATATTGTATACAAAAAAATAAGCTGTGATCCAGAAGGTCAATGTTGTTATCAGTTTCAGAATAAAAAATGAATATTGGAATAATTAAGCAATCTAATTAGAAATATAATTAGAAATATATATATGTTGTCTATTTTGGCAGCAAGTTATTGTTTAAGCAGGTATCCCAATTTACGAAAAAACTCCAGAAGACAAGAACAAATACAGATAAAGATCATAAAGAATAAATATTCCGTGATCTTCAATAATACCTGCTTAAATAACACACACACACATATATATGAGAGAGAGAGAGAGATCCTAAAAGACCGGATTGGAAATTAATAAAATAATTATTTGTCACAACTTTATTTTTAAAGTTGAATATGCAGATTAGATATCCGCAATAAGCATGTAGAGATAAGTTTGCAATTTATAAGAGGCATGTATCACTATACATAAATGAGAAGTAGCCTTAAAAGTTATTGACAACAAATTTTATATAGAGAGGCATTATAAAGTACTCTATGTATAAAGATTATCAAAATGAAAAATAAGAGGAATTCACACAAGATGCAGAATTCATATAATTACCTGCCGATCAAGTTCTTCAGCAAAGGCATCAAGGTCAAGGTCTTTGAGTCTTTCAGGACTTTCCAGAATTTCTTCCAATGCACCAGCCGGGTTAGCATCTTCAGCAGTGTCATCATATTCAAGAGCATCCACTGCCATTTTTCGAGCCCATTCATAAGTTTCTGGATGAACTCGCGAACCATCAAGAACTTCAACATAAGCTTCAGTACTGAGAGAAAAATGAAAGAGGATTTAATATCTAACAAAAAATAAAATAATTTTAGAAAAAATATTGTTGAAATAAAAATCCCCAATTATATAAGAAAATTGAAACCATGTTTCTTTTCATGTTAATTCAGAGAATTTAGGAATGTTTTCCTTTGCATAACTGTTTTCGATCCTAAGAAATTTTTTTTTAAGCAAAAGATAAAACAAAACAATATTGAAGAATATTAATTAAGTCCAGATTTTTCTATTATAAATATTGAAAATCAGTATTCATTTTGTAGTTAATCAAAGGGAAAATAATTTGAAAATCATTCCCAGTTTTTGTAGTTGATGGAGCAGCAACAACTTACCTATCTCCTAAAGAGCTTGTGTCAATTTTGATAAAACCAGCACAATTAATGAAGACTTTGGGACCCATGTGACACACAGTTACAAGTTGGGTACGGTTCTCCAAGCGGCTATTGTTTTGTTTGAGTACCTAAAATGGAAATTGCAATAAAAATAGAAAATAATCAAATAGTGAGAGGTAATATTGAATTCATACATAAAAAAAAAATCAATAAAACTATGTTACAAGTGTAGTTCAGTGGAACTTTTAAAAAAATTATAATAACTAAAAATTATCAATTTTTTTTTTCCAGCTAGAGCATAAACTACAAGTAATGCCACAAAGAAAAGAAAGAAAAAACAAACTTAAAATACATTAACATTTCAATTTACATAAATCATACATGTGTAAAATAATTAGGGGTTTCAAAATAATTGATTTTAGTAAATGTAACTTATGAGTGAAGAAGATAGAAAGGAAAATATTTTGGAAAAATATTTTGAAAGGAAAAATCTGGTTGAAATGTATTTATTGTTTTAACAAAATTCGAATATTAGAAAGATATTTGGGAAATAAATCATAAGCAGAACAATAGTAGAAATAATGTGGTTAATTATGTCACAGAACAATCAGCTGACGTGAGGAAAAAAAACAAAAAAGAAAACAATGAGGATAAAAAAAGGCCCGGTGTTGAAGATAGTCAGAGAGAGAAAGGAGAGAGTCACGAAGAGGACACGCATGATGGAAATAGCTGAATTCAGATACCTCAACTGCCTGACAGTATTTCTCTTTCTTTCAAAGTTGACAGTTCTGGTGTGGGGGGAAAAACAACCAATCCCCTTTTTCCTTCCTTTCTCTCTCTCTCTCTGCTACTGGTTACTACTATCAATGATCCATCATCACCACATAATAAAGGTAACTACAACAGGAAACAAATTGATTTGCGTTCTTTCTTTTTCAAAGTGTGTTACCATGAAGAATACAAAAGGCTCTTAAGGAAGGGAACTCCACAGCTCTAAAATAAGGGGTATAACACAAGGGATGTTGCCACACAGAGAAGCAATGCTGCATATCCTCATTCGGGGTCACAACGTTGCACATGAACTGTAATTAGTTAAATTCCTTATTATACTAGAGTGGGTCAAAAGGTATGTAAAATTTTGGTACATGCCTGTTTTTGGTGTATATATCACGTTATTTGAAGGGATAAAAATCCACATAATTTTTGGAATTAGAAGCTCAAATCTTGGGGATTGTCTAACTTTAACAGTCTACAAAACCGGGACAAAATTTCAGAAAAAGGGAAGTGTATGGATAACATGGCCTGGATGATTTGACAAGGAATTACCCAAATGTCACTTATGAGTTTGTCCTTGTTTCTCCAGCTATGTCCAGTTTGTTCTTGTTTGTCTAATTTGATGGTTTGAGTGATTTATATACAAAGATCTAGATCTGATTACAAGATAAGCCAATTGTATATTTTACAAGGCATTAGTGGTCAGAGTTTTTGGCCCAAGGAAAAAAACAGGATTTTAGAATGCTAATCATGTAGGAAGGTAGGCTTTCTTCATTTGTAAGATTGATTCAACACAATCATCCTACCTTCACTATTTCATCCCAGTAGATCATATATTGAACTAAACCAAGCTTTTTAAGTAACTGTTTTGTAGAGGTAATAAGTAGATCATTTGTGACAAGGGGAGAATAATGAATAGAAAATACAAACCCGAATAAGGTGTGATCCTTTTCTTGGTCCAAGGCCACATACAAATTGAAGCAGTGAGGCATGATGATTGAAGTCAAGGGCTTGGTTAACATCCACTCCAACTTCATTGACACGATTAATGAATTCAAGATGAAGCGCATTTAACAAAATGTCTTTTGGTAAACAATCCTGAAATTTGAAAATAAAAACAAGATAAAATTATGAAAAAGAATTGTTCCTGCTTTATTAAGTGAAAGTTTTAATTAAATTGTCAAATGTCATTATTTAGAAATTGTAGAAATGAATGCTTCTTACCTGTAAAGGATGATATTTGAGGCAGAGGATATCTTCATCAGGATTACATAATGAAGCAAATTCAATTAGAGGATCTTGGAGGCGACGGGCAATAGAGACAGCATGACGTAACACAGGAGGATAATCACGGAATTCAGTCTGAATACAAAGAATTTTTATTTATATAAATTTATATAAACACAGTAGGACTTACAGAGAATCAACAACTTCAATTTTACTTAGCGGTTGGCACAATCAAAACATTGCAAAATATATTTTAAAGAGTAAAAAATAAACAAAAACAAAAAAGACATAACGTTTTTAATGATAATAGTATTTTGAAAAAAAAAAAAAAAAATTATATATCAATTTCCTCAAGGCCATCAGTCTAAATCATCAAATAACCAGTGGAGAAACTCAAATTAGTAAAGTCTTAGGATAATACCAAATCATATACTATCAGGGTGAAGGGAGGGGGTGGCTTACTTGGAATCTATAGGAGAGACTGGGTAAGGCAATCAGTATAGAAGGAAAACTGAATTCAAGCCAATTTTATACAACTTAAAAATTGACCTTATGTCACATCCTGCATGTAGTAGAGACGTTGAGTAAATGCATACTTGGAATCTATCTACCATGGATAACAAGGTATTACTACCAATGAGAGAGAGAGAGAGAAAAAAAGAACAAGTAACTTATTTAGCAAATAAAAATTTCTGATATTTGAACTCTTCTTTTATGCTGTTGATATTGTTATCAGAATGTTTTGTCTGATCCATTCAACAATATCAACAATACAAAAGAAGAGTTCAATTGTGTGAATAAAGCTTGAAATGTTATAAGTCTCTTCTTTAAAGTTAAGCCAAAATCTAGTAAATAAAAAGGCAACTTTCTTGGATGCCTCATCACTTAGTAGTAGCTAACAAGCTAATCTCAAAAAACATCTATTATAATAGGGAGTTCAATCTTCATTTATCAACTGACATTTATAACCTCATGCAAGACTAAGCTAAGCTTCATGTGTTCTAAAATAGTTATGTATTTTTTTAGCAGTCTCAGAGGTTAGGGTTACAGTCCAGATAAAAGCCTAGATTTCAAATACTGATTCACAAGGCATGTTCTCTCTACTTAGAAGATTGTTGAAATACAATCTTCCTTCTATCATATTAAATTGGATTTCACAAATATTACAGCAGGAATTGTTCTGTAAGTATGTATTTTCCCTTTAGAGAATGTTCCTCTTTCAAAACATGACAAATAGTCTCTATGGTTCATTTTTGTGCTAATAGAGCATTAAAACTGATCAGAGCTTAAAAAAAAAAATTATTAAAAAATTAAAAAGAAAGGTGGAAGAGAAGAGAAAAAAAATACTAACCGTGGCTCGATGGCTGTTCTCATAAACCAATGCTAAGTCATGTTCAACTAACTCCACATTGATAGGAGGAAGGTCTTCCTGTTCGAGTTCACTGATTATAGCTTTGATATCATCAATAATCATCAAACTTTCTCTGGAATTTAAAAAAAAAAAAAAAAAAAAAAAAAAAATCACATTACTCTCAACATTTTGAATTTTCCAAATTTGTTAAAAATCAATTTGGGTTTAGAAGACTGGTTTTATTTCCACTTTTTTCAATTATAAAACAAAATGTTACAATAAAAAAAAAAGCATACCTCTTTTACTAAATCTTTTCAAAAAAAATTTTTTTTTTCTTAGAAAGTAACAAAGTTTGAGGCTACACATCACACACAAAGTTATTTACTAAGTTCAGCTTAGTCTGGCACAGAACCATAACATTAGCAAGTTTTAAAATCAGATTGTTAATGACACCCTTTTCAAAAAACACACACACACTTAACCCTTTTAGTTTAGCACATTTGGATAACAAATTTATTGTCAGGAATATACTTTTGAACATAAAATAGAAAAATTTATTGGAGTTTCACAATTACAATACTACAATACATTTTGAAAAGCAATTAAAACATTGAAAGGAAAAAATTTGGATCTTGTGTGATGGAGGTGGGGCTGTATACTGCACAAGCATGTTTATAATATAATTTTATTCATTTATTGAGTCTTCTAAAAATGACTATTTTACTAAAGTTTTAGAAATAATGAAGTCTTTTTCATTTTGAGGGCTGGGAATATATTGAACAAGAGGCACTTTTCGGGAATATATTGCACAAAATCCAAAATGTTTAAGTTATGTTGACTAAAATTACATCAAGTATTTTTCAAGTTCTTAAAACGTTTTAAATAAAATATTTAAAATAAATATTGAAAAGAAAACAATAAATAGATAAATAATTAAAAAGAATCTCTACCTTGATTCTCCAGTAACAGCCACAGCATGAGGTTTTTTTTTGGCCATGAATTTTTTCAGCCTAGATATGTCCTTTTCCTGTAAAAAATAAAAAGATAAAAATGATTTTCTTAGTGCAATGAAATAAAAGAATAAAGCTTTTAGCACATTGTTTTTTGTTTTTTTTTAATTAAAAAAAAAAAAAAAAAAAAAAAAAAAAAGAAAAGAAAAAGAAAAGAAAAGAAAGCTGATGAACCTTATTCAAGCAGAAATATTTTGTCAGCATATTTAGAAATTAAAAAACACTTTGATAAATTCATTATGTGGTAAATTTATTGTAAGCTAAATTCAGAATTTAATCATTGCTTTTAAGAATTTAATAAAAAGAACAAAAAGGTTACAATGAATTTTCCTGCAATAAATTTACTAGTGATGAATTTACCAGCTAAGTTTATATTTATTTTCCTCAAATGAAAGAATAAAACCTGGCAACTCTCAATTTGAATTGCATACAATTTGAGAAGCCTTATGCATATTTCCTTTTTTTTAAACAACTGTCTGTTATGATCCTGACCCCCACACCAAAATTTTTTATGCACTATCATGATTGTTCTTAAAAGGGATAGTGTAGTGGTTTCTCAAATTTCTTCTTTACAGTGGCATCATGTATAATTAGTCGGCTATTGACAGTTCATTCATCTTTTGATTACCAAATTGCTAACCACCCATAAACTCCTGCTTTTAGTGTCATAGTTACCTCCTCTTAGATCGACTGCCATTATATGGATAGAGCTCCAACTGTTCTACTTAAAAATAACTTGGCTAGATATATAATTTTTAAAAAAAGAAAGAAATGTACTAAATCTCCTCCTTCTAAAAAAAGACCCTTCTGAGGAGTCAGTAAAAGATGAATTTATTAAAAATAAAACATACCAACTTGGGAAATTGGACAAAAAACTCAATATTTTTACATACCTTGGCTTCCTTGTCTTTTGGACGCCAAGCATTTCGTCTTTTGGTCATATCTTGTAAACGAAGAAAATCTGTCACTTGACCATTTCCATCAATTATTGTTGCAAATGCAGGGGTATCTCTTGAAGAAAAAAAAAAAAAAAAACATTTAAAGGGGTCAAATGACAATTATAGTAATTAAAATCAACCAATTGAAAATTAAAAAAAAAAAATATATAGCAAATCTTCAATTTAAATCAATCTTATTTTTCAAATGAGTTTTCAGTCTATTTTATGTATTTTTGAAGAATGGATGGCATTTTGATTATCTATTTATCTATATATATTTATAAATATTATATATAAATAAAAATCAAAAGTTATCATGTCTGAGGGGAAAAAAAACAAAAAAACAAAAAAAAAAAAACTAATTTGTATGATTATTTTCAACTGACAATTCTCAGTAAAAAATATTCACAAAAAATTTTTTTTTTAAATCATTAGATATTTGTTAAAAGATCCAAGTTACATAAGACAAATGCGTAAACATTCATAAATTATTTTTAAAAGTGTAGTAATCTTCCAAAGATTGTATGAAGCCTAAGTATCAATACAATCAAATATTTCCTTTTTTTAGTCATTTTTCTTTTTACCTGTTCGTTGAATAAGCCACTCCCATAACTTTCACACCATTATTATTGTCATCATAATCATAATCATCATCCAATTGTTGGTCAACTTGATAAGGTGCTACTTTTAACCAGTTGAGTAATTTACGACAGCAAGCCTGTGAAAAGACAAGACAGGATTTTTTTAAAATAAAATCAGAATCAATATAAGCAATCGCATTAACATGATATATTAAGAATAAATTTAAAAAAGTACATGAAAGAACCATTTATTGTAGATATTATTTCTTCTAGTATTTGAAGTAATCTATGTTATTTCTAAATATGAAAAAAAATATATCTACCCATTAATAATTTTAAATGATAAAGATAAATAATCTAAATTTTCTTTAATTATTTTAAAGGATGTTTGAAGGAAATGGACACCCATCGCCTTAAATCTTAAATCACAAAATAATTTTACAAAATAGAAACAAAAGTATAGTATAATATATAAATTGTCTTTAGCACAAAAACAAAAATAATTCTTTTATTTCTCTGAATGTTTGAGATGAGGCTTGAAGATTAGTATTATCTGCGTTATTTGGACTATTGTCCCCATCTTCATTGTTATTTGTACAACGTTTCGGCAGATATGCCCTCCGGCCTTTTTCAGAGGGCATATCGGCCGAAACGTTGTACAAATAACAATGAAGATGGGGACAATAGTCCGAATAACGCAGATAATTATAATTATTTATCATGTACAGCCTTAAGACAGAAAATATTTTGGCTGTAAAATCTCAAATTTATAGCTAAAATGATTTTTTTGTTTTGTTTAATGGCATATCAACCTCGGTGGGTAATTTAATACCAACAAAGTTTTGAAATAAACTCATGCTTGATAGCTACTCAATGTTTTTTTTTTTCATAAACATTTTTTCTATTTAACCCATAGATGAGACCTTAACAGGTACTACCACTCCGGGTCAGGATGGACCTGGGAGCAATGGTGATGATTTTTTTATCTAACAAATAAGTTGAGGGAAATTTTTTGTTAACCATATAAAATATTTTTGGGAACAATTTGAGGCAATATTGAGGGTACATAAATGCTGAATATGAATCTAATAAAAAGAAAGAAAAAAGAAAGGAATATCTACCCTTAACACAAAATCTCTTCCTTCTTGGAGTAATTTTGCTCTTATTTCCTTTTCCATTTGAGGGTAAAGGATTTTTGTTAAAGCTCTTTCCAAAGCTTGACTTCGTTGAGTATTCCATTGTTGCACAAGTTTACTGAACTCGTCCTTTCAAGAGAAAAGAGAACATAAAAATTATTAATTATACATTTGTACACATTCTTACAGGATACAAAGAAAAATAGTTGTTTGCTACACTAGGCAAAATAATATTTTTTTTTAAATAGGGAGGCTTCTTCAAAAACCTTGAAAATTTAGGCCATGTAACATTAATATGGTGCTTGGATATTTATAAGGATTATTTCCTTTTTAAATAGATTAAGTTAAACTTCGTTTTTTTTATTTATTTTATTTTAGACAACTGGTTAGATTTGTTTACATTCTCAGACTAAGATTCATTAAAGAAAGATTAACACAGAATAATACACTATCTGTAAATAAATAAACTTTCTTTTTTTGACACTACCACCACTACTAATTCCACTACTGTTATAATATTTTAATAATAATAATAATAATGAAACTATTGTACAGAATGTTCGGTTGTACTACAACTAATCAAGGTACATGTATAGTACATAGAATAATGTACAAATGTCAGGAAAATGATCAGTGTGTGTGTGTGTATATATATATATATATATATATGGAGAGGGGCTGTTGGGCATAGGTAAGTAGTAAAGTAGGTGGTGTGGCCTATTGTCAGTATCAGCCAGATAGCAAGGGAGTTACTCAGTTGGTAGAGCATCTGCCTCGGAACAACAAGATTCTGGGTTCGATACCGGCCCTTGCCAACACAGCACACTGAGTAGCACAGCTTTGATGGTAGGTGTGGCATTCCACCTCAGATGCAAAACAATCTCCTTGGTCTAGGGAAAAAGAGGGTATAATGTTGGCAAATTTCAGAAAGCATGGAGGTTTTGAAGGATGCAGCATCTCTATCAACTGATGCAGGTAGTTTATTCCATGCTTCAGCAACTCAGAGTGTGAAAAACTGTTTCAGAAAGTCGTGGGAGCTGTGCCGTTTTCTGACTTTGTAGGCATGCCCACATGTGTTAGACACATGGAAATAAAAAACAAATATGATGAGTTTGTACCCGAGAAAGGGTTTGCTTAACCCTTTGAAACTGAGCAGCCGGTATTTCTGCAAACTAACTAGAAGTACATAAACCTGGGTGGCCAGAATTTAGGCAGTGGATTCCCCAATTCTATTGCCAATAAAATGCTGCAATTTTATATTTTATGAATAATTTTATTATTTTTTAATCTATTTCAAATTGTCTATAGAATGTTGTAACCAGTTATTTAACAGTTTTACAGAATGTTAAGTAACACATTACAACATTTTAGATTTTCACCTATTCTTCAAACCAAGAGCCCAGGGTGAGAGATTTATGGCCGTGGAAGACTCAGGGTTCTAAGGAAATTCTCTTAATTCTCTAGTTTTTAAACTAATAACTCTCCTTCCATTTAAAGCTTCCAAGTAGGATTGGTAAAGACAGACAGTTATATAGTATCAATGGGGACGGTTTAGCTTAGTCAGTAGACCATTCACCTAGAAATCACAAGGTTCCGGGTTTGATAACTGTCCCTACTAATTCAGCACATGAGTAGCAAGGCTTGGGTAATCTGATCTGTGTGGTAATTAAAATTAAAATACACTTAAAATAAGTGTAATCTTTTTATATGTGTTGCCACATATTTAAGTCTAAAATTTCAAGGACAGAATTTGTTTGAGGCCTATACTTTTACAAAATAAGATATATAAAAAAGGTACACTCAAATAAATTAAATTGTAAAAGAAGAGAAAAGCAGAAATTAAATATATTAGTTTGCATTTTGCCTTATATAATGTTTTTAGACAACCTTAAAACTTTATGGAATGATAAGAAATAGATAAATGAAATAAGAAAAAAGACTGTGTACTAGAATAAACATTTTTTTTTAGACAAAAAGTCATATTCTAATATATGATTATAGAATTTTTACCATTGACTTGGAATCATCTATAACCAGAGGTTGAAAAGAAGGTTAAAATAGTGCAATCAATTTTTGAAGGATTCAGAGAGTTCACTTACTCTGTAATAAAGTTGTTGAATCTCTTTGAAATAGGTTTGTGTACTACCAGTGAAATTATCCATACTGAATTCAATTTTGACTAAGCCATCTTCCTCGGCCTGAAATGATAAAAATATGATGATGAAAAAAATGAAATAAATAAAAAAAATTTAAAAAATGATGTCAAGTTAAACCAATTAAAAGAAAAGAAAAAAAAAAAGTATGAAAAACAAAATCTGAGTGTTCACCTGAGAAAGCCTGACAAAAGCATCTTCTTTCAAGTCAATAACAGGTTTGTTTCGAAGGTATTTCCAACCAAAGCAAGGATGACTTTCATCAATATCCTAGAAAAGAAAAGAAATATTATAGAAAAAATTTTTTTTTTAAAGTTTGATGAAAGAACATAAAAAGATTTAAGAAAAAAAAAAGAAAAAAAAAAGTTTAATTTTACTGAAAGAGATTTTAAGAATAAAATGTGAATCAAAATTCAAATGATCTTTTTAATACTAAAATTAATACTAAATTGTAGAGAATAGTAGAAAGCAAATAGATTGCAAATTCAAAGGCAAATGATATTTTTCATCCAATTTATATCTAGACCCTTTTTTACCCACCATCATGACACACACACACACACAACTCATTGATTTCAGAATGAGGCACATTATAGTGCAGTAAAAGATTGATAATATTTGACAAGTAAAAGTAAGTAAAGTCGTCGGGGTGGCCTAAAGTCGGTATCAGCCAGTCAGCGAGGGAGTCTATTCCCTTTTCAATAGCGCTAGACCAAGGAGATTGTCTTTTTTTAGCATGAGGTGAAGTGCCATACCTACCATCAGCTCCTTACTTTACCGCACAGATCCCTGTGCTACTCATACGCTGAGTTGGCGAGGACCGGTATCGAACTAGGAGCCTTGTGGTTTCTAGCCGAACGCTCTACTGACTGAGCTAACCCGGCCCATAATAGAATAGCCAATTTAAATTACTATTATCTACATTATGGTAAGAAATTTGGAATTTGCATTATAAGATGTTCCACTAATACATATTTTTCACCATTTTGGTCTGAATCAAATAGCCTGCAACCCAAGAAATTGACATGCAAAAAAGCTTTTTTAAAACTTACTTTCATCCCCTTTTGAGTTGGGCGGGTCTTGATTTTAGCCCGTTCAAAATAGGCTGTACGAATACATTGACGTACAAGTGGATCATGGGCAATTTGCATAGCCACAATATGACGGGCTCCCATCAATATGTCTTCTTCAGTAGGAAATTGACTGAAAAAAAGAAAAAAAAAAGAAAAAAAAAGAAATGATTTTAAAAAAAATCCTGATCTTCAAAATAAATGCAATTGTAAATTTGCTAACAAAGCAGAGATGCAGTTTCATGTCACTAAATTATCGCATTCAATTTAGCATAATTTATTTAGGAGGAATCACCAGTAAAAAGTTGATGAATGAAATTATCTTGGTTATTTGGTCCTTTCTCCAAACTTTGAAGTTACTACTATTATCATCATTATTTTTATTCTATTACTATTATCACCACCATTACTGCCAAGTGAAAATATTAATAACATTCTTATTTCTCTGAATTTTTGAGATGAGGCTTGATAATTGGTATTATTTGGACTCTGGAATCTTCTTGTCGACTTCTTCACGGAACTTTGAACCTAACCCTTTATTCAATCCATGGGGGTAGACTGTTCTCATATCATTAACCATGACTGGGTACAAGTGTTAAGCTGTGTTAATTATTCTATGTTACTATCACCTTGACCAGGATTGAACCTGCAGCCAATGGTCACTTAGAACTGTATTAACTCAATGCCTATATCCATTGTGCCATGTGCAAAATGGAATGAGAACAGCCTACTCTGTGGATTGAATAAAGAGTTTGGTTTGAAATCCTGTTAAGGCTCCTGATTACAACATGAAGAGAAGGTTCCCAAGTCCGACAAGAAATACCTGAAGAAGGCAGAGGGGAACATCGGCCAAAATGTTGTGTAGATAACAATGAGGACAATAGTTTGAATAATCCAAATAATCTAAACAACATTCTTATTCAATATATATCTATAACCAGGTTGGTCAGAAAGTTGTGTGTGTGCTGTGTGGATTAATTTGCAATGAAGTGAAAAATCAATCAACTTACCCACAAATCAATTCCTTGGCTAACTCAGATGGTTCTCCAGGATATTGGTCAACTTCATGACGTTGGTAATTGTCACGCAAATTCTCACCAAACTGTTCGGGGGTCAAGCCAAATTTCTGGGCAATGTCATCTGGTAAAAGAAAAAGAAAAAATGTTCAAGGTTTACATTTTTACCATTTAATCTGAAGAAGAAGAAATAAAATTTCAAAGTAAATTTTAATAGTGACTGTTACATACTACATACCCAGTTTAGCTTGTAAGCAAATATCATAACCAGTTTTTCGGGTTGCTTGCTTAATGTTGTCCACAGGTTCATCTTGGGGTTGTTCTTCAACATTATTCTCTTCATCATTCTTCTTCCTTTTCTCCATATTCCTCATCTTGGGAATATCAGAACCATAATGTAGAAGGAAATGTTGATAACAGTCTCTCAACTCTTCCAGAGTTTGAACTCTTTTCACCCTGTAAAAATTGATCAAATGCATACTTTAAAAAACTGTTGAGATTTTTTTATCCAAAAGATATTAAATTTAAACTGTAATAGTATCTGAAGAATTATGCTTTGGATAAGAAAACTGTACTTATGCTTTGGATAAGAAAACTGTACTAAACCTTGGAATAAAACAGATTTTATATCCTGGAACTAACAAGTACTAAAACCCAAGAAGAGGCTAAGAACTATACAAATACATTACAATATCTCTGAATTATGTAAAAGATTTTAGCAGTAAATGAATATTCACACTCAATCAGGTAAATAAATAATAAAAAACATAAAATTACTAGAATAACTAAGAAAAACACTGTTGTCATGTGAAAGATCTTCACTAAAAAACATAAAATAAAGTCTGGTAGGAGTACTGAATTGCAACTGACTCCACAAACAATTAAGCATGGGTTGTTTCCTAGAGTGAAAATTGCTTCCAATGTGAACTTTGGTATGCATAAAATATATTTTGATTTCTAGAACTTCAAATAAGAAGTTGTTGATGTGTACATATTTTAGGGAACTATTGAGGTACAAAGATTTTCCATTCATTTCCATAGTAACCTGAGAATAGGATGTTATGCAATAATCAATACCATACATTTTTCTTCATTGTTTTAACCCCAGTTTCTCTTTAAACATAAATGACATCAAACGCCAAAATCCATTGTATTCATTATAAGTCAGTGGTCTCTAACATGCAGACCCTGGACTACATATCTATGGTAGAACCACTTTTGTAATCAATAAAAAAAAAAAAAAAAAAAAAAAAACTGGAGCATTAAAAAACACAAAAACAAAAACTTTTTTTTTTGAAGAAATTCACATTGGAATTTTGAATTAGTTTATATTTCCCAAACATTTACTCTTAAATGCAAAAATACATTTTAATAGTTCTATCCCTAGTAAACTATTAAGTTATATTACTGTTTAGCATTGTAAATAGTAGAAATTTGGTCCACTACCAAAGAGGGTTAGCTCAGTCGTTTAGAGCATTCGGCTAGAAACCACAAGGTTCCTAGTTCGATACCGGTCCCCGCCAACTCAGCGTATGAGTAGCACAGGGATCTGTGCGGTAAAGTATGGAGCTGATGGTAGGTGTGGCGCCCCACCTCAGATGCTAAAAACAATCTCCTTGGTCTAGCGCTATTGAAAAGGGGATAGACTCCCTCGCTGACACCAACTTTAGGCCACCCCGTCGACTTTACTTTACTTACTTTACCAAAGATATTTTAATTTAAGTTATTACACCTATTAAGTTTTTCAAAGAATCGAACATTATGAAATCTTGACATATGAAAGATGCTATGTTTTAAAAAAATGATGACAGAAAACAGTTTACCTTTGAACATCATCAACAGTCAATGGTCTGGTTTCTAAAACCTTATCAGGATCAGAATTCTCTTCAAATTGGTAGTTCTGCATTTTCTCAAACAAACGGACAAGATTTTGTTTCCGGGTTCGTAACTGAGTCCACTAAATAACACAAAATTCAAAAACAGTCTTAAGATCAACAATTTAATGTATTCTTATGAGAAAATATCTGATGCATTTTAGTTCTATTAAGATGGGTTTCCCCCATTATATTTGACGGTAATGTACATATCAGAATTAACCTTTTAAGATTTAGACAGAACTGACTAAATTATTTAGTCTAGTATACTCACTCTAAGAGCTTTTTTCAAACAACTGACCCATAACATTTTGATTAATTCAACTTTCTTCAGATGTACTATCCATATAGAAAGACCCCCCCCCCAAAAAAAAAAATGTAAAGCAATAAATTGGAGCAAACAGATAATTCAAAACATTCACAGCAGCAATATTTGTATAAGTTATTCTATTTTCAACAATTCCATAACAGCAAGTATTGTTATGAAAATTTGATTTCTTTCTCTGCTACCATTTTTTATTATTTTGCATTACAATCAACTTTTCTTTCTATGCAGATAGCTGAATAATGGATGAGCTGAAATGTTATGGGATCAACATAAATAACAAAAAAGAAGGAGTTCAATTGTCCCCAAAACTGATGGTATTATAATGACTCTTCAAATTATAAACACTAGCAGCTTTATTTTTGTAACTTTAATTAATATATCTTAGCCCATGGACGCTCCAGCCTGATTCAAATCACATCTAGTCAGACTTTTCTTGTCCAATTTGGTATTGTAGAAAAATCCATTATGTGATCAGTGAATAAGGAAGAAAACTGAAGATTACCAGAGATAGCATTCACACAAGGAAATCTAGAGAGCCCACAAGTTGAAATGCAGTAATTAAAATGACAAAAACTGAAAATGTTAGACTGAATAAGTGAATAAGAAATAGTTATAATATTCTGGAATATTCAATTCCACAAAGTAAATAAAAATTATCTTTACCTTTTCATCAAACTGCCAAACTCTCCATAAATCATTTATGTTCAATTCTGGTTCTACATATTCTTTTCGGTAGAAAGCAATAAATGGCACCTAAAGTAAAGAGAGAGAGAAAAGAAAAAAAATCCAATTAGTACATTATTTTTTGATGGTTTTGACAGTAATATATATATATATCATTTTTTCAAAATGTTGAAGTACACAATGTTTCTTTTTATACAATTATAGCTAACAAAACATTGTTAATTTTTATGAGAAAGCAATATAAATCTCTAATAATAAATGAGAATGTTAGTGTATCACATTTTAAAACTTTAATCCTAAAGGCTATAGCCCAACATATACCATTTTGGAATCAGGTCAACAGCGAGCAAATTAAAATTCTGGCCCGAATCCAGAAATTTTGGATCCCCAAGTTTTAATTAATGTGATTGTTTTAGGCTATTTTTTATGTGATTGTAAAAGGGAATCAAATAGACAAATTATATAAGTTTTGATGAAAATTTGATTGTTTGTAAATATTGTTTAACTTTAATAAAATTTAATATGTACTCAATGTATGAAGTGTCATTGTTGGGCCAAAGGCCCAATCATCAGCCCTCTGCAGCAGCTAGCTTAATTACCACCCAATAGGGCAGGTTTTAATCTAGTAGAGGAATATATTCATTGTAATATTTTAATAGGATACTAAAATAGAAACTAAATCATATATTATTTATTCTTATGAAGCTAATGAGAGAACTAGAGAGGAAAAATTTCAGATGAGGAATTCTTAATCTTTAGCTGAAATTTTTCACATAAATCAGTAAAAGTGGAAAGTTTCTTTTTGTTGTTTTTGAAAATTCAGTACAAATTTTTGTTCAAGTCATTTAACATGCAGATTTAATTAGAAAAAAAAGTTAAAATTTCTTCCATTCTAAATAGAAGTGGAAATTTTTAAAACAAAAGTAAAATCAAGCATACTTCAAGAAGTTGGTTTCTCATGAAGTTCAGAGCATCTCTAATTTTGCTGATGGTTGATGCTCCCTTCTGCTGGTGATAAGTATACTGTGAATCAGCTGCATCACTTTGTTTAGAGATGGGTTTATTGATAAAAGCTTGTTTGTAAATCCATTCAGCTTCCTCATCCAATTCCCCTTCTTCTGTAGCAGTGACACGGATCTGACGGAGCTGAAGCAGGAAAAGAATTAACATTACCAACATACAAAAAAAACAAAAAAACAATTCTATTTTTTTTTTTCATTATTATGTCAGGAAATCCTGGTTGTCCAAGAGAATGTCAGTAGTGATAATAATAATCCTAGGATAGTAACACAGCTATCTTAAGATGATTTATTAACATGATATAAAGCTTTGTTAAGCATTCACCAAGTAATTTTCAAAAGATTTATTTACAAATAATACAAATTTATTTACATCTTTATAGTTGGTCTGGTCATACATACATTTATTTACAAGCAAATCTAATACCAACAGACTATAGAGAAGTATACCTTGTGAATTTGGTTCATAACTGTTTTCAAATCAAAATTGCTTTAAAACTTAAATTCAAAAATAAATTCCACCTGGAAAAAGAGTTAAAAAGATTCTCAAACTATAAATAACAAATTGGAAATTTCTTTTTAACTTATGCAAAATATAATTGGTACATTAATAACCAGATCTAAATAATAAATGAAATTTGTTTTCTGAATTACATTTCTTATTGTCTGTAATGATTACATTAATTCCTGACCACAGACAATCCCTTTTAGTACTCCTGTTAAATACACAACATAAAAATAAAAAAATTTAAAAAAAATTCTTTAAATTTAAAAATATGGAAAAATTCAAAATTCATCATCAAATGTTTTCTTATATCAGAAATATTTCATGTGAAAACAGAAGGTTGTGATATTTAAGTAGAGGTAAAGTCAGTCTGCGGCAACAAGAAAGTTGAAACATATACTATATATATATCAGTTAAGGTAGTGTGGACATGGAGTCAACAACACCTGGTTACAAACAGTTTCTCACCTATGCAATATATATATATATATATATATATATATATATAATACATATATATACATACAACACACACACAAATTTTGAATATAGTCAATGCGACAATACTATTGTGATTATTTTCCCTGTTCTAATATCGGTTTAGCACAGTTGGTAGAGCATCTGCCTAGGAACTACAAGGTTCAGAGTTCAATACCGGCCTTCACCAACTCAGCATATGAATAACACAGCTAGGATCTGTGTGGTAAAGTGGGAGCTGATGGTAGGCGTGGTGCCCAACATCAGGCAAAAAAACAATCTTCCCGATCTTCTGCTAGTGAAAAGTGGATAGACTACTTTGTTGTCCGGTTGATACCAACAATATGCCACTCTGCAGACTTTACTAATAGATTTAATATCATTATCCATATAATCATTAGAGTGAATGAAAATTTTGACCTATTCATTCAATAAACACTATACATGAAATCCGAGGTTATATAAACAAGTAACTTATTAATTTACTTACCTGGAATCTTTCTGGTATATCGACTGTTCTTATCTCATTATCAAGATCAGTGAAATGACCTCTTTCCAATTCACTAGGTTCATAAACCTATAAAATAAAATGAATAGATATTTATGTGTGAAAGTTATCATTTCAAATAGAATAGACGGTAAAGTGCACAATCAGCAAAATGAGTGAGTGAAAGAGAGAAAAAAGAAAAAAAAAAGAAAAAAAAAAGAAAAAAAAACACCACATAATACGAACCTCATAAATACTTTTTTTGGTGGCTCTTTTACGCCCAGCCTTCTTTGTCTTCGTAACAGTTTCACCTTCTTCACCAGCTTCTTCATCGTACTTAAGGGGGAAAAAAAAAGAAAGAAAAAAAAAAGCAATTATTAAATCATAGTTTTAATATAAATCTGATATACAATAAATCAAATAAATCAAATAGGCAATAAAGAACTTGTATAAAAGCAATACCTCATCATAGTCTTCCTCATCCTCCTCCTCGTCATATTGTTCAAAGTCACCAAAATCAAAGTCAACACCAAAAATATCTTGAGCAATTTGTAATGATCTAGATAGAAAGAAGATTGAAATACATTAGTCTTTTTTATTTAACAATTCATATTTGGAATCTGAAGGAAATTGCATTTTCATCACTACACAAACATCAGTTTTGAGTGGTTTTATCTTTTTTTTTTCCCATGTTACGTTCCCGCAACTCATAGAACGTTTTGGAACATTCTGAGAGACTGCGCGACGCTGGAAGAGCCCCCCCCCCCTTCAGAAGTCCCAGATTGTGACCCTAAAAAGAGGAAGACACGAAATGAATGCCTGATACTATCTCGCTGCTTGCCTACGTCGGCAAAACGTATGGATACAGGTTAGAGGAAGGGGCAAGGGGTCACTGTTATCAGGCTTGGTCAGTGTATACCAGATGGCCGACCAGTGAACATCTCGTGGGGGAAGGGAAGACGAAGAATGTCTCCCGAAACAAAATTACCAAAAAGAAAAATGCCGGATAAAGGAATAAGACCGAAAAAAAATATCCACGGAAAAGGAATAACCCATACAAAGGAAAGCTAAGTGTAACTTCTTTCATATGTGCCTTGTATATATATCGATTTTGAATGAGAATTTCCACCAAAAGAACACTGAAAAACTCTAGCCTGTCGGCGGCCGCATGTAGATTCTAAAGGATTTTAAACATTGAATTAAATGTTATGTGTTAAAATAATGTCACGTTTTGTCATTGTTATTGCTAAATTTTTGTGTGCATGCCTTTTAATCCTTTCTGTGTCTCTGATGGAAACGCTGTACGGCGTCGGGCGATAGGCGTATGTAACACCCAACCTTCAGATAGAATTTCAAAAACTTTAAATTAGTCAACAATAAACTATTAAATAAAGCCAAGAAAAAAAAAAGAGACATATCTGCTTAATCCTAACACCTCTATTAACTGAATCAGTTAAGACAAGATCCGTGACAGACAAGCTCTTAAGGCATACGAAGTGAGTTCAAGCCTCCTTTATTCTGAATTCCTGCAGTTTAATTTTAATAGCAGAAAAACACAAATAATAAAACAAAATCTTTCTATTTTCTCTTCTATGTGGTTTTGTGCCAGACCAAACGTAGTTTAATAAATCGCAAGAATAATTTTTATTGAGGTAAACAGTGACAAAATAAATCAAAAGGAATAGACTTTAGAAATGAAATTTAATTGAAAATGATAGCAAGATATTGTTATCTATTAGGCTTAGCTAAGTTAAAGTATTGGGGCACTAAGTGAGGAATGAATTCACTATCTCATTAGTTCATGGCAACAAAACACTCAATGATGGTAAAATATGTCAATTTGGACACAAATTAATTATCCTTTAACTAATTTGAAACTTTAATGAATTAAAATCTACAAAATATTTAAACTAGAACCAATAATTTGCCAACATACTCATATAATTTTAACAAATATTTTAATTTACATCTATATATCTTTAAAATCCCTGATGAAAGATTTGTTTCAAAATTAACAACTGCAACTTACTTGTCAGTATGGATAACTGGTTTCTTCTTTTTACCACGACTGATAGGTTGACCCTCCTCATCCACAATGAAATCATCAATGTCTAGGGAAATAATGGAAAAAATTAGTAAAATAATTTTAATAAAAAAATAAAAAAAGGTTATGAATTAAAAAAAAAAAAAAAAAAAAATCAACCCCCTTCAACAATATAATGAATAAACAATTTGCAAAGCCAACAAATTCAGAAAGTATAACAAGCATCTTTTAAAAAATAACCTCTTTTTAATCCATTTGAAGTTTTCAGCATAACTATTTAACTCTTTTTAATCTATCTGTATTTTTTAGCATCACTATTCAACTATTAAAAAAAATAATTTAGAACAAAAGTTTTTTTGTTTTTTTTAAAGTTAGATGTCCTCTAACCTTGTGTGTCAAGGCACTAATTGACCTTTTTGTGTGTGCTTGTTCCAGACTGGTCATCATTCATTTAAAAAAAAATCTATTTTGTTTATGTTCCTATTGATATTCTTTTATTATTTTTTTTTTTAAATGTTACTTTTACTTATTTTAACCCTTTGTGTGCACCCGCCCCCCACACACATACAATTTGACCTCAAATAAAAAAACATTACCAATAAATCAACAAGCAGTAGAAACTCCCAAATAAATTCTATTAATAGTTGTTAGGATTTCATTTTAAATTTGAAAGTATTACAGATAAATTACAATAAATTTAGCTTGTTTTTCTTCATGAATATATACTAAGCAATTTTGTACTTTTATATGCTATTTATTAAAAAGCATTTTTCAGATAAAAGACAATAAAATTAAAAGTTAGTAAATGTTATTAAAATAATGGGATTTGTTTTTAGTTTATATGCTCATTATTATTTTACATAAGAACTACACCAAGTATTATCAGGTTCATTATCAAGTTCTTGCCTTGATTTTTCCCCATAATATAATTTCTAAAAAATTTACTGCTTTTATATCAAGTCCAAACATAAATTTGACTAGAAAAGTAAATGGTCCCCACAGGCACTAGCGGATAACACAAAAAGGTGACCCAGCTGGTGTTGATCAAGCATAAGTTTATGGTCTAAGGACACAATACTTACACATATTCCCAAACTTTTATATCAGACATTTTGTTAGTGACCCCCCCTATTATTTTTATATTTTTTTGAAAAGGTACACACTTTTCAGCACTATATTTAAAGAGGAATACATTAACCAAAGAATCACTCTTTGGTCATTTTTCTTTTTCTATATATCTATAAATGGTTTATTTGAAAGCAATTCTAAATTGTAAACACTTACCAGACTCCTCATCTTCTGAACCTTCCAAATCCATAGCCAAATCATCTTTCTTTGGCTCTTCTTCCCGTTCGCTAGCAGGCACAGCACTTTCCTCGCCAGATTCATTATCACCAGTACTAAATAATGTATTGGCAATCTCTTGTCTCTGTTCTTCTTCAACTGCACCCTCGGCCATTTCTGTATCACTATCCTCTTCATCTGACACAACCCGAATTCTTTTACGCTTTTTGGGCTTTACAAAAAAATAGATTAGAGAAATTTATTTAAATATCAAAGAAAATACATAATATCAAAGTGCCAAATAAAATAACATTTTACACATGGAACTAACACACAAAAAAAATAAGTTTGTTCAGATAATAAATGATGAGCAGAGGTACTTGGTAATTATTGGGGAAAAAAATGTTAAGAAAAGGTTTTAATGAAAATTCTTATATATATTTCGGTTAAATCAAACTTAACAGACCTAAATTCCACCATCATATGTCACCCCGCAAAAAAAAAAAAAAAAAAAAAAAAAAAAAAAATTAACCGAATTAAATGAAATTTTCAGTGTTGATATATTAATGAATAAAGATATAATACACCAGTTATTTTATTTAAAAAATCTTTACATTTTTTCAGGTAAGTTAACTTTGAACCACGCATCTTTGAGAATCTGTGTTATGCCTCAAAAATATGTGGTTCAAATTAACTGACCTGAAAAAAATGTAAAAGTTTTTAAATAAAATAACTGGTGCATTATATCTTTTATTCATTAATATATCAACACTGAAAATTTCATTAAATTCGGTTAACTCCCTGATTTTTGATATTTTTTTTCTCTTTCGGCAAGGTGAAATTCGATGGTGGAATTTAGGTCCGTTAAGTTTGATTTAACCCATATTTCTATGAGATTCTGTCGATATAGAAATATAAAACATAACAAATACATAGTTTTAAACAAAGAAAATTTCTGATTAGTTTTTTAAAAACTATTTGTACAGAATATTTCTTGTTCTTCCATCTATTGCAAATATGTAGTCCTTTTTCAGTTCTTTTGAACATCTAACATACAGCTGGCCATGTGAGAAACAGAGATAGGTTCTCATCTATTCCATCATTTAAGAGTTCAAAACATTTTTATACTTCATGTAAAAGTTTCTATTTCCCTGCATCCAGCTAGAAATTATATTTTGCCATCTGGTGACCTCATATCCCTGGAGGTCTACCTCATGTTGGAGCTGTTCAAGGTCAATGCAAAAATCAAGACTATAGAACTTTCTGTTTGACTGATCTTTGGACACACACACACACACATTTCGGCATAGTAGCATGAGTAACCCCTGTTAAGTTTATAATAGAGGTAACAGTTTTGGGGCACTAATTCTTGGAAAGGTAAGGTAGTTAAGGTAGAGTGTTTTGTCAAAGTGGGTCACACACCAACTCAGCATACAAGTGACAAGATATTTTATCAAGATCTCTAACAATGAAACAGAACATAGTAAGGGATTCTTGACTTTCTCCAAAAGTACTGAATATAGATAACATAATAAACAAACAATTTCAGCTATAATTTGAACTTGGTTTCTCAAATTCATTTTCTGTGCTGATAATTATTATACCAAACTGCAATTCCCAACATTATAAAAGGTATTAGATAATTTGTAGATTTCTTTATAACTTAAATACAGTGTTTCACCCCAACATTCTATTTAGATATGGCAGTAGTAAGTGGTTTCAGATTCCAAGTTGAGGTATTATTATTATTTCACACATTTCAACACAAGATGGAAATATACTCATATATAGATCTATTTAGATTAGTGTCTTCATTTTAGTTATTAAGTTAAAACATTTAGGCCATTGTACTCTCCGGTCTTCTTCAAGTGTCTGTTACATTTAGTAACATTCTGGGAATTTCTAACCCAGCCTCTTTATTCAATCTACAAGTATAGACTGTTCTCATTTAATTGTCTATACAAGAGAATATCCTGAGATACCCAATATCAGTTAGATATTCTTATTTGTAACTGCAACAACCAAGGAAACTAGTTTGTAAAGATCAATGTATATTAATATTTTTTCATCTGAAAATTTGGATAGAAATAGAGATACAATGTTTTTTTTTCAAGTGTGGGACAGAAAATATAGTTCAAGGTTTACCTAAGTTGGTAGAGTAATGCCTAGAAATCGCAAGGTTCCAGGTTCAATACCAGCATCTGCCAACTCAGTGCATGAGTAGCACAGCTTGGGTAATCTGATTAGTGAGGAAGAGTGGGGAGCTGACAGTAGGTGTAGCATTCCATTTCAGATGCACAAACAATCTCCCTGGTCTTGCGCTAATGAAAAGGAGATAGACTTCCTCACTGTCTGGTTGATACCAACAATAGGCTTCTCTGCCAACCTTACTTACTTTTACACCACAGAGTGGAAAGTTCGAATTTAGAATCAATAGAAATTAATAGTTAATATAGCATCTATATTCAAATAGAATAATCTGCTACTTTGTGAATTATTGTGAACAAAAAAGGGAATAGATACTTCTTTGGCATTTTAAAACATTCTTGCTGTACATTATAAAACTCAGGCTTATGTGCTGCTAGCTTGATATCAAAATAGATGATAGTATTAGATAAAGAAAATGCAAGTAAAAAATAATGCAGTTACCTTTCTGGATACTTTAATACCAAGATTCTCTTCAATAAGGTCATAATCATCATCCTCCAATTGATCATCATCTTCTTCTTCAGATTCATGTTTACGTTTACCATCTTCATTTTCCTCCTCACTTTCCTCTTCTTCCACATCATCATTAATTAAGTCTTTCATTTCTTCAGCCAGTTGGGCTTCATCTTAAAGGAAACAATAACTCAACAAATAAAAAATTCTAAAACAAGTACATTCAGATTACCAAGTTATTCATAAAATGTGGGTGATTAACAATGGTACATGGATACACAGACTGCTGAAAAGAACTTCCTAATAAAGTCACCAATAAATGATGACCATGAGGTCAGGCATGGTTTAAGAGTTTGAAATACTAACCCAAGATATCTCAGCAATATTCCACAGTACCATCAAATTGTCAGATGAAATAAATACACAACAAATAGTTTTAAACTAAGAAAAATTATGATCGGTTAAATTGTCACAATCAACCAGATTAGTCTCTGCCCAACGATAAAACTTTGTAATACATGTCCTACTAAAGTTATTCATTACTAGGAACTTCAGATATTTCAAAGTGGAAATAACTAAGGAAGTATATTTGGTCACATAAATTAAATAAAGACAGATATATCAGGATTAGAGGGTAGAGAGAGAAAGGCATATACCTGATGAAATTTGCTTTCTTTTTCCTGTTTTTCTAGCATCTGAGGTTTTATCTACATATTTGGAGGAAGTCTATTGAGAATGGAAAGTTTATTTCTTTCTCCTTTGCACTTCATGAAGAAACTGATAGTTCAAAGAAAGTTATGTATTCATCTCTTCTCTCTTTACCTATGGGTAAAATAGTAGGGCAAGTAGCTTGGTAGGGCAACCGGTCTAGAAAAAAGATATTGAATTCAAAATGCAAAGGGTGTTTGTTCAGTGAATCTTGGGGTACCCTAGTGCATCATTTTTCTGTTATCAAAAGAGTGTAGCTGGCTCTACTCAAGCCTTCACCACTTTAAACAAATCATCTGTGTAGTTAATTATTTAAGCTTTGGCTTAGTTAATGGTCATCACCAATGTTGATAGACGAACTTTATTATTTTAATTTTCCAACTACTTTTATCATAGACTCATTGGATGATGTGTTTGAATAACCGTTAGCTGCATAATGGGCATTCTTTAAAAAAAAAATTATTTACTGACAAATAAAAACAATTAAATTTATTTCAGTTAGAAATACAAGATGATGTTTAAAACTGAATGCCAGATGCATCCCTGTCAAAAATGTTTTGTTTCAGGCCCTCAAAAATGCCCCCCCCCCCATGCCCTTTTCTTTAAGTATGTTCCGTTAATCTTTGTGCAAATCCTATTCAGTGATTAAATGTATATAAAATCAATAAATAAAGTAATAAATGACAAGAATTATTTTAGGTACTAAAATAATTCAGAACAAGCAAAAAAAAAAAAGAAAAAAGAAAAAAAGAAAAAAAAAAGAAAAAAAAAAAAAAAAAAGAAAAAAAAAAAAAAGAAAAAAAAAAAGAAGAAAAAAAGAAAAAAAGAAAAAAAAAAAAAAAAGAAAAAAAGAAAAAAAGAAAAAAAAAAGAAAAAAAAAAAGAAGAAAAAAAAGAAAAAAAAGAAAAAAAGAAAAAAAAAGAAGAAAAAAGAAGAAAAAAAGAAGAAGAAAAAAAAGAAAAAAAAAAAAAAAAAAAAAAAAGAAAAAAAGAAAAAAAGAAGAAAAAAAAGAAAAAAAATGACAATTTTGTGTCATGTTTTAAATGGCCTACCATCCTCTTCCTCTTCCTCATCTTCATCATCTATTCGTTTCTTGTGAGATTTCTTTTCTTTCTTTTTTGGTACTTTTTTAATAACCTCACTTTCAGAATCAGATCCAGAACCATGGGAAGCATCAGATTCTTCAGCTTCTTGATCAAAGAAATCCATGATCTAAATCTAAAACAATAAATTTTTTTACTGAGAATTTGTTAGGAACCCCAACATCAACATTTACACATCAAATCAAATTACAAATACAAATAGAAACTACAGAGCATACATAGAGCATCTGTTTGGGAATGCAATCTTTTGAAAGATTTATTCATAATAATCAATTCATGTTAGGGATGGGCACTCTCCGTTTAAGAGAGATCATTTTTTTTTCTTAAATTTTCAAACCATTATCAAAAATTAGCCCAATTTTAATGAAATTTTCACTACTTTATTCATTGATAACTTAATTTTATAATGAATAGCTTATTTAAAAAAAAAAAAAAAAATTATCAATTCCGAATGTTGGTCAGATAATTCCCTGATTTTTGGTGATTTTTTTTTGTATCAATCTGGGCACTGATCGGCCATCATAATTTTCAACAGTTCCGTGCAGACTTTTGTAAACAAAAGATGCAAATTTTTTTTTAACTCTTTAGTTTTTATGTGCATTTCGAACAAAACCAAAGAAAATAAAAATAATAAAAATATTTTATTTAAACTAATATTAAAAAGTTATTTATTTTTCTGTACATAGTGTAATTAATGTTTTTTAGGTACCACCAATTTTACCCTGTGAAATTTACCCCCCCCCCTATATTTAACACAATCAAACTTGCAGAAAAATTAATATTTTCTTGAAAAATTTTTTTCTTTTTGAAAGAAAAAACATTAAACAAACTCCTGATGATTTAGAAAAAAAAATTTTTTATTTTATGAGATAAAAAAAAAAAAAAAGAAAAACCCTCAGAAAATTTTTTTTCTATAAAGATAAGAGTCTGAATAACTATATCAAAGAAATTGTATAACATACAACACAGTAGTTTTTTAGGAAAAATTCATGAAATCGGATATAAAAAGTGCAAAAAAAAAAAAAAATGCCATATTATTATTTGAAAAATTTTTTTTTGCTTTTTTAATTTGTATGTACTATATTCTATCAAATTATAAAAAAAAAAAAAAAAATTTTTTTTTTTTAAGAAATTAATTTTTAAGAGATTTTCAATCTTTTGTGTGCTTAGACATTTTTTTTTTCTGTGTGAAATAAATTAAATAATTTTTATTTTGTGTGAAAAAAAATCGAATTTTTCACAGATATTTAAATATATGAATTTTAGAATTCAGGTGAACTAAAAATTGGTCCGATCCACGTTATATTAATATTTTAAAAAGAATTTGTAATTTTTATTGTTGAATAATAATGTGTGATTCTTAGAATATACGGAAAAGCAAAACTGACATATTTGTTTTGTTTTTATACAAAGAGACGAGACGCTTCTCAGTAACTATTGTTTGTTTTTCTTAGCGTAAAAAATTATTTTTCAACTTTTTTGACCTATTAGAATAAAAAGTAAGTATATATTGATTATTTTATCAGTTTTTCTCTTAGAAAAAATATTCAAATTTCATTTCATTTTCGATTTTAAAAATTAATACCAAAACCGAAGACATTTTTTTAAAGTCAATTTCACTGTGAAATTTTAATATTAAATTTTTTCAAGTTTTTATTTATTTCAATAGTAAATTTTAATATTAAAGTTTTTTAAATTTTTTACTCATTTTAATAGTAAATTTTGGCTAAAAAAAGTATGTCCATTACAGTCAACCATATGTAGATGTATAATTGTAAGAGGGTAATAATATGTATTTTTTCTGTCTAAATTGTAGCCTGAAAATTACGCTTTCGCATGTAATACGGATAGGTTTATTTATTTTTTAAGATAACTATGTAATTTTTCCCAATCGGATAATTTGATCTTTGAATTAACTGTTTTTCTTTGTAACAACCCTGTACGATCTTTAATTGTTTTTTACGAGATTTTTGATAAACAAAGTTCAGAAATATTTATTTCCGTTTTATTCAAGATGACCTAAAATGATCACGTGACCGTTTTGGTGATACCTAATGTTTTTGTTATTGATTTCTAAGAAGAAACTATTATAAGTTTTTTAAAACTTTTAATAACGTTTTTTACGACGTAAGTTAAATAAGTCTTCGTTATTTTCCGTAAAATTTTGAACCCAAATTAATGTTTAAATTGTATTAAAAATAAATTACATATGTATTTCCTCTAATATATTTTAGGAAAAAACTATTTCAGGTATATTTACATCCAAAGGTAAACATTTATGAAAATTTTCGTGAAAATCAGACTATTAATTGATTTTTCATAGAATTTTTAAAAAAAAACTCTCTTACCGTAACTTGTTATTTCAGTTTATTTAACAGTGCAAAAATGAAAACATTGTTTTTCAATCATAATTTTCATTATTTCCGTAAGCTGAAGATTTTTTAAAAATCATCAGGAGTTTGTTTGTTTTTTCTTTCAAAAAAAAAAAAATTTTTTCAAGAAAATATTAATTTTTCTGCAAGTTTGATTGTGTTAAATATAGGGGGGGGGGATTTCACAGGGGAAAATTGGTGGTACCTAGTAATATTATTTTACTTTGTTTTTTTTTTTTGTTTTTTTTACTGATACACATTATGTTACTACTTTTCGACTTAGACAAAAATTTGACCTTAAATAATCGATTTAATTAATTTTAATTCGTTTTTAAAATGAAAATGAACCAACTATTTGGCAGGTCCTGGATTTTAAAGAATATTTAGTAAAATAATCATTTTTGTTAACTTTCAGAACTCATTTAAATAAAAAAAAAAAACAACAAAAAAAAACTAATTGTCGGACTTTTAATAATTTATGACAAATTTATAGAATTTTTAAAGGAAAATCATCAAAAATATCCGGTCGGTTAAAACGCAAATCCAAAAACGAACAACTCAAATTTGCATAATTTTGAGTATAATTAACGTAGTTAACTACTTTTTGTTCTAAATCAATTAGCTTAAAAATAATTACGGAGGTCAGTTGTCTTTTGTTTGATTTTCTTGTCTAACCATACATTAATTGAAAAAAAAAAAAAAAAAAGTGGTTAGGAGGAATCGTAATGTCACGGCTGTTGTGTAGATTTTGAACTTGGTTTCTGAAAGAGGCAAAAATTCGAGTCGATATTCTAAAACTTAAGAATCCCCCATCACCTTTGTTGTTGTCATAAAGTCTGAATTTTTACTGAACAATTTTCTTTGTAATGCACTGTGATTTTATAATGCATTAACTTTATAAATCGAGTATTCCTTTTCAGTTTGTTTTAGCAGAGTAAGTATACATTACATTTGACATTGTTATGGTAGTTTTTGATGATAGTTAAGTAGTAAGTACAAATCGGTTGTTAAAACATGGCGTCGAACGTAGATGATACTTTAGCTTATCGTCGATTCAATAATGATAATTATCAAAAGATGGGTATATATATTCACAGAGTATAGAAAATTATTTCAAGGACAAGTTTATTTACAACAGTTTAAAATATAGCGATTCCTTACAGTGGGAAATAAATAATCAATACTTATCTAAGTATACAGGCAGCTTTTTCAATTTTTAAAGTAATTATAGACATTCACGTCGAGACAAATAAATAAATAAAAAATAAGTAAAAAAAAAAGGTAAATTAAATAAATAAATTAAAATAAAAATTATTTGTATCATTTTGTTTCCGAAGTAAACAAAACTCGAAATTTAGCATCAGAAAACACATTTACGTATGTTGAGCGAGCAGTGAGAGAGCTTTCTTTCTCTAACTTATTTTAAGGGTTTTGAGAGTAGTTGCTGAGATTCTGTTTCTCATTTTAACAAAAGTATTAAATGGATTAAATTAAAATCCATATTATTAAATCAAAATCTATACTGATTTATTGAAATGTTAAACAAATGTAGTCAGCCTATCAAAGCACTGTTTTAAAGTATCATGTTCAAGAAACGACCCACGTGTTTGTAGTCATAAATTAAAATTAGTGTATTTGATATAAAAATAGATACAATTTAAACATATGACAGTGACATTTCTTAGCAGGAAATATTGCCCCCAAATTTTTAGATTTTGTATGAAATATTTCCTCAACTTTAATTTACAAATTTGTGTACTCAGCCATTTTGAACATAACAGGGTCATGCAATGTTTCATGATAAAAATATAATTCAACTCGCATACAAAGATTTTTTTTCATGCACGGTTTACTAAAACACATTAATACAATTTGGGAAGTATAAAAATCGATCAAAGTACGTTGTTTGTAAAGGAAGTTTAAAACGTGCATTAAGATGTTTAGATGCGTATAATAGAGAAAAGTAAAAAGCATTCATCGAAACTTTAAAATGCGTTTATAAATTTAAAAAAAAATCTTGATTCGACGTGACTTACCTCTTTTTTTTCCGCACAAAATTCCTAAACTATTATAATTTTTGCAGTGAGTAATTTAACGCCAAACAGACAAAGAAATGAAAAAAAAAGTGATCAAAGTTTGTCTTGTTGATACTAAATTGGAAAATATGGCGATTTTCACAATAGACAATTATGAGAAGCTGTTACACTATTCAAAGCCTTACTTTCGTATTATTGACGTTGATTACATTTGTATTTCAACCCTATTAAAAAGTGTAGCATTTTTTTTTAAGTCATTAAATTAAAATAGAAATAATCATAAAAGAAAGTTAGAAATTTTATTGATTAAGATTTGGATATTTTTTTAGTTTCGGATTTGTACACTTTGATCAGTTGTGTCACGTCACGTTGCCCTCTTAATGAATGGCCTTATTTTGTTGTTGTTGTTGGAAGGATACCCTTTATTACTTTGAACAGATCGAACAGACGCATTCAAATAGCCCACCTAAAATTAATATGAAATGTAAGTTTAGCGTATGGAACCGAGCCATATATTAATTTATTTCTTGGTACATGAATGAATGAAAATTAATAAAATTTAAAAGAATATTATTTCATTTTTTTTAATAATACTATTATTAAAAAAAAATGAAATAATATAAAACTATTTATTTAATAGTTTTATATTTTATACGGCGTATAAAATATAAAACTATTTATCTAAAAATATACGCGGAGTAAAATGTGCTCGTTGTTAAGGACGCTAAAACATTGTGTAAATATGCACAAACTATTTTAATAACATTTTTTTAAATTTCTTAATTTTAAAACAATCACCAAAAATCAGGGAATTGTCCAATTTTAATGAAATTTTCACCAAATTATTTTCCGACGACTTAATTTTATAACGATTAGGTTATTTATTAAAGAAACTTCAAAAATATATTTTTTTTATCAATTCAGAATGTGGGGGGGGGGACCATTTGAAGAAAAAAAATTCACAATCCCTAATTTTTACATTTCTTGAAAGATCATATCCTGAAGAATATATATATATGTGGTGATTGCCACTTCTTCGCAGAAGAGAGCCATTTCTACAAGTAATTCGGTTGTGAGCATGCAGAGGGCCCAAATTTGATTTTTTAAATGTTCCCTGTCACACATGACCCCTTTCTCGGCTTCCCCTTGCATGCGACCGTACGTGACTGAGAAGCCCACACAGGTCACACATATGGTCAGTATTTACTGTAGGGTATGTGTACGTGCCGTCCGTCATGTTCCGCTTATGTAGAGGCCGCTTCAGGATGGGGTGCTCGAGCTGACTTACCTCAAATCCTTACAGCTACCATCGGCCTGCATTTCCAAGAGAAAGTGTATCGACCCCGAATTCTGTCAATTAGTCCTCATCGCTGAGGACTAATTGACATTTAGTCCAACTTTTGGGTATACATAATATATATATATATATATAATATATATATATATATATATATATTATGTATACCCAAAAGTTGGGACTAAATGCGTTTTTGACAAAATGAATTTAGCCCCCCCCCTCATCTACAGAAAATAATTTACTAAAAATCAAGGAATTATCGGATTTTAATGAAATTTTCAGTGTTTATTTATCAATGAATGGTCTTTATAATGCATTTCAAATTTTATTTCAACTTTTATTTGAAAACTTTCTGATTCTTTTTTCAGGTCACTTAATTTTGACCTTGGTCCTTGATTGATACTAATTACAGTATGATATATCTCGTAAATGCGTATGGTTTGCAAAAGAAAAAAAAATAGACGAGAAGGTTTGGATTAATTCTTTTCGCTGCTTGGTGAAATGAGGGCAGGTATGGGGTTGAAAGTCAGTTCTGACGTGAGGTGTGGTGTGGGTATAGTATGGCGGTTCCTTTATCTCGGTCTGGTGTGGTCGGCTCTGGCTGTCTACCCTTAACTACCCTTTGACTTTAAGTCGGCTTGTATATATAGCAAGTGATAGGCTCGAGAAGGCCTCTGAAGGGTTTGGGAGGGGAGATTTTTTATTGGTTGAAAAACATTAAATAGGAGATATTTTAATTGTTTATAAATTTTGTTTTTCGACCGGAAGTTTTGCTGGAGCCTATGCGTAGAACATTTGTTTTTTGTTCATTTCACTTTCGCTGCCATGGGGTTAGCATCCGTTTGGTGTTAGCAGCTTATGTAGAGTTTTGTTTTGTTTTGTTTTCTTTTTTTTAATTTGTTTTGTTGGTGAGTGGATGTATTGTGTTAGTAAGGATTGTGGATCATAAGAGATATCTATTTCTGCTATAACAAGTAGAAATAAAACGATAAAAGACCGAAGTTGTAAATAGATTTTTATAAGAAAATAAGTACCGAAAATCGGAAAATAAAATTTTAAAAAAATAATAAATAATTGATTTTTTGGAGATTTCTTTTTTACTCATTTCGATAATTATTTAATTGGCTATTATCCTATAAAAGAAAAAATTATACATCGATATTTTTTCTGCTTAAAAAGGGGGGGGGGCTACATTTTCAATAGAGTTTTTCTTCAAAATGTATACTTTGATTGACTAAAATAAGGTTTGCATTAAATAGATATTTATTTCTAGAATCTAAAAATATAATATTTTAAACTTAAAATCCGAATATTTTTATTTTAAATGAATTTTATATATTAATTTTTCATAACAAAAATATTTAATTAAAGTTTTGAAATAAAATAACTGATGCATTATAAAAGTCATTAATTGATAAATCAATACTGAAAATTTCATTAAAATCGGATAATTCCCTGATTTTTTGTAATTTTTTTTGCAATAACGAATGTTACATTAAATTTGTAAACAAGCCAATAAAACCACTTAAAAAGAACCAAAATCGCATCGACGAACAAAATTGACCAAAGCAAATCGTTATAATTATATCAAAAATAAATTGCTAATGTAATGATATTTTTCTTTTTTTAATGATGGTCATTATGTTACTACTTATCGTTTTAGACAAAAGTTTGACCTTAAATAATAGATTTGATTAATTTTAATTCGTTTTTAAAACTCGTAGCAGACGACAAATTGGGTATTGCTAATGTATATATATAAATTCAATACCCTAAAAAAGTGAAATTAAAATTTAAAAGTTATTTTCTTAAAACTCAAAAAATAAATAATGTAGCATTTTTTTTCGTAGTATTAAAAAAATATATTATTCTTTGAATTGATGCAAAAAAAATCTATCTAAGTTAAACTGAGTTTTTTACTACCTTAAAAATTTCAAGGTCAATTTTACATGTCTGACAGCATCCGGGACTAACTTGAAATTTTTACAAAAGATAGCCCGGGATTTTATCTTTGAAAAAAAAATTAAGTTAAAAAATACGCTATGATGTGCTGCATATTTTCAGAGATTTTAAAAGATTTTTTAAGAATTGTCAATTTTTAACTATGGATGACAAAACGGGCCGAATTCTCCCCCATTCTAAATAAATATGTCAATCGCAACTGAGAAAAGTCTTTTTAGCTACATTTCCAAGAAAAATATTTTTTAAGATATTGGATAGAAATGTCAATGTTTATCTTTTACTTTGAAATACCCGGATGCGAAAACATATGAGATAGTATTTTAAGACCCCCATAATATTTCGCCACAAATTTCGATGTAATGGAGATCACTCCTTATTTATATTAAAGAGTTTTGTCCCCTTTGCACATACCTATTTATTATAAACCATTAGTCGGATGAGGTATGTGATTATAAACTTTATAATCACACCCCTCGTCCGAATAATGCTCATACGACTTGATTTAAACATGCTAAATTATTTGACGATGTCTCACCGTCGCATTATTTTATTCTGGCGCAAGCAGTAAGATTTTATAAATTTCAATTCTGTCTGGAGCTATGGAGATTCTTTATATTAATTACAACTCGCGTAATTTCTGGTAACTGTTGAAATTTGTTCCGTTAGAATATAGACAATCTTAACTTTAATCAAACTGTCTTCGCTCAGCTCTATTATTATTTTTCGTGATAAAACAGTAAAAGTCAGGGAATTATCAGATTTTTATGAAATTTTCAGTGTTGATTATATACTTTTGTAACTAATTACAGTATAAATAAAAAGACAAAAGACCGAAGGTGTGAATAGAAGAAATTAAAAAAATATAAAAATTAAGTATTCTGGTAGAAAATAAGTACGGAAAATAGGAAAATTAAATGTAAAAAAATAATAAACTAAAAACAAAAAAGTTTGGATATTTTTTTACTCTGTTGTTTAAGTATATAATTACCTATTATATTATAAGTGAAAAAATTATACATCGATATTTGTTCTGTTTGGGGGCCTAACTTTCAGTTGAGTTTTCTCCAAAGATTATTAGATAACAAAAATAAAGTAGATTTGTTATTAAATAATATTTGTTTTTAGAATCTAAAAATATGAAATTTGAAACTTAGAATTAGGCGTTTCATATTCTAAATGAATTTTTATCTATTAATTTGGTACATAAATTGTTGTTTTAGACACTAGTACGGATGTCGCTAATAGTAATATTTATTTGAAAGAATTTCGATTTATTTCCATTGAATCAGTTTCATTGAAACGATTCAGTAGTTTAAAAGAAAGAATTCGTTGATTAATAAGTCAACACAGAATATTTTATTAAAATCAGATAAATCCTTGATTTTTTTTTCATCAGTGTCAGTCAATCCATTGTAGGAAAAGATATCACGTGATATTTTCTCCCGGTCAACTTTTTGGTAACCAAAACCTGCAAGAAATTTTAGAGCGTCTTTTTTATGCGTGTTTAGACCAAAAACAAAAAAAATACTTCATTTAAAAGTTATCAATTTTTCTGTATACAGTGTATTTAATGTTTTGTTTTGTTGTTATTGATTTCTAAGAAGAAACTGTTATAAGCATTAAAATTCCAAATAACCTAGTTTTCTTAGTCCCTAAGTACACCACAAAAAGCGTCTATTTTCGCCAAATTTTTAAGCTAAAGTAATGGTTTGAATTGTATTAAAAATAAATTACATATAATATTATAGCCATATGCAAAAAATTCGTCTGCTAGGAGTTTTAAAAGCGAATTAAAAATAATCAAATCTATTATTTAAGGCCAAACTTTGTCTAAATCGATAAGTAGTAACATAATGACCATCATTAAAAAAGAAAAATATTATTACAATATGCAATTTATTTTGAATACATTTTATACATTAAAAATCGTCCGAATTTCAACAAAAATTTACGTTGAATTTATTTTGATTTATCGTGTTCAATAATGGCTTTAAAATATTTTTAAAATACTTATAAACATTTCTTTTTAGAAATAAGTAAAGCGTTACTTTAAATACATATTTATTAAATGTTACTGAAATTTTACACACTTTCATTGAAAATAAAATTTGTATATTAATGAGGCTTTCGTGTATGATATTCCAGAAGTGCTAAAAAAATTTCCCCGTACGGGAAAATGAGCACCCCTAAAAACTCAAAAAGTATAGAACTTTTAAGAATTTAAAAAAAAATCTGATAGATTGGTGTGTAAACGATAATAATCCATTGAAGGAAGGAAAAAAAAAATTTTTTTGTAGCGTTTCCAATATTTACGACGGGGAACTGAGCACCCAACTCGAAAAATAAAGAACTTTTTAGAATTTTTTTTTTTACAATCTGATAGATTGGTGTGCAATCGATAATAATCCATTGAAGGAAAAAAACAAAAATTAAAAACAAAAATTTTAGATGGTGGGGGTTCCAGATAGTCTTTTCCGGCCAGACATGACAATTGCAATCTTTTTTTATTTTAGTAAAAAAAAAAAAAAATGTTAATTTAAAGATAAAAAGTCAGAAAACATCAATTAGAATTTGAATATTTTTAATTAAGAAGGAATAATTGAATTAAAAATAGTAATAATGAAATGAACTTACCTTAACTTATTAGATATTGAATCTTTCGGTTAAATTACTGACACAAAAATTAACTCTTCTGAATAGAGAGGAAGATATTTCCTTTTTTTATGTATTTGGTCTTAATTATCTTCCATACAATTAATGTTCTAACATTATGTGTTTATATTGAAAATCAATTTAATTGTTTTAAAATATGTGAATCTTGATATTAAGTTTAAAATGTTATATTTTTAATTTCTAGAAATAAATATCTATTTAATGCAAACCTTATTTTATACTCTTAAAGTAATAAGTTTTGAAGAAAAACTCTATTAAAAATTTACCCCCCCCCTTTTTAGCAGAAAAAATATCGATGTATAATTTTTTTAAATAAGATAATAGTCAATTAAATAATTATGGAAATGAGTAAAAAAGAAATCTCCTAAAAAATTATTTTATATCTTTTTTTTTATACATTTTATTTTTCGATAATCAATACTTATTTTCTCATAGAAAAGCCACCTTAAAAAATTTTTTTTCTTTCTATTCATAACTTCGGTCTTTTATCTCTTTATTTATACTGTAATTAGTATCGAAAATGACCAACTCGCAAAACATTTTACGCCCCCAACATAAGGGGGGGGGGTCAAAATTAAGTGACCTAAAAAAAATTAGAAAGTTTTGAAATAAAATAAATAATGCATTATAAAGATCATTCATTGATACATAAACACTGAACATTTCATTAAAATCCGATAATTCCCTGATTTTTGGTAAATTATTTTCGTGGCCTCGGCTAAAGTCATTTTGTCAAAAACGAATTTTAGGCTCCGTTTGCCAGTCCCTATAATATTATTTTGATTGTTTTTTTAAATTTTAATTTTTTTTATTGATGTTTATTATGTTACTACTTTTCGACTAAGACAAAAATTTGATGTTAAATAATCGATTTAATTAATTTTAAAAATGAAAATGAGCTAACAATTGGCAGTGCCTACTTTAGAGGCTTACCGTTGAGTATGGAGATACCTCCTTCCTTTTTAAAACGCATGAATTCGGTTTTATCGGAGCTTACATAGAGGCCGATATTCCCTGCTGCCTTCTCCAGCCTATGTAGTGTAGCAGGGATTCGGATTGTGTAGGTATATTAGCAAGAAGTCCCAAATCATTTGTGTAGTCCGCATCCGTAATAGGCGGGATATCGCCTGCTTCTTGCCTTTTATTATTTTTATTTTTTTTTAAGCATGAAGTCCTTTTCTTTTAAGGGATCTAATGATGTTTTAAGTACATAGTCTAGGCATATTATAAATACTAGTACAAAATATTTAAAAAAAAACACCCTCCGAGCGATGGAAAAATAGATTTTTGAAACATATTGCCCGAGGGGTGGGAGTAAAAAATTCAATGTCAGCGAGTTTGTACCCTAAGTAAAATCATCAAATTCATTAAAGGATTAAAAAATAAAACAATTTGAAATGTAAACTTTAAATATGTATTAAAATAAAACAAACTAAATATAGATATATAATACCAGTCATGTATTTATTAAAACTTGTTAAAAAAAATAATGAGGACTGTCTAATGTTGCATGTTCAAATTTTGAGTGTATTTATTCTATGTTATGACGATTTCGGGTAATGTGACGTAAGCAGTGACGTAATTTTTGTTACAAACAAAAACCGGAAGCGAATCTCCATTATTAATAGAGATATATGCTGCTAACGCATCTCCTTGTAGGACTCCTGCGTCTATGTCAAAGAAATCTGTGTCACCATCAGATGAGCGTACCTTTGCAAAGCATCATTATAGTGGTAACTATTTCTTTGGGGGAGGCCATATGCTAGTAGTATTTGCTCTATTTCCCTCTGTGTATGGAGTCAAATGCATCGGAGAAATCTACAAATAGCAGCGTTGCCTCAAGATTCTTTGCTCGAACCCCTTTTATGATTCGCCGAATAGTTAGGATCTGAGAAGTTGTGATCGATTTCTGCGGAATCGTTTTGGTTTTTCCTAAGGATTTTCTCAATTTTGGATCGGATGCGATTAAGAAGAAGGTCATTGTATATATCAGCAGCAATAGTAGTAAGAATTATGCCTTTGTAGTTCTTAGCGATTCCGATGTTACCTTTTGGGGGAAATAGGAGGATGCAGCTTTTCGTCCATTTTTCTATCATATTTTGTTTATATACTGCATTGCATAGCCTAAGTAGTAGGTACCACCAATTTTACCCTGTGAAATTTACCCCCCCCCCTATATTTAACACAATGAAACTTGCATAAAATTTAATATTATCTTGAAAAAAATTTTCCATTGGAAAGAAGAAACATTAAACAAACACCTGATGATTTTTAAAAAAAATTTCAGCTTACAGAAATAATGAAAATTATGATTGAAAAACAATGTTTTCATTTTTGCACCGTTAAATCAACTGGAATTTAACGTACGACATTTAAAGTTACGACAAGAGGATTTAAAAAAAAACATCTATGAAAAATAGGGATCACCAATCGGTCACGTGATCAGTTTAGGCCATCTTGAATAAAACGGAAATAAATATTTCCGAACTTTGTTTATCAAAAATCTCGTAAAAAACAATTAAAGATCGTACAGGGTTGTTACAAAGAAAAACAGTTAATTCAAAGATCAAATTATCCGATTGGGAAAAATTACATAGTTATCTTAAAAAATAAATAAACCTATCCGTATTACATGCGAAAGGTAATTTTAAAGCCGCAATTTAGACAGAAAAGTTACATTTTATTTCCCTTTTACGATTATACCACTACAAGTATGGAAATACAAGATTACATATTTTTTTTTGTGCATATTCAATAACCGATTATTTGTTTTCAACGATTTTTAAAATATTCTTTTTTTTTTTATCTTGAAATATTATCTTGAAATTTTTTTTGTGCATTCGAAAGAAGAAACATTTTTAAAAATCCTGATGATTTAAAAAAAAATTTCAGCTTAGGAAAATACTGAAAATTATGAACGAAAAACAATGTTTTCTTTTTTGCACCGTTAAATCGTAGGGTTAGGGTTTAGGGTTAGTTTAATGGGAAACTAAATAAATAATTTGGGTTCTGTTTTTTCTGGGTCACCCTGTAATATGTTTTAATTTTCCGAACGATTTGCAAGTTTAGCCAAAATTTACTATTAAAATGAATAAAATCTTTAAAAACTTTGATATTAAAATTTACTATTAAAATGGATAAAAACTTGAAAAAATTTAATATCAAAATTTCACAGTGAAATTGACGTTAAAAAAATGTCTTCGGTTTTGGTATTAATTTTTAAAATCGAAAATGAAATGAAAATTTGAATATTTTTTCTAAGAGAAAAACTGATAAAATAATCAATATATACTTACTTTTTATTCTAATAGGTCGAAAAGTTAAATAAAATAATTTTTACGCTAACAAAAACAAACTTTGGTTACTGAGAAGCGTCTCGTCTCTTTGTATAAAAACAAAACAAATATGTCAGTTTTACTCTTCCGTATATTCTAAGAATCACACATTACTATTCAACAATAAAAATTACAAATTCTTTTAAAAATATTAATCTAGCTCGGATCGGACGAATTTTTAGTTCACCTGAATTCTAAAATTCATATATTTAAATATCCGGAAAAATTCTTTTCACGCAGAAAAAAAAAAAATTTATTTCACGCAGAAAATGAAAATATTTAAGCACTCAAAAGATTGAAAATCTCTTAAAAATTAATTTCTTAAAAAAATTTTTTTTTGACAATTTAATAGAATACCAATTACAAAAGCAAAAAAAAGTTTTCAAATAATAATATTATGACATTTTTTTGCACTTTTTATTTCCGATTTAATGAATTTTTCCTAAAAAACTACAGCGTTGTACGTTATACAATTTCATTGATATAGTTATTCAGACTCTTATCTTTATAGAAAAAAGTAGAACATTTTTCTGACACGTCATTTTTTTTATCTCATAAAATAAAATAGGGGGGGGTGATAGACCTCGTAAAAAAAATTTCACCAAATATATTTAGAAAAAAACTATTTCAGATATATTTACTCTCAAAGGTAAACATTTATGGAAATTTTCGTAAAAATCAGACTATTAATTGATCTTTCATAGAATTAAAAAAAAACAAACTTATCGTAACTTGTTTTTAGCTACGTTAAATTTCAACTGATTTACAGTGCAAAAATGAAAACATTGTTTTTCAATCATAATTTTTATTATTTCCGTAAACTGAAAATTTAAAAAAAAAATCATCAGGAGTTTGTTTAATGTTTTTTCTTTCGAATGGAAAAAAAATTTCAAGAAAATATTAATTTTTCTGGAAGTTTCATTGTGTTAAATATAGGGGTGGGTGGAGTAATTTCATAGGGTAAAATTGGTGGTACCTAATGAAAAATCAATTAATGGTCCGATTTTCACGAAAATTTCCATAACCTTTGGATGTAAATATGCCTGAAATAGTTTTTCCCTAAAATATATTAGGGGAAATATATTTTTTTACGAGGTCTATCCCCCCCACTATTTTATTTTATGAGATATGAAAAAAATTAACCGGAAAAAACGATTTTTACTTTTTTTTCCCCATAAAGATAAGAGTCTGAATAACTATTTCAAAAGATTTGTATAATATTCAAGGCAGTAGTTTTTGTAGAAAAAACATCATGAATTCTGAAATAAAAACTGCAAATATTATTATCTGAAAACTTTTTTCTTTTTTAATTGATATGTACTATATTCTATTAAATTGTCAAGAAAAATAATTTTTTATAAAGAAATTAATTTTTAAGAGATTTTAAATCTTTTGTGTGCTTAAATAAAAAAATTTTTTAATGTTTAAAAATCTTTTTTTGTGTGTACAAATCGAATTTTTCACTAATATTTAAATATAATATAACACTGAATTTTAGAATTCAGGTGAACTAACAATTTGTCCGATCCACGATATATTAATATTTTTAAGAGAATTTAAGAGTTTTTTTAATTTTTTTTTATTGTTGAATAGTAATGTTTGATTCTTATAATATATGGAAGAGCAAAACCGACAATATTTGTAATACTTATTGTCTTTTCTTTGCTTCAGTTACACTATAAGTTCAACTAAAAGAATATTCCGGAGTTATTCTGAAACTACACACACACACACACACACACACAACACACACACACACAAAGAATCTTTCAAAAATCGTTGAAAACCAATAATCGGTTATTGAATATGCACAAGAAAACAATTATGTCGTATTAGCCACCCATACATTTATATGTATAATTGTCAAAGAGAAATAATATGTAAATTTGAAGTCCCCGTTTCTACATAAAAATCACCCTTTAGCTAGTAAAACGAACTGTTTTATTTATTTTTCAAGATAACGACTGTAATTTTTCCCTATTGGATAATTTGATCATTGAATTAACTGTTTTTATTTGTAACAACTTTGTATGATCGTTACTTTTTAAAAAACTAAGTTAAAAAATATTTACTTTCGTTTATTTAATATGGTCTAAAGTTTAGACCATATTGAATAAACGAAAGTGATCAGTTTAGACTCTACTAAACTGATCACGTGACCTGATTTTGGAGATACCTACTAAGTAGTATGTCATAGAATTTCCTTACTTTCCATATCTTAGGTAGGGGGGTACTAAATATTTAAAAAATGCATTTCAACATTATATATATATATAATATATATATATATATATATATATATATATATATATATATATATATATATATATATATATTAAATAAAAAAAATAAAAAAAAACCAAATACCTGATCTCACGGAAAAAAACGAATTGTTCCGGACAGTCATACTAGCTTAAAAATATATCGTCTGCATTTGTCGAAAGCAGTTTAAATTGAAAAAGCGAAATCAACGCATTATTTTTGTACTTCTTAAAGGGTGTGAAAGTTACATTGTAAGTATTATTAAGTTTATCTAATTTTTGTAAGTATTATTAGATTTATTTAGATTTTTACTTTATACTTTTAAAGGATCTGTTTAGTGGGGGGAAAATGGTGTTTCAGCGTTTATGTGCCATTAAAAAACAAATAAAACAAATCTAACAAAAATAACATTTCTAATTATTTTTGTTAATTTTTAACTTTTGTTTCTACTGTTTTTTTGTTTGTTTTTTTCTTTTTAATGATAAAGTGACAATTTATTCATTTTTAATCAAATGAGTAAATCAATAAATGAAAACGTGGTCTTGGCAAATAACTTTTCTTTTTTGACAAAAAAAACAAACTTTACGGTTTAGTTTTTTAAACTAATGATTAGTTAAACTAAACCTTTTAAAGAACATTTACAAAAAAGAAAAAAATGAATAGATAGATGAATAAATAAATAAAATGGTGTAGAGGATGAAATAAGGTAATATTTAGGTTTCTTTTTACAAATACTATCGGAAAACAAACACATTGTTTTCCAGAAAAGATAAAAATTAAAGCAATGATTATCAAAAACAAAACAAAACATTTCGATTTTAAGAAGAAGAGCGAAGAGTTTTAAGGTTTATAATTTAAGTAATGAATGAGATAAACTGAAGAAATACTGAAGAAAAAAAAGATAATAAAGAAAGAAAAAAATGATCTTGGGTTAGTAAAAATATGTTACAGTTAAGATTTCTGAGTTTTTATTTTTCATTTTGAAACTCTTCGCTTTTTAATCTAATGCGCAAACACGCGATCAAATTGTTAACCGGTTGATTAACTTTCATGTTTTATCTTTTATAAACCCAACTTTAGAAATGTCAGTTTCCGACACCGTTTTTTTGTTTTTGTTTTTGTTTTTGTTTTTTGTTTTTAAATTTAAATTTTAAATTTCTTCTTCTTCTTCTTCTTCTTCTTCTTCTTCTTCTTCTTCTTCTTCTTCTTCTTCTTCTTCTTTCTCTTCTTCTTCTTCTTCTTCTTCTTCTTCTTCTTCTTCTTCTTCTTCTTCTTTCTCATTATTATTATTATTATTATTATTATTATTATTATATTATTATTATTATTATTATTATTATTATTATTATTATTATTATTATTATTATCTCCTTTTGAGTTTTCACATCAGTGTTAGCTGATGGTCTTTCACTGGAGTCTGAGTGACAGCAAGTCTCCTCAGGTCTCCAGGACTCTTCTGAGTATTCTGGCAGATTGCAGCAGTGCAGTGTTCTGAATGGTTTCAATCCTTCCTCTGATATCCAAACTTTCCAAGCCCTTTTCTAATCCTTTTGGGACTGTTCCAAGTGCACCAACTACAATTGGTATCACTTTCACTTTCATATTCAATAACTTTTTCAGTTCTCTGGCAAAGTCCAGATATTTGTCCATTTTTTCATTTTCCTTTAACTTCACCCTGTGATCTGCTGGCACTGCAAAATCCACCAGTTGACAAGTTCTTTTTTTTTTGTTTATCAACACTAGGTCTGGCCTTAATATTATTATTATTATTTTTTTAATTTTTTTTATTGGGAATGGGGGAATTTTATGTGGGTATGCTGGTTGATTGGTTGGTTGGTTGGTTTTAAGGCATGTCAACACTTGCTGGGTTATTTGATGCTGAAGTCAGTCTTTTTCCCCAAGCATGTTTTTCCTGACATGGTTATAGCTTGGAAGAATTCTCACTATATTATCAGAGAGATCAGATTTCCATATGATTGATGTAATCTGTCAATGGTATTCTACACCTTTCTTATGCATATATTGACATTGCTTTCTGTAGATAAGATATTACTACTTAAGTCTACCCTGTCGGTGGGGCTGCACTTATGCAGAGGGATAAAATCACCCCGATGGGGCTACCAGTTGGCTGTTGGTGGTTACCCATGATGCTTAAGAACGGAATCCTGGTGGCTGAGCAGTCCAGGATATGCAACTCAACTTTTGCCTTTACTTAGGCTAGACGGGCAGTTGGAGGAGCCCCCTCCGATCAATTATCTGGTCACATCATGCCCTAGCACCTATATGACTGCCCCAAACCTATTGCCCTTATGGCGAACCCCAACCTTTTTTATCCTATATGTACTAGAAGGCAGTGGCTGAGGGTCTTAGTGTCCTGGATATGATGTTAAACTGCATCTAATAGTGAAGTTCTGGAGCTCTGGAGATTGCAGGGTACCCCTTCATTGCCATTACTCCTAGGTCCACTCTGACCCAGAGTGGTAGTACCTGTTAGGGTCCTATCTATGGGTTAACTAGAAAAAAAAATGAGTTTTAAAAAGAATTGAGTTCAAAAAAAGAATTTTGAATCCCCATCAAGAATGAATAAAACATAACGACTTTGGCATAAAATAACCCAACAAGGATGGATATGCTGTAAAATCCAGTCAACCAGCCAACCAACTACTTAGGTATGTGAATTGGTCTACTATTTTCAGAGGTTTTCCATTTAATTTGGAGATTTCTCTATTTTGTTTAAAACACGTGAAATCCATTTTATTTGATTTCACCTATGTGAAATCAGATAAAATGCCTATTGCTGCCTTTTCCAAGTTATGTATCAATGATTCAGCTTGGGCAGGTGTATTTGTAAGAATTGCTAGATCATCTGGCAACAAAGGTGTACCCCACACACCTCAGAGCTCTAGAATTGGAGCCTTACCAATAGATGCAGTTTAGTGTCATATCTAAGAAACCTCTTTTTTGGGGTGGGTGGAAGATTTAACCCCATTGCTGGGGTTGAGTTGACTAATTCTAAACCCACCAAAAAGCTAGAAGGGTGATTTAAAATTCTTAATAAAAACTTGGGCAGGTGTATTTGTAAGAATTGCTAGATCATCTGGCAGCAAAGGTATACCCCACATTCCCCAGAGCTCCAGAATTGGAGCCTTACTAGTAGATGTAGTTTAGTATCATATCTAAGTATCATTGCTGGGGATATAATTGACTAATTATAAACCCACTGACAGGCTGGAAGGGTGATTTAGAATTCTTAATAAAAAACTGACTTAATTTCACAGTTATTTGTTTTTTATGATCTTTTTTGTTTTCCATTATTCCCTTTTCTTTAAATCAATGGCTTCTATTTACTGATTGAATTATATAAGCACCTTATTTTCCATTGATCTTCTATGTTTATCATTCTATTTTGAGCTCATGGAGGTTAGTGTATTCATTTTTTTACACTTTGCCACGACTACGCAAAATTCTGTACACACAGTTATTGGTCATATTTTCTTCTAATGGAAGTTTCACTTTAGTGAGAGTGAGGACATTTTTGAAAATTGTTCTCATGTTGTATGAGCAGTAGATCCCATAGCATATCCTTCTTCCTGTTGTTATGTGTCAGAAACCAAATAAAAGAATTGTTTCTATTAGGTCGTCTGTTGAGATAATGGTATTTTCAGATTTCAATTTTTATTGGACCACTGATATTCATTGAAATTTTACTTTTTTGACCACTTATTCATTGAAATTTTACTGAACTGGATTTCTAAGTATGCTTAAGATCATCTTTCAATATTTTCATGATGTATGTTGAGTTCTTTGAATAAGATGAATCTTTATCTGGCAGCAAACTGATTATATCTAGTAAGAATCTGTTTATTGGGTTCCATGCTAATCTTTTGCAACTGACAATGGGTCTTAGAAGAACATTGAAAAATGACTTTATAAAATACATAAAAAACACTGAAAACAATTTTAAAAAATCTGCACACATGTCATGTTCAAATAATCCAATCAGTAAGTCAAGCAAAGATATTAACAAAATTATATAATAGTATAGTAAAATTATATAATGGTTATAATAATAGTAGTGATAATAGTAAAGAATAAGATTGATAAAATTCATCATTTTACAATAAAAATAAACGTGTAAAATATGTAAAACCTGACTAAAAAACTGTTTTTTTAAAACATTATATTAAAAGTTTTTTAGTGTAATATTTAAAAAGAAAACCAGTTTTTTTTTCATTGAAAAATATACACAAATACTTTTTGAATAAGGAAAAAATGATGATCTTAATCTGGATGTTATATCCAGTTAAAAACTTTAGTCTTGATTAGTAGGAATTTTCTTCTTTTTTCTTTTTCCTTTTTTGCATCTCTTTGACTTTGTTGACTCATTCATTTTATATTTGTATTCTTTTCAATTTTTTAAAGTCATTTTTTTAAGATAAGAAATTACAATTTTGAACTGGAGATGAGTTAAATCCTTTTTTTTAACTATCCTAATATTTTCCCCAACAATTCAGTTGTTCAATTCTTCAGCTGTCTGTTGCTGGTGATTTTATTGAAATCCAATTTGAAATCTTCTGCAAATTTTCCTGGTTGCTTTCTATTTAGCTCAATTGCTGTGACTGTTTTTTCAATAATAAAGATGATGATAGACGAAATAAATAAATAAATTGATTTGTTTGTAGTAGTAGTCATCGTAGTATCTTTAGTAAGTGTCTTCTCACATAAAGTGTGAATAGCAGTTCCCCCTGCTCTCTAAAATACCAGGTTATTAAATAGTCATCGAATAGGTAAGTATAAAGTTGGGTGCTCCCTGCAGACACCCCCAATACTTAGTGGAACAGTCCACTTCTACTCTACAATTTGAATTTTAAATTTAGACAGAAACCTGTCCATTTACAATTTAGATATACAATCTTAATATAAATTCATATTATGATTTAAAAATTGGTCACTTTTTTCTTTAAATGTTTATATCCAGAATTGTCTCCATGATTAATTTCTATCACTTTGCTTGGAAAAATGATCTGCCAAAAATTTCATAGAAAAATCTAAATTTTTAAAGGTATGATGTACTACTCAAATTTTTTGGTAAATTGAATAACATACTCATTTTAAATAATTCTTTTTCTTACAGATAATAATGGAGCTTGATGATTGTTTTTTCTTTGGCATTCAGAAATGGAATAATCATGACATCAGGTAAATTATCACTAAATCATAATATATATATATATATATATATATATATATATATATATATATATATATATATCAGTCATCCCTAGACATGTGTTTTGAAGTTTACTTCTCATCAGTGCGGTTCGACTTTTTTAACAGCTACCTCTAGCTGGGATTAAAACCCAACAAAATTTTCGTCTGCCAAGTTCCTTCCATCAGCAGCTGTCAGTCTGGGGTGAACAATTAATTGATACATACTTACGGGATATGTTTTTACAATCACCAGAGAACTCAAGTCTGTAAACAACAACAGGCGAGTAACGGCTTATCCTAAACAGTGAAATTTCAATTAATGTCTCCCCTAAAGTGCTCTACCATGGGAGTTGGGAGCATATATATCAGTCATCTACAGACACGTGTTTCGAAGTTTACTCCTCATCAGTGCGACTCAACTTTTTTAACAGCTAGCTCTAGCCGGGATTGAAACCCAACAGAATTTTCGTCTGCCAAGTTCCTTACCCTTGCGGCCATTAGCGGCTTTCAGTCTGGGGTGAACAATTAATTGATACATACTTACGGGATATGTTTTTACAATCACCAGAGAACTCAAGTCTTTAAACAACAACAGGCGAATAACATCTTATGCTAAACGGTGAAATTTCAATTAGTGTCTCCCTAACAGTGCTCTACCATGGGAGTTGGGAGCATATATACATATATATATATAGATAGATATAGATATAGATATAGATATATGAGGAAGTAACAGATTGAGTAAAATCTGACAAAATGTGATTAATATTGATTGACTAAAATTGATTGAAATCGTTTGTATTTTATCCATTTTATTCCTCAACTTTTGATCACACACACACACACACACACACACACACACACACACACATACATACATACATATATATATATATATATATATATATATATATATATAGTTCGTTATTCTGATTTATGAATTTCTCTTTTCTTATCATTTGCATAATTAAACTATTCATGTTAATGTAATTTTTGAGTTTCAAATGCACAGCAATAACAATAAATGATAGATGTAAACAGTAAGGGAGAAAAGGAGAAAATATATATATATAAAATATTTCCTAATAGATTATATATAGAATATATTTATATATATTTTAGGCTATATATGTATATGTGCATATATATATATATATACACACACACACATATATATATACACATGCACACACACACACACACACACACATATATATATACACACAATATATATATGAAGAAAGGAAGTGAATCTGACGGTATGTAGTATATTAAGAAAAATGAAAAAACACAGGTTTAGATGGGTTAAGTGGTGAGTTTATTGGCCAACGCTGCAGTGTTTTGATCTATTAATTAGATCATCTTCAGGAAATTTGTTGGTATATGGAAGGTGATAAGAAATTATTTATCACAGAATAACGAGAAAAGTGAGTGGTAGTCATTGTTATTCAGTCTGTTTAAGAATTTTTGAGGTTTGAAAAAAGGAGACGGTTTCAAATATGACGTCAAATATTCTCTATTTATGGCATGTGTATGGGACGGTGTAGGTGTGTGTATCGAAAGGAAACATTGTGCATTTTTTAGGTATGTGGTTGTGTGTGTGTGTGTGTATAAATTTTTTGCGATAAACGACAGTGGAAGTAAACCTTAAGGTTGTGTGTGTGTGTGTTCAACACACAATATATATATATATATTATTATTATATATTATTATATTATCTTGTATATATATATTTAATAGATCCAGTTTAGCTCAGTTGGTAAAACATTTGCCTAGGAATCACAAGATTCCAGCTTTGATAGCAATACTCGCTAACTCAGCACACAAGTAGCACAACTTGGGAGAACCTGAAAGACAGAATAAAATCAAGATAAAAACTTACACAAAAGACTTTTTATGTATAATTTTTAAATGTAACTGATGATTTTGTTGTTCTTATTTATTCACATGTTATCTATTTTTTAACTATGTTGTTTTTTTCTCAACAGATCTCAAACTCAAAAGAAAGATTTTCAAAGAAAAGTTCCTCAAGCTCCTTCAATTGACAATCTTCTCTTACTGGATTCTGTCAAATCTAAAGATATCTTACCAACTGCCTCTCAAATGATGTTTAATTTTTCAAGTCAAGTTAATTCAACTCAAAAAGAAAATTCTTCTCTCTTCAAACCCAGCCAAACAAAGATGTCTCAAATTAATCCCATATCTTTCAAACCTAAACAAAGAGGTAAACCTGTTGAAATATCCAGTTCTTGAAGAATCATTCAAATTACACAAGAAATTTTGATAAATTTAAGTTATGACTCAATTTCCTGAAATCTAATTAAAAACAAAATTTTAGAAGTTAGAATTTTGTTCAGTTCTGGTCAAATAATGATTAATTCAAAATAAATCAAAGGTTCATTTATTTTGTTTTTTAAAATTTTTCATACAGATATGAATATCTAGTTAACAATCATATCAATCTATCATTATTGTTATTAATATCATTATAATTATTATTAACAATACTAATTTTAACCCTCAAACTTATATTGTTGAATTCCCAGTCCTACACTATAAAGTATTACAAATGACCCCTGATATTTTGATAGAGTTGTTTTTCTTCTAGAATGATGGTGCTCTGAATCTGTTGTACTATTTTACCTATAACTGTGTGAAGAATAGATGGATTCATGCCTTTTTCAAGAGTATTAGGGTGATATAAATGTAAGATGAATGCAAACATTATTGGTCAGAATTTTAACTCTGCTTGCTGATTCCATTTTCTGTACCATTATGTCATCATTACGTCATCAATGTGAATATATATTTTTGTGTATGTGTCTAAGTAATACTTTTCATAGAACACACATATACTACACTCTGATTGTAGACATAAGTGCTGAGTAGTGACACTTTGATCCTAAGCAGAGCACAAAAATATTCTGATTCTAGGCAGAAATGCTGATCCATATGTAAATAATCCAGTCATTTTTTTTATGGGTACTATGCTAATGTGTTTATAAAATTGTTGTATCTCGAGTGTCAGAGTTAACAGAGAAATAATAGGAAGAACACAATGAGAATCAAGTATAGGGGAAAAAGTTTACTAAGCAAAGATATAGAGTAATTAGCAATTGCTAGGTTGAATTAACAATAAGTTCTGTGCAATCTCATTGTTTCTCTCTTCCAAGGTTTCAACAGACATTATTTATTGAAAAAATTGATGATTCCATTCTCATTATTTAGGTACTATAGGACAAAAATAAAGCTTTGAAGCTAGATAATAAATAACAACATGTATATAAAATTAGTAAGAACAGACGAAATAAAGATTTAATTACGAGACCATTACTAATTTCTAATACAATAAAAGTTATTTATCCAACCTATTGTCACATCTATTGCTGCATTAATATTTTCTACACAACCATTACAGTCAAGTCATGCTAAAAGCACCGGTTCCTATCAGATCACCAAAGTTAAGCAGCAGTGACCCTATTCAATATCTAATTGGGTGACTACTTAAGCAACAGCAGGTACTATAAGCAACCTGTGTCCTTTGTTTATCAAAAATGACTTAATTTAGCATTAAATGACCTGAAAAGGGTTGATATGCCATAAAATCAAACAACCAATCATCCCATCTACACAGAAGCTTAGTTGTATTGACACAATAAATGTGACTTCTATTTTATAAGCATAAATTTGATGAAATGATAATGATTTTTTTCTCCAAAGACAGAAGCTAATAAGATCTTAAGTAAACCATTAATTTTATTCCTCTTGAAATTAAATATCATTTTTGCCTGGGTTGGATAAATTCTGAAGTCTTAAGTCTTTTCATTTTTATGTACTAGTTGAACTTATTTAGTGTAATTTGTTAATTATTCTTTTTAATTTGTATTTCAGAAAAGTCTACAGAGTCAAGAAAAAGAACAGTAAATAAAGATCGGTAAGAATAAAATGTACATTGGTGTGTATCTATAAAGCTGGAGTGTCATTTCCTAATGTAGCAAACATGTCAGCATGAATGTCCTTGGGGGCTAAACCCATTCACTGCAGGTACTTGATAACACCACAATACCAAATTTTGTCCATTTTCAAGAGAAGTAGCTACTAGTTCCTTTTTTAAGTGTCTTTGAACACTCAGATGTCAAATGTTTATCTGGAAAGAAAAAATGCAGTTATTAATAAGAAGAGTTGAAATTAATACATGCAAGATTTCACAGCTCTAACATCATTCCATCATAGCCTATGAACTTTTCAACCCACCAATGTATATATCATCATCATCATAAGATCATGCCAGCAGCATGGATCTCCATGACTCTCCCTCACCATCTATCCCTATCGTTTTTCGTTTCCTGGTTGGTCCTCTGCACAGTATCCAGTATCCAGCTGATTGATGTAGGTTTTTGTTGGCTAACCCACACTGCTGTGTCCATGTGCAGGTGCCCATAGGATAACATCACTTATGAGCCTGTCCTTGTTTTTCCAGCACTATCCACAATGTCTTGTTTGTCCTACCCAAATTTGGCCATAAAGTTGTTCTTTTGTGGAGTGCTGCTTCCATGATTTGTTCAAGACAGCACATAGCATCTTTGTACAGTTCGTATGTAGCTTTTTTTCTAATCATTTCATTTGAATACAAATTGTTCAGCTGTATAATATCACTGACATAGCAATGGCTTGGTTTGGAATATTTATGAATGAAAAGTGCTCAATATTGATAAAACAAATTTCTTTCTTAATTTTCAGGTCAAATATTACTCATGCTACAACCTACAGAAAACTATTCAATATTCCCTACAAAAGCCAATCTCAAATTGATTATCAAGAAAACATTGCTTTATCTCAGTTTCAACCAAACCATTCAAACCATTTAAAGAATTCAACCATTCTGGAAGATAAAAACTTTAGTGCTGATGATGATCTTTTTGAAGATATTAATTCATGCCAATACAGAAAGAAGGTAAATAAAATTCATGAATTTTAATTTTTTTTTTTTAGTGAGTGAAATTCATTTATTTTATATGAAATAGTCTACTTCTCTAATAGATAAAAAGACATTCTTAAATTAAAGTAAACAAGATGACCAATTTTAGTATTTATATTTTTATATTGTCATATGTTGCAACTTTTTACATATATACATAAACATGTAAAAGATTTTTTCTGATAAAATTAATCTCAATATTTAAATTTTCTACTTGCAAGTTACTGAAAAAAACATTTTTGATACATTATACAGTGTTATTCAAAAAGAAGAAAAAATAATTTATTGGAAACTAAGCATGTTGTTCTGAATGACATTAAACAAATTTTGATTGATATTTTCAAATATTTTCAGATTCCACATGTCTATATCCTCAACAAAATTCCCATTTAAAATCAGTCAAAGAAATCCGTATCCTTTTCTTTCAAGTAAAATACTAATCATAACTAACTGGGATCTTTTTTATTGTAGCATTATACATATTTTGTATTATTAGATTTTATTATTTTTCTTCCTTTTTTATTTTTTATTTTTATCATAATGTTTTCATGTCAGTCATAAATGAAGAATAGATCATTCGAAATGTTCTCATAAAGAGCAACAATCACTTAAATCTAATAGAAGTATACATAAAAATAAAAATAATTAAACTCAGAATCTTCAAACATGAGTCTTATTTCTTGTAGTTGAGTTGTGAGTTGACAATATACAACTATTTTACCAACATGTAATTATTTTTTTAATTATGCTAAATCTGGTTGAAGGAGCTTGGCTAATCTTCATTTTGGATTAATCATTTATCAATTTATTAATATAGCTGCCAAAAGAAAGACAAGTAATATTTGGTTCTTTTGTTAGCTTAGAATTTAAAAACAAAAAAAACAAAAAACTTTCAAGTTAATTAGACTTTACCTATATTTGATCTATATTTGACCAAGAGAAAAACAAGAAATCAAAAATGCTCATTGTGCTGTTACAATATAGGCCAATGAAGAATAAATATTTGTACACAATGAAATTTGCTCATATTACATAAAAATAACTCAGAGGAAAAGGCTTCATTCTTGTCTGTTATAATTCTAAATTATACTTAAATGTAATAAATAAATTCAACAACAATTAATTCAAATGTCTAAATTCAATAACTTTCATTTGAAATATTTTTAATCAAATTACCATAGTGTCATAATGATTATAAACTTATAAAATACAGTTAGCAAACTAAGTTTGAATTCTGTTTGGGATTACTTTTATGCTAATGGTACTAGGGAAGGCATGAATTCAATTCTTCCTGCACTCTGTGCCATTTTGTGCTAGTTATTTTGACTATGTCTTGGTATTGGCATGTCATAATGGTCCATAGTCAGAGATTCTTCTCTGCTGTCATTACCATTTAGCCCAGTACAACATATTGTATGATTTATATAGAGGAATCATTGTTATTTTCTGTGTTAACTGAAATATTGTGAAAATCAAACCCTGACATTCTGACAACTTCTTTCAAGGATCAACCACTTAATCAATGATGATCCTCTCTCTCTATCTTTTGTACCATCAAAAAATGTACAAATAAATGATGGTTATTAAATATAGAACATAAATTAAATTTCTTTTTTTCCTTCAATCAATTTCCAGCTTCTAAATTCAGGGATATTTTCCCTTTTGACTATTTCAATACAATTCAGTCAAAAATTCTTGATGATGTAAGTTCCTTTTTTTCATTGATCAAAACTAAATTGTTTATTTTCATTTACTTTGATTTTTTTTGCAAGTTCTTAAAAAGTTAGATATTTTTGATTTGGCCACTTGTTAAAAATGGCATTAATTTAGATTAAAATACATTATTTTAAATATTTATTTTTACCCTCTTTATTGTTATGCATTTGATTTATTTTTAAGATATTTAACAGTGTACAAAGTAAATATCTTATTATAATGAAGATTAGGTGTCTGTCGGTCTGCAACTGAAACTACATCACTACTTACATCACAATTCTCTCAGGAATTGTGTAAGTTTATCAATGAGTATTTAATTTATAGTCAAAATCATGAGTATATACATAGAATACAATAAATCTTATCTATTTACAATGTCTCTATGAAAAACTGAGTTAGATTTTCCTCAAAACAGCCCATGTTACTAGTATGTTTAAAAACCTGCAATGTGTCTTATTTATCACTAAGAAATAAAGGTTTACATTATATATGGTGTGGTTAATTTGCATACTGGTAAACAAAACCAGGTTTGATAAATAATTACTTGATGTTATTGATCCCTAATATTATTGTTTTATTCTCCAACATATTAAAATCAATCCTATGAATGGTTTTATATAGAAACCAATTAAAATATAAATAAAATAAGTGTAATCTTTTTATATGCATTCTTATTTAATTTAATGTATTCATTACATCAAAACTTACAAACTTACACCCAGAGAGCACATATTCTTGCTAGTTTTTATTAAAAAATATTTTTAATTTAGAAATATACATTGTGAATGTGTTCATTTTAACAAATATTAAATAAAACAGATACACTAAATTATGGTTTCTAATTGATGTTCCAAATTATATGGATAACATTTAAATTCACTCCTCACAATTAATCATTCATAAAGAAACAGAATGATTAACTATTAATAAACTGGCATAAAGCGGCAATAGTGATGAATCTAGTGAAGATTGAACTCACAAACAAGGATTATTGGGATTAGCTAGTTAAATACTAATCTGTAACAGGTGTATTCAATCTGTGTATCTGTAAATATTTACTTATTCTATATTTATATTACAGAGGGCCAAATAATGCTCCTGGTGAGGATTGAACTCGTTAGCAATAGTTTTTGACACTAACTTGCTTACTATCTCTATGCTACAAACATCACTTACAAAGCTGATAATGATATTCCAGTTACATCTTTTATGATAAAATAAATACTTGGGATATATTAACATATTTGATGTTGGTATTTACAAAGCTAGGTATGGCATAATATCAGTGTAGTGGAGTATCCTGAATGGATCAAACTCACTACACTAGTAATGATCTGTGAGAATATCTCATTAGCTACTGGTCTATTACACACATTCCCTTACAGATCTGATAATGATAGCACAAATATATTCCTTATAATAACTTAATCATGAAATATGATTAGCATTTTATAGTAGCTATTTTATCATTATCTTTTTATACATCCTACATTTAATGCAACTTATATATAAAACAATTTGCATAATGATCTTGACTTTGATTTTTTATTATTTTATCATTCTTATTATTATTGCAGGCCTTATATTCAGACAGATCACTTGTTGTTTGTGCTCCAACTGGTGCTGGGAAAACAGTTATCTTTGAATTAGCCATTATAAGACTTCTGATATTAGCTGAAGAATCAGATCATCGTAACTTTAAAGCAGTTTACAGTAAGTTAAGCTTAATAAAAATTAGACTATACTCAAAACAATGTATTCAATAATTGATTGTAAAAAGTATCTTAGAATGCAAATTTAGCTGTGTATTTCATTCATTTTTCTTTTCTGCTATTTGATTATCATGACCATGAAAACTTTTATGATCTTCTGTTGGAAAATGTGAAATATTAAATGGTAATACAGAGAATAAACTTGTAAAAAGGGTTTTAATTTGAGTTAATTTACAAATGATTGGTATCAAGTTCTGAGTCAATAAAGATTACTCAATCCACTTCAGCATTAAATTCGGAAAGGTCAAATATCTAAATAGGCAAATACAAATAGTAAATCCAGCATCAACAAGATGCTTTTTTTTTGTATTATAATACATACATGGTAGTGCAGAGAGGGGGACAAAGAGAGGGTGATAGCAGTGGTGATAAAGAATAAAGAAAGTATGACAAACAATAAGGGTTAAAACAAGGAAAGGTGTATTCATTAATGTAATAGAAAAGACAATACAGATAGTAGGAATCTATTTGATGAAGGTTTCTATTTGTATTTGTACTTGTTGTCTTGACAAAAGTTGTAGACAGGAAGAGAAGTTTAGTGCTCAGGGCCTCAGCTTCAAATTAAAATTTTTTCATCTCCTAGTCTGGTTGCCTAACCAAGGTTAAAGAGCCCAGTCTGCCCTACTATTTATCCATAGCTGGAGGGAGAGTAGTTGGATTCATACCTTTGCCAAGGGTATTAGTGCTATGTAAAACTGTAGCTTTATCCAGGATTTGAACTCGGGTCGACAAGTCCATTTCCTTCGACTCTAACCGTTACACCACGGCCTCCAGCATGTGTGGCATTGACTGCAGTACCTTTTAATTGATCAAAGGGGGTCACATGACATGCCCCCACATTGTATTTGTAGGATCAGCAGTTAGCCAGTATTTAGTGTGGATGGGTGCTGTCTTATTTTTTTTTTACCTTAATCATGAATCATGATGAAATTCAAAATAGAGTATAACACTTACAGGAAACATCACATTAAATGGCCCACATGAGTAAGTTTTTTTTAATTATAATTATGTTATATCAGAGAGAAGATATCTCTTATGATTCACAATTCTTACTCACAAAATACTTCTCGCTAGCATAAAACATCAAAACTCAAGTCGGAGGCAACAAGCGGAAATGAACTCAATGGTACTCTATCACGAAGTGACCAATTCGACGCAGTTCTGCGCATAGGCTCGGATTGAGTTACGCTTGAAAGGAATTCCAAAATAAACAAAAAATAATATTGTAAGGAATCCGGAATTTCAGCCAATGAAAAATCTTCCCGCTAAACACCCCAAAGGCATTCTGGAGCCTACGTCGCTAGCATATAAACCCAGGCATTTTTGAGAATCGGCAATTGATGGACGGCCTGGACGCCGAGAATATCACCAGGCGGGCAGGATCAGAAGGGCCGCTGTTTTCCCACTACCACGTCACGCCCTCGCCCACCCGGACACTCAGCTTTACTTCAACACCTCACCGTAGCCGGGCGACATCCTTACCCCCTTGACCACTACAGCGCTACCCACTACAACTCACTGAGATATTCCTGACTTATTTCCCGCACCAAGTGACCGTATCAACTCAACTTCTACTACCTCACGCCTTGCACCAGGCCAAGAGAGAACTGACATATTATCATATGATACCTACACCTCACCAACCCCACGGCCATTCCTGACTTACGACCCCTCGGCCACTCCAGAGAACTACTACGATTATCTACATCAACAACAACAACAATTTTCACACTCGTTATTTCAATAAACGATTTTTATCAAATTAATCTTGTTCATTATTCTTCCTTGCAAACCATACACTTTTAGGGATATCCTAAGATACAACACTGGTGTCAGAACGGGATATCCTAAGATATATCAATTAGAAGATTCAGTTTTACTCAGAATGCAATGTTGATGGCTATTTATTTCTCACAGGAAGTTTTTATGACTTATACCAAGAAGATAATCCAACAGTTTTTTTCCTTGAAATCACCCGCAATTAGGTGATTTGAACTTATAGCATCAGTAGTTGACTATACTAAGTTTGAAGAACACAATATTGCATCTTCACTGCCTATATCTAAAAAGACCCTTAAAAATGTATGTGCTACCCTCTAGCATAGGGACCAAATTTGTGCTGGAATCAGAGAACTTGCCAACTTTCTTATCCTTTCTAAACTTTGTAATGTGTTTAATGTAATTTTCCCAGTTGATCTTTCTTCTTCCTGAATATGTAATATTTCTGCTTTTTATTTAAAACATTTTAACTATTTAAAAACCCCTAAATTATGGAAACTATTTTGTTTGGCAAAGTGGCCCTAAGAGTGACCAGGACACTGGATGTCCTTAACATGGGGTGGGGTTTGGCGAAATGAACCTGCTGATTCTAGAAAACGGCTATCTGGCAGCAGCCACACCTATAAACCTAATTAGTAATGTTTAATTAAATATGAATAATTATTTTCGTATGAAAATTAATGTTAATTCTTTTTTGAATTTTGGGAATTTAAATTCTGTTTTATTAGTTACATTTGCAACAATTGATTATTATTAAATATCTCTTCTTGATGAAAGCTTTTGATATTTACACTGGTTTCAAATATAAATTTCTCGGTTAAAATCAAATGTTAACCCTTTTACAATCATAGGATTTTAACAGTCACTCATGTTCTGGCCAAACCACCAAGATTCCTCCATAGATTCGTTTTTCAAAATTTTAAATACTCTTAAATAGTAATAAAATTTGAGTTTTCAATGTTATTACACTCAGAAAAACAGTCTGTTTATAATAATATTTGGTGAGTTTGTCATTTTTGTAACAGTGGCTCCAATAAAAGCTTTATGCAGTGAACGTTATCAAGACTGGCAACGAAAATTAGAAGATTTGGGAATCCATTGTTTGGAGCTGACAGGAGATACAGAATTGGATGACTGCTCTATAATACAGACTACTAACATTATCATTACTACACCTGTAAGTAAGATTTTGATTTAATTTAAAAAAAAAAAGTAAATGTGAAGTAGAATTATACTATGTATTTTTCTTATTTGTATTTAGATCTTTGTTTTTCTTTTAAATGTTTTGCTGATATGATTTTTCAGCTTTCCTCAGATGTATTTTGCATTCAATCATCTTTAGAAGTAATTTAGTACTTTTTCTTTTTCTTTTCAAAGAACATAAAGTCTCTATACTGGGTGCCAGTGTCTTATGTTTATGAAAGAACAGACAAAACTGGAAGAAAACTGTTTATTTTTAATTAGAAAAATTGACTATTTTTCTAACCCCTATTATGAGAAACAGAAATAGAAAAATTTTCCAATCCCCAGATACAATTAGTTCTGTTGAATACTGGTTTTCAGATATTAAAATACTTGATATGATTATAAAAGTTTTAGATGATCAGCAAGCTAGAGGACATACAGAACCCTTGCTTGCTCAATCTAAAGGAAAAAACCCTCCCCTAAATGTTTTCAATTCATTCGGTTGGAAACACAATGCAACATATGCAATATCAAGACACCTATCTGAGCCGAGAGATGCCATGTAAATGCATCTGCCAGATGACACCCACTTCCAGCCCCTTGCAATGATCATGACACATTCCCAAATGAAACAACTACCCACCACCACCTATCATAATCAGAAGACCTCATAACACAAGAGGATGCTACTTCATCTTAAGGAATAGATAACTGTATTACCTAACCTGCTGTAACGTTACCACAAGCCCCACAATATGTGAACGGAAGCCTGCAAATATTGCAAGGTTGCCTTAGCAATAGGTACCTATGATGTGTCAAACAGCTTTCACAGCACACACATAGGGTTCCATAACTTTTCACGTTGGCAATTATGTGTGCATGCAGAACCAAACAGGCCCTGAACCTTTCACTCCTTTCATAAATACCTGATTGCCCAACAGCAGCCCTCCTGTTCTCATGTCTGACCCACCTATAGCCAATGGGACACACAAGTCACCACTAGTAGTTGCCAGCCCCAAACCCATACTCAGTGATGATACACAAGCCTTCTCTCTTCAGGCCTGCCCAACAACTGATGGTCCTCAGCAACCCAAAAATCCTCCAACCCTCAGGGCACATCAACTACAACCACAGTACAAATTTGTGAGCCCCTAGAGACACCAGCAACCCCAATTCAATCAAAGAGATCATAATGTGTATGGAAGATACCATCCAAGATTGACCTCAATATCTGGGACCTTTATTAACTCCCTTCTGTTACATATTACTTCCCGCAACATTCATCTAACTCCTTCAATGAACATAATGGGGAAAGAGATAGACAATAATGACACTTTAACCAAAATCTATATAAACAATATTTACTCCATTACTTAAAGTAAGGAACCGTATTGTGTCTTCTTAGCAATATGGTGGATTGGCTGATTTTAAAAATCAGTCAGAACATGATAATCTGATGGGGACACAATTGTTTAATTTGTTTGCAAATTGGTCTGGAAATTAAGAACACTGTAAGGCTATTGCTCTCATAAAAATCTAGCTATCATGTGTCATTTTATAATTACATACAAACAATGAGATTTTTAGTAATATATGGAGAGAGATTTTGAGAAAAGCCTCACTGAAAATATTTATATGAGTAAAATATCATTTTCATATTCCTACTTAATGGTGATATATTTATATGTGAGTGTACTTATGTAAGTTCTATCTAACAGATAATATTTAACTGTTAAATCAGCAAAACATTTATATTCTCCTCCTCCAATAGCCTGTACATCCCATGCAGAAAGAAACATTTTAAAAGTCATAACTTAACTTGTTTATTTTGAAGTGTTTTCTTTAATAGGAAAAGTGGGACAGTGTAACTCGAAGATGGCATTGTGATAACACATTGATTCAGAATTTACAACTTTTCATGATTGACGAGGTAAGGAAAATATCAACATTTTACAAAACAGCGGAAATTGTGAAGAATTGATTGACATTTTATTGACTATTTAGTAATGTTTTGAAACTAAAATTCATTTATCTATAGTTTACATTAAATATCATGTAGAAATCTTTTAGTTTCATGAAAAAGCTTACAAGTCTTGCAAGTTTATTGTTGTAGTATAAATGTATGTTTATCTTCTATTTTGAGTGAATGCATTCTGATAGTTTTTTTTTTTTTTTTTTTTTTTAATTTCAGGTGCATACATTGAATGATAGTCAAAGAGGTGCAACAATGGAAGCTGTTATCAGCAGAATGAAAACAATCCATGTTGCATCAAAATGGCTCTCTTGGAACCACAATAAAGAAAAAAATAGCATTCGATTTATTGCAGTCTCTGCAACAATTCCAAATCTTATGGATGTAAGTATGCTAAATAACTTATTTTTTTTTTTTTTACTTAAAAACAAATGTATCCAAATTAAGGAAAATAATCAATGCAGGCATAAGCTGTATAGCTTTGGAATTAGGGTGAATTACAGAGAGCAGAAACCAAAAAGTACCTTTGTAAAATATGTCTTATGAGTGGGTAAATATGATATATATTAACATGGAGATGTGTGGTGTAATGGTTAGAGTCTTAGGAAATGGACTCGTTGAACCGAGTTCAAATCCTGGATGAGACTGTTTACATTTCACATAACGCTAATACCCTTGGAAAAGATATGCATCCAATTTCCCTCCAGCTATAGGTAAATAGTAGGGCAAACTGGGCTCTTTAACTGTAGCTAGGTAACCAGTCTAGGAAAAGGAAATCTCTGAATTCAAACCGTTAAACTCTGCTTAAGAAATTGACCTTGTGTACATCCTACGCATGCAGGGGGGTTGGTAAAAATATATATATATATATTAATATGAGTCTGTGGTTCTAATTGGATTGCTTTATATTTTATACTTTTTTAATTCTTACTTTCTTAAAGGCCACATTCAGTGATCATTAAGTTTAATGTCAAGTCACATCCTATTCTTAGAATTTATGATATAATTAATTACAAATAAATAAATAGATAAATAAGGGAAAATATTTTATAGTTAGCATTTAATAGTTATACTCTATTAGAAAATTATAATCATTGGGAGTGAGCATGAAGAGAAACACCACAATATTATTATAAATTTTTGTATTATTCATTGCTGACTGATTCAAATATTCAAATTACTATATTTTATAGCGACAGAGTGGCTCCTGAAATATTTACATTTTTATTTTATTGATTATGATTTAAAGTATTACTTAACCAAATAGAATTAGATAATTGACGTTTTCTTTTTTTTCTTTGGTTATAATGGCATTTTTTGATTCTTATTTGTGTGTTTGAAACTTATTTGTTATAATTTTAATTTGTGGATTCTTGTTTTCTTTTTAGATTGCTGAATGGCTTGGAGAACCAAATCTGCCAGCTGTAAGTTATAAGTAAGTTTTCTAGTCTTATATTGTTTCTTTTAAAACAATTTTTTTGCAATTACGTGATAAAGAGTTTAACATTTTTAAAGGGTATTTGGACTGTTTTCATCTTAAGAATAAGTAAAAGTCAGTGATATCTATTTGTTATGTTGGGTTTGATTTTTAAAAAAATACTATATTATTACAAATTGGAAATCATTCCTTTTAATGAATTTTTATTGTTTTATTTATTCCTGTTTCGTTTTTTTTTTTTTTTTTTTTTTTTAGCAACATTTTCTTGGAATAATTTTTCAAATATAAAATTGTGTTTCTGAGTCAAGAAATTGTTATTAGATCTTTTATATAAATGTTAATAGATCAATGATAAACAATTAGTAACATAATATAGAATTAATTTTCACTTATTTTTTAACAGTGGAAAGCAATAACATATTGACTTCTCATAAATATATCACTTTAATTGATTTACCATTTTCAACTTTCTGTTTTTATTAGAGTTTGCTTAATATCTATCTTTAGCTGTCAGTATGCTCAGTGTTGAGTCATATCCTATTTACAAAATCTATATTATAATTAATTATAAATAAATAGATAAGGGGAAATACTCTGTAGTTAGCATTTAATAGTTATCTCACTTAATAAATTATAATGATTGGTTTGTGCAGGAACATAAACCCTACACAATTATTATTAAGTTGGAAATTGCTTTATTCTCTATGTTAGGGCATTTTAATGCTATTACGCTAACAAAAATATAATTATGATGTATAATTTTTGCTGTGTTACAATAATATACAAACATACAAAAACTGTTCATCATATTATGGGACCTACAATTTTTCCTATCAAATTAGGATTCTAATTATTTGATCATGGTACTATTTTCTCCCGCAAAAAATTCACACATAAATGTTTGGGATATCTTTTTGTTATTTCTTTTAAGAGGTATTTCCTTTAATAGAATCTAACTCTAAACCCATGAGAAAAAAACAGAAAAATAGCTTAAAATTTGACTCACTGTTATGTACTCACTAAAGTCTGCATTAATTTTAATCTACCACACCAAATAATACTAGGATCAAAATTATTGCCAATTATTATGTGCTAGGGAGGATATGACTTATCAAGGTCCAATATTAGCATTAGTATATCTATTGATACACTAACATTGAATAAGCAGAATGCAAAGACTAGATGAACTCATAAACATATAATATATTTAATGAATACATGTATAAAAACATATAACAAGTATATAACAATACACAATATATCTCAAACAGATACAATTCATGCAGTATTCCATGTACAAGCAGTGCATGAAAAGAGGTACAAAATGGTGAAAGTCTTACATGTCTTTGATGGCTTTCATTTTAATGGGAGGTGAAATAAAATGTTTTGCCTGAGTTGGATACAAAGGTCTCCTTTCTGCTCAACAAACAGTGGTGAAAAGCATGTCCATTTTGCCCCAGTAGTGGAAGCTAAAGATAGATCTTATCTCTTCAAAGAGTATATTTTATACCTACTCTAACAAGCATACACATGAGCTGAAACAAGTTTAATGTAGTTGCCTACTGCATATTGTGAAATAAAGCAACAATAAACCCATAGACAGAGTCCAAATATTTATTAATCTTCTTAATAAAAGAATATAACACAACCAACTTTACTTTTGCTTCTAACAAAATGTATGTTATACTGTATGTGCACATTTATTGTTTTATAACACTTTGTAACTCATTGTTTATCATTGTTATTTAAGCATTGATGAAAGCCATCGTCCAGTCAAACTGAAGAAGATAGTACTGGGATATCCATGTTCAGATAGGATAAGTGATTTTCAGTTTGATATTTCTCTTCGTTACAAGCTTCATAGTATTATTAGTACCTACTCTGAAGGAAAGCCAACACTAGTGGTAAGTTTTTGTTTTTTCTTTTGTATGTTGATTGAAGAAAATTGAACAGGAATACATGACTCCATATTTGCTATCAATTTATTGATTTGGTTGGATATAATTTTTAGTTAGAATTATATCAATAAAAGAAAACTGAATTAGATTGTTTTGGGAAGACTAGGGCCAGCTTAGATCAGTCAGTAGATTGTTCGACTAGGAACCACAAGGTTTCTGGTTCAATACTGTCCCTCGCCAACTTAGCATATAAGTAGCTCAGTTATCTGTGCAGTAAAGTAAGGAGCTGATGGTAGGTTTGGTGCTCTACCTCAGATGCAAAAACAATCTCCTTGGTCTAACACTAATGAAAAAGGGATATACGCCCTCATTGTCTGGCTGATACCAACTTTAGGCCACCATGATGAGGATACATGAACATTTTTTCTCTGACAAATTTGTTTGTAGGGATGCATTGCATAGTGTAATGGTTAGCAAGCTAGACTAGCCAGCCAATTAATGAATCTGTTTTTTTTATTTGCTATTTTAATCAAAGGAAATTTGGATGACATAATGGTTATCAGTATTGAAAATGGAATCAGCTGAGACTGTTTATATTTACTTCATGCCAATGCCCTTGGGTAAGGTAAAAATCCACCCCATTCCAGTTATAGGTGAAAAAGCAGGATTAATTGGGTTCTCTAGTCATGGTGGAAGGCAATCACTCTAAGAGAAGAACAACTCTGAATTCAAAACTTAAAAAAGGCAACGAGAATTCACCCACTACTTTTCCAAATAATATTCAGAACTTCCCCTGCATATTTAATCACATGTAAGGAATACAATTTGATTAATTTCAACTTTTTTTTTTAATGTAAAAAAAAAACAAAAAAAACATCAATCTTATTTTTCTATTAACTCTGTTATGGCTTATTTCAAAAAAGGTTTTTCAAGTATAACAATGAATGTAACAGATTTTGTTGCTACTTTCTTAGCGGATAAAGTAGCTTTTAGAGTAATTTGCTTAAGTTCTCACTTATCTACTCTCTTATATATATATATATATATATATATATATATGTATATATATGTATATATATGTATATATATCATCATGATATGCCAGTAACAAAACTTTTAAGATATCTTACAGTGGGATTGAAAGATGAATTTATGTTTTTCCCAAAACTATCAAAATCAACACAAGCAGTTGCAAACAGAATTCAAACTTGCTTTGCCTATTCTGTTTTCTGTGTTGATAAATATTATACCACTTTGCACCACCATTTAAATTTAAATAAAGTGAATTCAAATAACCATTATGCCACCTCACACCTTCAATCTTTTATGATCTTGTAAAATGTTTAATAGTATTAGATAATTTAATGAAATAATGTAAAATTTTCAATATTAGTAAAATTAAATACATCAAATATAAAAATAGTCTATTAATACCCTTTTTTTAATATTTACTAGGCTTAGTATAGTTCATTCTAATATTAAATGATAGTGTGACCTGATTTAGGTTTTGAAATTAGAAGAAAGAAAGAAAGAAAGAAAAAAAAAACGGAAATATAATTCGCCCGCTGACTTCAGCCGTAGATTCAAAACAGATGGGCGATCCGGAAATGACCTCAACCGGTTAGTCGAGGCGGATGGCGGGCGGGATAGGGCTGACCATATCAGTAGTAAAATCTCAAGTAGGTCGGAACTCCCAGAAGCGAGAAGCGGCGGTCGTAGACAAGTCTTTGATGTAATCAGACTTTGGTCGCGCGGAAAAGATAAGATTAACGCAATACTGAGAGCCGAGAGTAACTGACTTCAGCTAAGACCATTTTGAAAACTTAGTCAACTTACGAACTGTTTTGCACAATACCTTGCAGAAGACCAGAAGTATTTAATTACGGCACGTCACTCCCACAAACCTTGAGAAGTAATTATTTGTATTCTTGTATTTTTGAATATAAATGTTGTTGATTTTTGAAAAAGAAAAAGAGTCGTTATTCTTTTTTGTGTGTAACCAATCGGCCGCCATTAACCTCGGAAATCAGTTTCTATAGCAGATTTCTAGTCGTTTGAGATCTTAGCACAATGTGGGGCATTCGACTAGACTTCCAGCAAATATAGATACCCTGCAATCCGTGGTTGATGCAGAAAATCCGATCTTGACGGCCAATTTCGGAGATTCTGTGAGCCCATTAGCTCGGGAGCGACTGATGGGTTATAATAGCTGAAAATTATGTTGAACAAATCTTTTATGTGGAGAGAGCCTACCTGCCTACAAAATCAGCATTCAAATTCCTAGCTTTTTACTTGGGCTTAAATATTAACTTTTGGTGGAAAATATGAAATTTTCTTATTTGCAACGTGGGTTCATAATCTTTTTAATAATTTGTCTTCATGTTGCTGAAAATTTATTTTCTGACTTTAGTTCTGCTCTACAAGGAAAGGTGTCATCCAAGCAGCAGATATGCTTTGTAAACATGGGAAATTTATCAACTCTGCAGAAGATAGGGAAATTCTTTACCAGTGTGCACGTCTTTTAAAAGATTCAAAGCTTAAAGGTAAATCCTTACAGAATTATACAATTTGTAAGTTTAAAAAGTGATTTCCTTGTTCCTTTTTTCTTAGATGAGAAATATGCAACTTTCTGTTTAACACAGTCTCATTAACAGCTGTAAAATTTTAAATTTTAAATTGTCAGATGAAAGTTCATTTTATTAGAAAAGTAATTTCAGAAAAAGTTTTAGAAATACCAATAAAGTTAGAAATAAATAACATTATATATTATTTTATATAAATCCTGTTGTATTCTATCTAGATGAAGCATTATTAAGAATTTTCAAAAACTATATAAATTGTTAAATCTCTTTTCTCTTATGCAGATTTATCTTTTATAGTAATAATTAACATTTGTAACCATTAGGTTTAATTGTTAAATTGAGAACAAAGATGTTTTGAAGATAATATGAAATGACTTAAGAAAGAGAGATGATAAATTTTGAAAATTCAGAATTGTTATATTACTTAGTGAAATGTAAAAAGTTATATAGAACTACATAATAACTAAAATCTGAAAAACTCATTGTTTGAGCAGTTGTCTCACTCATTCTCATTTCTTCACTCCCATTCTTACAAAATCTTGCCATTAGCCCATGGGATCTGAAAATCCAGGCTCTTTGTTTAGAAGAGCCCACCCAAAGTCATTGACCCTTTGCTGCTTCTTTTTATAACTCTACTAGATTTTATCTGCCTTTCAACTTAGTTCAATTTTAGACAACTCATCTCTTAGGAAAGAATATTAGCATTATCTTTTTTTAAGTCTCTTTCCTATTTTCAGTGGTTCATCTGAATTTCTCTTGACACAGCTCAAAACTTATCATATGTATACATACCATATATATATATATATTATATATATATATATATATATATATATATATATATATAGACATATGCATACACACACATGCATACACACCATTACCATCTAGTGCTTTATCCTAATCTTTACTCTACCTACCTATGCATATATATATACACACACAAACATATTCTATCTTCTCCAATGTCTCTAGGTCACACACATGTACACACATTTGAATTTTTGTGATTTCTCAAAATCGCACACATGTTTACTCATATATATGCAGTTGCACACATTGTGTCATACAGTCCTGTCAATATAATGGTCATGCTGAAAGATGCATCAAAAATTGATTGTTTGAATATTTTTTCACACATCTAATGAAGATGTTGTTATTTCCATTTCAGATTTTGTAATGAGAGGTGTTGGTTGTCATCATGCTGGAATGGATGTACAAGACCGTAAATACATTGCAAAGTTATTTGAAAGTGGGAATTTGTTGGTTCTTTGTAAGTTCTTATTTTACATGTTTTATATTCATTTCTTCAAAGATCAGATCTTTGCAATTATTTTCTTCATCATATCTGCAGACATATACATCTTTAGTATATTTCATCACTTGCTGTGAACTGTTATTCAAGCATTCTTGTGTAGTTCCCATCTAGCTTTTCCTCCAGGTATTTCATTAAATTCCAAGTGGTACAATCATACAATTGTACTGACATGAATACAGCTTGGAAAAATTCCCATTTTATTCCATCTGTGAGATTAGATTTCCATATGTTAGTTAACCTATCAATGGAAGTCCATGCTTTGGAAGTCCAAGCGACATATGTTTACTTTCAGTAGATGAGATATTGCTACCAAGGTATATGAACTGATTTATTAATTTCATTCTTGCCATTTAATGAGGAGATGGAACCATCTTGAGTTCATGAACAGACCAATACCTCTTGCTGCCTGCTACAAGCTATACAACTATATTCAACTTGAGCAGGTGTATTGCAAGAAGTGCTAGATCATCTGCATAGTCTGCAGCAGTAATAGTTTTTGCAGGATATTTCTTGCCTTTTTAGTGTCATGTCAAATTACATATAAATTGAAAGTAAAATTGAATTAAGAATGATCCTGTACAAAACAAAATGCAACAAAATTGAGTCTATTTTTTGAGTGTTTAACAATTATGATAAAATATATTTTTTCTTTTAAGGCTTGAATTTATGAGGAAGACATCAACAATTAATACTTAAAAAGAATATGTTTGGTTTGATAACTTTAATGATATATTTTTTTAACTTTCTTTACTACTTAGCTTACAGTGTCACAACTATACTGTAGTAAAAGGTGAGGATCTGCCATCTAAACTAAAGTATCAAAGAATTAGAGACAGCAGTACATAGGATGTTTTCACCCCTTTCACTTGTAGAAATGGACTCAACCAGATGATGTATATATGAATTAATAGGAAAATAGTTAGTGTAGCTATGGCAACTATGGAAAGCAGGCAGAATTTAACACTGATTGCAAAATGGTTGTTGGCTCCTAACAGATGGGCTGTCTATCTCTGTGGTAGTAACTGCTCTGTTTTTTTTTTTTTTTTTTTTTTTTTTTTTTTTTTTTTTTCAGCCATTAGTAGCAAAGGTATACCAGAAATATATAAATTATGCAGGTAACAAAACTGACAAGGATGGTATCCCTCCAATGGAAAGGAAAATTGCATCAAATCACATTCTAATTCAATGTTAGAGCTATATATTGGAATGGGCATAAGTGCATGTGCATGTTCACATATATGCTTGTACAGCATACACTACTTTCAACCAACAAGAGTAGCAATATTAAAACTATAGCATTGGTTACTGCACCTCATCTGGACTAGTGGACATTGGACAGTAGAGGATTGGCATTTCCGGCTCTTTCTGACAAACAATTGAGTTCATACATGGTTATCTCAATTAAGATCACAGGACGCTATGGATTTATTTTGTCAGCAGGATGTTGTGAAAGCGAGTGGCTCTGTAATGGTGCAAGATGTTTTCTATTTGCAATGATTACTAATGAAACTGGTGTCTATCTTCTCAGGTGTAATATACACAGATCTTTTTGAAAACCATTTTCATCCCTTGCTGATAATTTGTTCCAACACAACTCTCCATTGCATGTGAGAGACAGGAAACTAATTCTAGGAACATTCAGGTACTCCATTGGCTGCTGCATTTGCCCAATTTCAGCTCCATAGATCATACTTCACTAAATCTCCTGCAACCTCATCCAGTAAACACAACTTTGTTATGGCCAGCCCTGGAATGTGCCTGATAGATATGCTCATGCAATCACTCTGGTACCTTGTAGACTTCATGCCAAATCATGTAGTTGCAATTATTCAGGTGAAGGGATGTTATCAGTTAACTCTCTCTAATTTGGGGGTATTTCAGTTTATCATAGAAACTAGCAAATATATGCACCCTCCGGGTACAAGTATTTAAGTTTTAATGTAATAAAACATCATCTTAAATTAGACAGGCTAATGAAGCTAAATAAGAATGCAGATAAAAAGATTTGAAACAGATAAACGAAAAATAGAACAACTTAAACTTACTCTTCCATCACTCCAATATTTCATTGCTAAATTTTCCTAATTTAACTATTTAGTTAAATTAGGAAGTAAAGAATAAAATTACAGTTATTTCTTCTTGTTAATGAATTTCTTTTAATATTTATCCCTGAGATTTTTGCTCATATTCAATAAGATAAAACCAAACAATTAATAATGATAAATAAATAATACCAAGCACATAATCATTAAAATCAAATTTTTAATATCAATATGCAAATTAGCCTTCCTGTTCACACTGTAAACCGCTATTTTGTTGTATATATAAATACAATTGCATGTTATTAGTATGTAGATATAGTTCTTCAGGGCCGTGTCCAGTGGCTTTGGCCCTGGACTGTACAAGCTAATATCATTGATCCCAGGGGGGCAATACAACTCCCTCGATTTAAAGAGGCAAGGCTGGGTTTATTGCCCAGTGCTTGATGCCCCCCCTGAGGGGGAATGCTGACGGGATCAATGCATTTTTTGCACCCACCACCCATGAGTCACGGTTTGTGGGTGGTCCTACATTGATAGGGCCTTGTGCCTAACCCATACATGTGAAGTACATGGCAAATATCTAGTATGTAGATATGGTCAATATTATTAATAATGTAAAACAATTTTATTAATAATTGAGGTTTAGATAAAAATAAAATCATGGAGAATGTGGCGTAAATAACTAAAGGGAATTGTGTCTGGAGTAGTGGAATAGTTTCGTTACAGACATACAAACACACAATCTCCATTATAATAAGATCACAACAATTACAACAATGATGATAATAATACTGGTGTATAAAATTCTGAGTAATATAATAATAAAGATGATGATAAAAAAATGTAATTACTATAATTGTTGAATTTGTTCTATTATACTTCAGTGGCTACAACAACTCTTGCTATGGGTGTAAACCTTCCAGCTCATTTAGTGATTGTAATGTCTACACAACACTATATATTGGGGAATCACCAAGAATATTCTGAATCTCAGATATTACAAATGATTGGACGAGCTGGGCGACCACAGGTAAGTAAAATGATCAGTGCTTAATTCATGGCAGAAATATGTAAAGGAATGTATTTAATAGATATTTATAATTTTAGTTTTTAGATTAATATGTTTTTTTTTTTTCATTCTTTACAGTTTGACACTTCAGCTACTGCTGTAATTATGACAAAGATGAACATGAAGGTAAGAAAGTTTTTGTTTGAGATTTTGAGATTTTTTTTTCTTTTTGTTTTGCTATTTTCTTTATGAAGATGCTACTCATTCTGGAACAAGTTTGAAGTGATAGATATAAAGCTACATTTAAAAAATGAAAAGAAGGATCTAGAATTAACAGGGTAGTATGTCATAGTCTTCAAACTAGATTATAAGAAGCACAAGGCCATCTTTTTTCATTGTATGCAGCTGTTATACAACAGAAATGAATATCTCTCCTGATTCACAAATTCAATAACCCAATACACTCACTCACTAGCAAAACAAATTAAAACACTTCGGAACAGAATCTAACAAAGATATTTCGTTGAAAAAATGTAATATCAAACGGATGTTGACTCGATAGTAGCTTCAAACACAATGAACAAAACATGTCTTTGTGTATGAGGCTCCATGCAAGCCTCCAGGTGAAAAACTAAATTAACAGACAATTAAAAAAGTCCTTTTTGTCAATAGGCTGTTTAATGGCAGTCACTCTAGTGGTGGACAACCGTCATATATATAGTCAGTTGCCAACCAGCTTTCTAACTCTTTTGCCAAAGAGTTCCTTCAACTGAAACAGTCCAAGGGAGATAACTCATAATCAACACTTTTTTTTAACCAATCATAAATTTTCACCCAAAGCTTTTCATAGCTGATTTCAATCCCAGGCATGGTTATAAAAATGGTCGGCTAAAAGTCATGAAGGCAGTTGGTACACAATTCTGCAACCAAATGTCCATTACACAGGTGCACAAGTGTCATATTTCAGACAAGATCAAAAACAGCTAAAACTACCAATGCACGCCACATCAACATGCCACACATAACCAAGTCACCCAGCCAAGAAATAGATTTTCACCCACTCATCCCCTCACAATTCACCAAGTGAAAGAAAGACTTTCTAAATTTACCAAATTTTGTTTATTTAAAATAAATGAAATTAAACTGAATTCTCTTGTCCAATTTCTTTTGCTATCATACACTTTGTTGTTATATATCACAGCCATACCAACTTGGTTGAATTTTTGGACATTTTTGACTGTCAAAATGTAATATGAAAATCTTTGCTCTCAGAAATTACTCAAGAATATTATAGAAATGTTTTTTCTTGTACTTCAGCAAAAATATGAAATTCTTTTGGATGGAGAGCAGTTGATTGAAAGCAGGTAAGTAAAATCACAAAAAAAATTATCCAAAAATATATAAACTAATCCTGATTTTTGCAAAATACAAATATTAGCTTCTTTTATGCTTTAACTCATTAATAAGTTAATTTAACAAAATAAATATGCACAATCATTCTATAAGATTTATTTTCAGATATATAATCATATAAATTGCAAATTCTTATAGAGTAAGAATTACATTATAAATTCTATATTATATAGAACTTATGGGGTTTTAAAGTTATGGGTTTATACTAGCTATACCCCCAAAAATCATCTGCTACGAGTTTTAAAAACGAATTAAAAATAATTAAATCTATTATTTAAGGTTAAACTTTGTCTAAATCGATAAGTAGTAACATAATGACCATCATTAAAAAAAGAAAAATATCATTACATTAGCAATTTATTTTTAATATATTTAAAACGATTTGTTTTGGTCAATTTTGTTCGCCTACGCCATTTTTAGTTCTTTTTAAGTGGTTTTATTGGCTTGTTTACAATTTTAATATAACATTCGCGATTGCAAAAAAATTTACCAAGAATCAGGTAATTATCCGATTTTAATGAAATTTTCAGTATTGATTTATCAATTAATGAATTTTATAATGCATCACTTATTTTATTTCAAAACTTTAATTTAGTATTTTTGCTATGAAAAATTAATATATAAAATTCATTTAAAATATGAAAACCCTGATGTTAAGTTTAAAATGTTATATTTTTAGATTCTAGAAATAAATATCTATTTAATGCAAACCTTATTTTATTACATCAAAGTATACTTTTTGAAGAAAAACTCGATTGAAAATGTACCCCCACCCCTTTTTAAGCAGAAAAATATCGATGTATAATTTTTTCTTTTATAAGATAATAGCCAATTAAATAATTATCGAAAGGAGTAAAAAAGAAATCTCAAAAAAATTAATTATTTATTATTTTTTTACATTTTATTTTTCGTTTTTTGGTACTTATTTTCTCATAGAAAAGCCACTGTAAAAAAAAATTTTTGTTTCTATTCATATTTATCTCTTTATTTATACTGTAATTAGAAAACTATAAGACCAATTAAAAAAAATGTTATGCCTACAACATTATGTGACCTGAAAAAATGAGAAGGTTTTGAAATAAAATAAATAATGCATTATAAAGATCATTTATTGATAAATAAACACTGAAAATTTCATTAAAATCCGATAATTCCCTGATTTTTGGTAAATTATTTTCTGTAGGGGGTGCTAAAGTCATTTTGTCAAAAATGCAGTTTAGCCTCATTTTGGGTATACCTAGTTTATACTTTTACAAAAAACGTCTTAGTTTTAAATATATATAATTATATCTTATAAATTATAATGCAATCATAAATTAATAGTTCAAGTCCTATAGTTCATTTTCGAGAAGTGTAACTTTGTTTTAATCTCACTAAAATCATACGAAAGCACTTGAGAACACTTAAAATATCTGCTGTCAACAAATTACAACTTTGAACAGTATGAGATGCTATTACACATACTAAATGATATTTCAAGTTTTAATTAGGGGACTTTCCACTTTCATTTGTGGATTATGTTTGGACCTTGGCTTAGTTTTTCTAACCTTTACCCATTGTTATAGCTTCTAGAATGGGCCAGTTTAGCTCAGTCAGTAGAGCATCTGCCTAGGAACCACAAGGTTTTGGTTTTGATACTAGCCCTCACCATCTCAGGACATGAGTAGCACAGCTTGGATCTCTGTGGTAAAATGGGAAGCTGATGTGGCGCTCTGGCTCAGATGCAAAAACAATCTCCCTGGTTTAGCACTAGTGAAAAAGAGTTAGATTACATCGCTGTCCAGCTGATACCAACAATAAGCTACTCTGCCAACTTTACTTATAGCTTCTAGGAGATAAAGTGTTGCTACTGATACCATATTTATAATTTGTTTGTATTTCTATCGATCCATAGTACATGAAAGACATGGTAGGTGTACAATAAGTGGTTCAGTGTCTTATTTAATTATTATTGTATGATATAACCCAGTGATCCATAGCAATTGATAATCCAACCAAATCCCTTGCCTTATCTGGTTCTGAAACTTGGAGCTGTAATTGGAAGTTTGTCTAATGAGCAGCATATATTTACTGATTCCATTAATAGCTAAGAAGCTTTAGTTTCACTGATGTTTAAATTTGATTAATAAAAAATAAAAACATATTTGGAACTCACTTAAAGGCCTAACTATCAGATGGTAATTAAGCTAACTCCTATAGAGGGCTCTTTATTGGGCCTTTGGCCCAACAATTCCACTTCATGCATTGAGTAGATATTAAATTTTATTATAAAAGTGGTTATTTTGCAAAATAAATTGTTGCAAAAAATCATGTAAAATATCACTGAAAACAATTGCAGTAATGAAAACTTGGCAATCCAAAATTTCAGGATTGTGGGCCCAGATTTAGTCTGAAATGTTTAAGTTTGCACATGGAGTTGATCTGATTCCAAAATGGTATAATATATTAGACTATGGCATCTAGGAGTAAAGTTGAAAAATGTGACTCAACTGACACACTGACATTTGCATTTATTATTAGATATTATTTGCAATTTTAGCAAATTTCCTATAGTAGTTATTTATTCTATTTTGGCAAATTATTACACTAATACATTACCAACAATTTTTTTTCAAAAAGTTTCATTTTATAAGGTTGAAAGTATTTTAAAGTTTAAGCAGATCTACCGCTATTAAAGTAAATTGTAATTAAACTTCCTGATTATTTCTGTAATGTTTATGATTTGTATAATCTTTGGTTACTGTAAATACTAACAATTCCTTATCCACTAATCACGATAGATTTCTCACACTTTAGTGTCCTTTTTTTATTTATTTGCAGTCTTCATAAAAATTTAATTGAACATTTAAATGCTGAGATTTTCCTCAACACAATCAATGACATTAGTGTGGCTGTTGAATGGATTAAGCATACATTTCTTTACATCAGAGTCAGAAAGAATCCAACATTTTATGGTAAGATTTTCAGACTTTTAAGTTTATTTTCATATTAATCTTTATTGAACAAAGGTTTAACAGTAAAGCATTGCCTAATATTTGACACAAACCTGATAAATTTAATTTTGACAGGCATGGATTATTCAAGAGCACTGAACATTATTTTCATTATTTCTTATTCTAAATAAATTAGTCTCTCTCTATCTCCCTGTCTCTGTCTCTATATATGCATATATATGTATTTTCTTAAACTTCATTTTGTTTACAAACAACAGCAGTGGATGTTGATTTTATTTCATCTTAAAATATATATGTGATAAATACATATATTTGCTTTAAAAATGTATAATTTGAATAACTTCTCTTGACTACACTCTTATACATTATATATTTAAATTCATAATATGTCTCTATCTATGCACATTAATGGACACTTTGAATTCTCCCATATAGTTATCTCATATTCATGTATGGTAATGCAGAGGAGGAGACTAAGAGAAAGTGATAAAGAAATGAATGATAAACAAGGGTTAGATACAAAGAAAGGTAAATCTATTGAAAAGTAATTGATATAGTCAGAGAGTCTATTTAGTGAAGAGATCTGTTTGTTTGGTGTTTAAGGTTGTACAGTAGCAGAAAGAAAGAGAAGTTTAGCACTTGGAGTTTTGGCTTACATGCTTCATGTACGCATGGTAAGAAAGTCAAGCTTGATATAGTTTGTAGCAGTTCCTTTGGTGATTGTAATCGTTGAATAAATGAGCTTTCATTTCTGGTTGTATGAGTGGTGTGGACAGGTGTTCCTTTTAGTAGCACAAAAGTTGTGGATGGACATTATTTTTTTCGGCTGGTTGCAGTTGGTCATAATGAGAGGTTAGACGATACACAGAGGGGTGGGTGTAACATTGTACCGGACATGGCTGAGTGAAGGTCTCTTGTGCTGCATGTGGTTACATGGGAAGAGGGTGTTGTGTAGCTGTGTAAGAGTCTTTTGTGCTGCATGTGATTATATAGGAAGAGGGGAGCCTGGAAAGGGTCTTTACACTGAATCTTCTGCAGTTGGTAAGATGTCTATGAAATCGCTGTGTTGCGTGTTTATGATGTCAGAACAGTAGTGTAGAGCTTATCTATGAATGAGCTACAAAGTTGAGAATAGCCATGTGTATGCTAACTGATGGTGTTTTGGTGGAGGTTTCATAAATGCTTTGGTTGAGTGTCTGCTATGTATGTGTCTGTGGTCCATTGGCGTGCTTAGCTGACACTGTGATGAGAAGGGTACACCACATGGTTGCTAACTGGCTGCTGAGAGAAAAAGAGAGTGAAAGAACTGCTTTGCATTTTTCATGCAGGGATCATATTATACCACAAAATACAATATATACTAAAATAGGGGTTTCAATTAACAGAAAAATAAAACATATTCAGATATTTTATATACAGAAGTAGGGGATCATATTGTAACTAATAAGTATGATACATTAAAAAAAAAAAAAAAACAATAAATTAATTCCACGTTAAAGAGCTTCTTGTATTCACATGTATGTTTGAAGATATATAAGTTTATTATAAGGATTTTTAAATCTATTCAGGAATATCAAGTCAAATGACAGAAGAACAATTAGAAAAATATTTGCAAGGTAAGAGATTTATTTTTCCAGCAGTTTGAATTATTGTTATGACACAATGAGATTATAATGGCTTTTTAAAGAGACTAGAATGAAAAATGGGTCGGCAATATAATAAACGTGAGATATATCTGATGATCAATAATGATGCCTATAAGAACAGAGTAAACAGAAGATCTGTGTTTCTGTCTATAAGTAAATGAGCTTGGCATGTCATGTAGTGTATTTATAACAATTATTATTCTATTAACACATAATAATTATTATTATATGCATTATAATATATAATTATTATTGTTCATATGTATTTTGAATTGTATTTATTGTTACTGCTGGATTTCAATTGGCTTTGACAAAGTACCAAAGTAAAAATATAATTCTGATCTTTGTTGTTGTTTATCAGTCATATGTCCTCTAAGAAAATCTAATATGCATTTACATCATTTTTGCTCTGGATGCAATTCTTAATCTGTCTGTTTTCTATAATGACTGCAAATATAATTTTGATTAAATGAACTTCATTGAAGGATATTCAGTTATATAATTTGAGTTTAATAGCTTTTAAAGCAAGAAGTAGTGGTAAACATAAATTCTTACAAATCATCTAAACTAAAATCTTCATAATATCTGTTATTCTATTTTTTTTTCCTTTTCCAATCTTTTATGTTTTCAAATATTTTCTTTGTTAAATTCCTTAAGACTTTCTTTGTTGAACAAAAAATGTATAACTGATATGATTACAAAGTTGTTAAAAAATTACCATCAGTATAAACTTTTTTCCAATGAAATGACTGAAAAATCACTCTGCCTTCAATATGGAAAATTGAAGTATTTCTATTAGATCAGTTTTTAATCTCTATTACTATAAACTACATGTAGATTATCTATTTATTGAATATTTTCTGCTGAAAGGAAGCAGAATCATTTTTGCTTATGTGTTCAATATTCTATCAAATTATCTTTAGACTTGAAATTAAAAATTGTTCATTAATTTTACTGTTGTTTTGGATTTTAAGAATGTTTTCATTTTTTTCACAAATATTGTTTGATGTACCATAATATATTCATTAGGAAGATTAACAGTTCATCAAATAAAATATTTCAAGGTATCAATTAAAATTAATCTATATTCTATCTAGTTTTATCTAACAAATTATATACTTATTTAACTTATATCACTTTTTAAGATTAAAAATTATTTTAACTTTTATGATTTTTATAGTAAACATTATATTAGTCTTTTGCATATCACAATTAATTCATTTCTATATTGTGTCACTTGACACATTGTGACAACAATTAGGAAATTTTCAAGAACTCATTCTAATGTTTAGTGGAATATAAAAAAACATTTTCTGTGATTACTCTATTTATGTCAAAGTTGTAATCCTCAAAGTCTCTTAATATTTGTTGATTTTGCAGATCTTTGCCTAAGAAACCTTAATAACTTGGCCAGTATTGACTTAATCAAAATGGATGAAGACAATTTTGATATAAAACCATTAGGTGAGTGCATATTTGAAATAATTAATTAGTTATAGAATTACCTGGTATAGCCTAGAATCATGGATATCTACTGTCAATTTTACAATGGAGAACAAAAAAATATATTCAGAATATGTTTGGAATATATCTTACTGACAACCCTGTTACATGATAAGAATTCCACCTGTGGAAAAATTGGTCTATTTTTACCATATGTTATCCACTAGATGATCCCTTGCCTTCAGTAAGAAGGTTTAATCTTAGCGATTGTAAATGAGGGGTTGATCCAGGATAGAGGAGGCAGTGATTTGTTTGCCCTCTCTCATCCCCAGTCAATGCATATGCCTGGGATTTTAGATATAAATATATTTTTAAAATGAACTAGTATTATGTCAATAGCTGTCCTACTAGATAGTTAATTACTAAGCTTTGCTTAGTTGTAACACAATGCTGGATGTATGGAGCACTTATTCACCACTGGTAGGATGTGACACAAGGTCACAAGTATGGGGTATCCAACGAAGATCAAACTCACTATTCAATAGTAATCGATCTATGAGACTTGCTTGCTAACCATTGCATTATGATGGGACACCTTAGGTCTTCTACCAGAAATGTCCAAAATCTACAGACACAAAAATTTTATAAGATTAGAAATATATCTTCTGATAATTATTTGAATTAAAACTCATTAAATATTTTATTAATTTTCTTAAATCATTTTAGCATCAAGTTTGATCGCTGAAAATTATTTTTCAGCATAATTATTGTTGTGTTTAGTGTTATTAGATTCAAGATTATTTTAAATCTCTCTAATGATATTCAACATATATTTTGTTGGAGTCACCATTAAAAAACAATTGAATTTATGTTACAAAAAAATATGCGGCTGATAAAATCTCAAGTTGCTTCTCTTCTTCCATTATTTTGGTCAATTAAAAAAAAAAGAACTATCATGCAATATACAATATCAATAATGGTACTATACTACAAACATTTTTTAAGGATATCTACTACTCAAAGTTTTGCAAATAATAATGCAAAATATTTTAAAAACATAAAATAAACAAATCCATTAATTTTCAATATACCATGTTTCTTTATTTATCAATGAATATACTGATCTCTTTTTCAGACTTAGGGAAAATAATGGCTAGATATTGCATTGCTTTTGACACAATGAAAAGACTGAGCAAAGTAACTGGTTCGGAAGATATAAATGAACTGGTAAGCAAAATAATATGGATTTAAGAATATTATTCTTTTTAAAAAGTTTATCATCTGTTTTAAGTGACAAGATGATGTGGTTGTTATTTGTATAAAAATGGAATCAGCTAATCAGGTTTGAATTCCAGCTAACTGTTCACTTCACACTATTGTGACAGAGTATACACCTCTACATATATCTGCCCATTAGTAGAAATGATGTCATTACTGGCATGAGATAATGGTTAACAGCTAGATACAAGATTTATTTGATTACCCCTAGTACCATATAACTAAGTACTGTTTCATTTTATTAAGAGAGGAGATGGATATTATTAAGTAATTCTCCTTGACCAAGAGATGTCATAAAGTAGTCAGTATAGCATTCCTAAATCAGGGATCACCAAACTTTTTTCACGGTGGGCTGGATAATTGAAAAAATAATGAGCACAGGCCACATTATTATTGTATTCAATACTTGCTAGCCAGAATGAAAGCTCTGAGAAAAAGATGTAAAACAAAATTTATCTTTCCATATTATATTCATGGATGAGTGGCGTAAGGTGCACAAAAACAAATTTAACCAACATATTTATTTTCAAAACTTTATCAAAGAACGCAACATCAGCAGAAAGGTTTAGTGAGATTTGTGAAACTGAAGTTTGCCTTTCAAGATATTGTCAATGTTTGGTTTGGAATTGCTACATCTAGCAATCATTTTGTAACCTATCTACAGTAGTCAAGTCCATAAAGACTTAGTAAGCTTAACATAATATCTAAATTTAAATGGTATCAGAACATCTAGCATTACATATATTTTAACAAACAAATTCAAGTACTCTCAGCAGGCTTGATAAAATGCCTTCATGGGCTGGATTTGGTCCGCGGGCCGTAGTTTGGTGACCCCTGTTCTAAATCATGGGAGTAATCCATCACCCACTAATCTTATTCCACAAACTGTTCAGTCTAATATTCTTGTATTTACTCTAAATAATTCATGTGATAATGATAATGATTCATCTCAATTTCAGATAGCATCAACCAATCAATTTATTTTTGAATTTTACTAAAATCATTGTCTCTTTTAAAAAAATGAACTTTTGCAATGAATACATTCAGTTTCTGCTGATTATTTCAACAGACAGAAGAGCAAAATTAATTTTACTCTGTTATCAAAACAAGAATTTGTAAAGAATTTGTTATTCCAATCAAATTAAAATTCCTAGTTTGTTTCCTTATTTTATTTCAGTTGAATGTATTAGTTGGAAGTTCCGAATTCATGGATATTCAGTTAAGAATAAATGAAAAGAAAATTCTCAATTCATTAAATAAAGATAAAACTAAAACAGCTATCAGGTAAATTACATCTGCATATTTTATCAAAAGATTCTAAGCATTCATTTTTGTGTAATCATTTATAAGCAGTTATAATATTAAGGTTTCATTGAATATTTCGATGTACAAAAAATCCATACATTTTAAAATCTTTGTTGATAATGCTTTTATGCACACACCAGATACTTTTTATTTTTAAAACATTAAGTATTTATATTTTGTACATTATAATATAATCTTTTATAAAAAATGAATACTCACAATGCTTTGTATTAGTATATATGAACATGCATATTACTGATTTATGATGATTAATTATAGCAAATATTTATACTCCTAAGGTTTGTAGGGGAATAAGCACAAATACAAGTAACTTAGAGACAAGCTGGTCACAGCTTTTGAAGAAAAGAAAAACAACCTTTGCTACTATGAAAAAAATTTAATGTACAAAAAGGCACAAGAATGTACAATAGTTACAGACATGTATGAAACAAGAATGCTAGTAATTCACAGTTCACTGTCCAAGGTTTGGGTAGGTTGGATTTAGGTTATGAGAAGTTAAGGGGGTTGCAGAGAATATACTTGCTTGGAGTTAGCTATTTGAAAGTCCTAATAACTTGATCTTGGTGGCCTGGATGAAATATATTAGCCACTAGGTTGTGGCTCTAACTCCTCTGGTGTGGTGAGAGAAGACACTGCCATGATTTTTGCCATCTTAGTGAAGCGAAGTGAAGTGAATGCCATACCTTGTTTCTAAGAGGTGCCACTGTGTGGAATGGCGAAAGAGATTGAGACCCTTTGACGTCCTTACTTTTATAGGAATACTCATGTGACCCCCAGGAGGCCCATGATTGGCCTATTTGACCACATGTACATGTTTCCCCAAATAAATTTCAACATAATTGGATTTTTCTTATTTTAGATTTCCAATGAAAGAAAAGATTAAAACAAAAGAAATGAAAATCAACTGGTAAGTTACTCAGCAACAATCTTAAACTTTCTTTCTCAATTTTTTCAATTTTCTCTTAAATATCAAATGTGCCATTTTTAACATATTCTGCACCAAATTATTTTTGTTATTTTATCTCTTAAGCACCTAACATAATTATTTAACATCTACCTTTTTGAAAATCACATCTTGTCTTCATTTTGTCCTCCACTCACTACTGTGATGAATACCTGCTTCCCAGCAATGTTATTTAGTCTAAGTGGAATTCCCATTGTTTTATTCTTGGCCTAGTGAAGTAGTGAAGGCATATTGTAGAATTAGTCAGGGTATTCATAATTTTAAATATTATTTATAGATAGTTAATTGTTTGATAACCTTAAGCATAAAGAATATATTATATGATAACCAATATTTGTTCTATGAAACAAATCATCTTTGTCCTACATTTATTTTTAAAAAATTTCTGAATTTTTTACTCTTAATCCCATCTTTTTCTTTATATATCAAAAGTCTTATACAAGCCAGTCTTGGTTGCCTTCCAATCCCAGATTTTTCATTGTCCCAAGATGTCAACAAGATATTCCGCTCTGGACAAAGAATTACTCGTTGTAAGTACATGTCTTCTTTTCCATACTTGATTATTTCTTTAACACATCACTAAATAAGTCCTGGGCCTAACTAATAAAGCAACAACTTTTGGGCAAAATTTGACTTTATTCACCAACATAGTCTTCTTCTAGGGTGATACACTGATTGCAATGCTTCTTTAACAATTCAACGCCTTTTTTGTAGAATGATTTGTCTTTGGCCTCTACACTTCAGTTACCGATATCACTTCTTCATTGGAGCCAAATCTCTTTCACTGGAGCATTCTTTTATGGTCTGCAAACAGCCAGTAGCACTTTTTTCTTTTTCATTTGTGGCCGTTTTTTGGTGATTTCTTCCTTCAAACACACCAATAAGGCTATATAATATTGTCTATTGATGGTTCTTCCTTTCTCAAGGTAATCGGAGGCTAAACCTTGCCTGCTGATGTTTGCATCTTTGGTCGCTTTGGACGGCTTTCACCTGTTGCTGTCCACACAGCTGACTGCTGATTTGACTCCAGAGTGAAGTGGTGGATCCATGTTTCCTCCATTGTCACATTTATGCAAAAACTCCTTTTTGTTGCGTTGAAATAGTTGCAAACAACGCTCTGAATCGTCAGTGCGTTGTTGTTTTTGATCAACTGTGAACAAACGTGGCACCCACTTTGAACACATTGACAAATGTTCATGCAAAATGGTGAATACACTGCCTTCTGATATCTTCAACTCCTCTGCTATCTCACAACTTCAATTTTCGATTGGCCAAAAGAAGTTTGTGGATTTTTTTTGTGTTTTCCGAGACAACTGCTGAATTTTGGCGACCTGAGCATTTAGCATCATTTGTGTCTGTATGAGCACATTTAAAGTCAACATATCACCTCTTAACCATTGTTTCCAATGGAGCAGAGTCAAGCCATTTCTTTGCTTGAACAGTATTTTTTCCTGTCAGAAAGCAATGCTTTACCAACACACAGAATTCAATTTTTCCATTGTTTTGAAAATTTGCAACAGTAGCTTCACTTAAATAACTGTAATTTGTAAACTAATAATCTGATTGGGCTCGAATTTTTACACGTGCCATTTGAAGGTTAGTGCTTTATAAAAATCATATGGATATATTATTAGTTGCGCCATCTATATGTCAGGCCTGGGACTTATTGAGTGATGTGTTATTTTAGATTTTGAAGTTGGTTATTAAAAGAATTATTTGATATATATTGATTCTATATGATTTCTTATTTTCACACTTTCCTGGTTATGTTACGTTACTTTTCCAAATATCTTTGTTAAGCAAACTATTCTGCCATAACTATATTATCTGACCAGGCAGCAGCAGAAGTAGGAAGCTATGATGCCAATTTTTAACTTAGACAGAAACTATTCATCTTAGCTATGATGAACTTACAATTAAATTAGAGATAAAGTCATCAATTGTTTGCTGCTGTTTATTATAATTGTGCAACACAAATATGAACAATCATAAATCTCTTGTTAGTGTAAGATTGTAAGTTAAGTGATAAAAATGTTAATTTTTCTTTCAGGCTTGTTTGAAATTTTATGGATGAAAGAATCTTACAATGGACTTCTCAATGCAGTTTACCTCTACAAATGTTTTCGTGCAAAGATTTGGGAAAATTCAAAATATGTCACCAAACAACTTGATGGAATTGGTAAAACTTCTGATTTTTAAAACAGAAAATGGGCAAATTGATAATTTATTAGTCATAACTATTTTCTGATGATATTATTCTAGTTATTTTTCAGATTACTGTTTTCAATTTTGTTGTTTTTAACACAATATTTCAGTTGATAAATCTTCAACCTTCCTGTATTGATTAATATTCTGGGATAAAATACATTCATTATTTCATAGATTTTTCTACCTCTTGTCTTCTTCTTATGTATTATCTGATATATTGCATCTGGTGGTATTTAAAAATTATTACTTTTTTCTTTTATTATGAAAAATGCACCTAAAAGAGAAAGAACATATTAGTTAATTTTCCAGTATCATAATTGATATATTTTTTATGGTTTCACATCCTGCTGAAGGCAAAAATAAATCTGTAATTTCGTTCTCCCCTCTGGAAGATTTCTGGTCTTACAACTTCTTCATCCAAGCCAACGTTGTGAAACATCTAATCCAAGTTTGACATATGCAGGATCATCTAAGGAACTTAATCCTATCAGTAACATCATATTGTTATGAAGTGAAGCAGTCTCTGGAACAGACATCTTCAGTCAATTGTAGTAACCAACTGCCAATTACTGAGGTAGTACTCTTTTATAACAATACCTCATTTGCATATTATACTACAATTTGTACATTCAATTTAATACTATCTTATGCTACTTGGAGAGGAGATAGGAACCCTTAAGTAACTTCCCAAACTGTAGAGATGACATGAAGGGCTAATCCAGCAAGGCTTCACAAAGATTATCTGGATCATGAGACCAACCAAAAACAAAAGCAACAACAATTGTTTTCCAATCTTCCAGATATTTTTAATATAAAGAATATAAGATTGACATTCACAATTTAATGACTTCTATTGTTTCTTTACTTTTAATTCTATTTTTAGGTCAATTTCTTTCAAATGCATTAGTCAATTCTGGAATCACCACATTTGAGATGTTTGAAAGAACTGATCCTAGAGAAATAGAAATGGTAATTATGATTTTGTTTCTCTGCTTCTTTCCATACTTTGAAAATGAATTATAAACATGACTATGCAGTAGGTTTTCTCTTAAAATAATGATTGGTATCGGCACACTATTTCAATGGAACAAAATAATGAAAAAAAATGTACTTTTAGAATGAACTACTATTATAACATAGAAAATTATAAACATATAATAGGTTCCTTCTTTCTATAACTCCAAGATAACTCAGTTCAAGGAATTTGAGAAACTAATTAATTGTATAATGCTCGTAAGTAACCTTTAATTCTTTTTATATGGTCATATGATCTCATCTATCATTTTACAGACAAAGCTAAGCTATCATTATCCCAAAGGAAGACAATTATTTTTTTGTCTCCCTACAGTATATATGGCAAAAATATAAAAAAGAAAAAAAAGGTATATATATATATATATATATATATATATATATATATATATATATATATATATATATATATATATATATCTGTATGATACTACATATACATGAAAAAATATACAGTAACAATTAAAAAATAAGTAAAATAAAAGATATTTAGCCCCAAAAGTAAAATGAAAATCAATCTACCAGTTTATCTATTACCCTATCTATATCTGCTCTTTTATCTCTCTTTCTCTGATTTATGATGAAGAAGTTGAAATAAATAAAACCCTATTCCCATCCCAATTTCTTTTTATATATGATAGCCTTGGTGGTCTGAGAAAGACAACTGCATGATAAGCCTATGATATTTGCTAGGGCAGGAGGTCTCAACTGAAAAAAAGAAGAAAATACCAAATCTTATATTGTTAACATCTCCAAAAGTCACAATCAGAGATTTGATTGAGAGGCCAAATGGTGCTAATGTATTTCCTTTTAGATGCAGAAAGGATCAGAGACAGTGCTTTCTCACTTAGACACTTGCACACCTCTTTATATATACAAGAGCCCATTGCTATTTTGACTCAGTCTATATATATATATATATATATCAATGATTTAAAAATTGTTAATAGTCAATTAGACATCAAGCAAGGACACTTTATAAAGGATGAACTTGACAAAGTCCTGAAAACAATAAAAAGTAAAAAAGCTACAGGCTTCAATAAAATGCACTCAAAGTATAGAAGACAAGGAAATTTAACAACATACTTCTTTGATTACATATTGCAGTATATAAATAAAATACAAGAAGTAGACGAAAGCCTGCATCCTCTAATTCTGACCTTGGAATCAATAAGAACTACAGAGATGTAACTCTTACTGCCATAGCTGCTAAGCTTTATAATGCCTTTCTTCTAAATTGCATCTAAATTTTAGTAGAGAAAATTCTTAGGAAAATTCAAAACAGATTTTGTAGAAATTGATCTACATCTTCTCAGATACTGACTATTTATCAAATCATAGATGGGGTTCGAGCAGAAATTCTTGAGGTAACACTTTTGTTTGTAGATTTCTCCAAGGCATTTGACTCCATCAACAACCTACACCAATCAGCTCTGTGTGGATTCCAGATGCACTGAGGAAGACCTGCCACGGGCAATGACTGACAGGATGGGTGGAGAGAAAGAGAGTCATGGGTATCTGTCTGTCAACATGACCCGATGATATATATATATATATATATATATATATATATATATATATATATATATATACTGGTAATTTTTCCTAACCCTAATTAAAAAAAACCCAAAGAAACTATAGCTATATAGCTATGTAATGGTATAGCTATTATCAGTATGAATGCAAAACTTTGAAAATATAAATCTAAATAAATTTCGTTAAAATTATTGACTTTTCTTTAAAAAGTAAACATCTCTTTACAGATAACAAACAGACATCCACCATTTGGAAACCAATTAAAAAGTACTGTGGCTGGATTACCAAAATACAAACTCACTGTTGAACAAGTAAGTCTTTCTGTAGATATCAAAGAGGAGGATTTGCCTAAAATAGAAAGAAATTCAATCTACTTTTGCCTGTAAGACTAAAAATTATTAACTATGTGCTCATCATGCTAAGCAATTAATAATCTTTTCTGATCTTCACTTCATAGGGATCTTTTTTATTTTTTATTTTAGTTTGATCAATTAAATGTTTTACAATTTATTGATCATGTAAAAAACATTACAGAACTTATGCCATCATCTGCAGGAAATATGTTTTCAGATCCTAGTGGGTGTCTGAAACATAGTACCAAACCCTACATATGTTTTTTTCTTATACCTATTGTCAAATTTAATTTATAAGTTAAGAACAATAATAGATCAATAGTAATTTAATTCATTCATTCATTGTCAAGCTTCTGTTGGTTTCTGACATTGCTATTGAGACTTTCATTATTCAGCAATAGTTGATAGTTTCTGACATCATCTCATCTGTTTATCTAAATTATGTTGGTGGTCTCTGGATTTTCCACTATGTATCCTGGACCACCATTCAGCACAATGTCATCATAATTGGGAGACCTTTGAAGTGCAGTTTGGGATGGCCTCTGGTATGTGTGCCTACCTTCAGGACACTATGGAGCATAGAATGTGGAATACAGTGTTTTAATATCCTGCTTATCTGAGATGCATAAACTTAAATGTTGTTTATAGAAGTTTTGGACTTAGTAACTATGAACATTTTTCATTGGTCATTTTGTCCTTCCACAAGATTCCTAAGATAGATTCAAGGCATCTTGGATAGAAGGCATTTAATCATGTCATCTAGTGGCAGTATGTAGGCCAGCATTTGGCACCATACAATAGTACACATAACAACATCAGCACTTAAACAAAATACTTTATGGCTTCTGTCTGGAATATCTAAATTGGCAGCATCATTATTCATTCAATTTGGGACACTAATGAAGTAAAAATTATGAATTGTTAAATTTTCTGCGGTTGACCCTAGTTAATCGAAACTGCAGAAAGTAAAACTGTGAAGAAGAGAAACCACTATATTTTCCTTTTTAAAGCTGACTAATTTAGAATATCAGATAAACAAGTTAGTTTTTTTTAACGCATATTTAAAATTCTGAATGATATATTCACTTATTATTATTATTTTAAAAAAAATGAATTGAATAATGTCATTATTCTTTCATTGAAGAACTGATCAGTTGGAAGTATTAAGGTCAGGAATTTGGGGGGGAGTCACTACTTAGTCTAAACCCTACATAGGGGATAAATCCTTACATTTTTGTCTATATTTGCTTCTTATAACATTTCTTTAAATAGATATGTTTTTAGAATGTTTTTCAACAGCTGATTAGCTTATGGTCAAGTCATGCTGAAATCACCAGTCCCTGTTAGATCACTGAAAAGCAGCAATGAGCCTGTTCAATACTTAGATGGGTGACCATTTAAGCAATAGCAGGTACTGTAATTGACTTGATATCAAAATAACTTGATTTGGCATTAAATGACCCGAAAAGGGTTGATATGCCATAAAACAAAAACAACCAATAGCTGATTAACCTATTTCTTATTTTCTACTTTTTCTTTTATTATAAGTTTTATTGGTGATCTAATTGTCTTGGTATTTTAAGAGTAATGTTTTAGAAAAAAAACAACTTATGACTCAGTCAATGTTTGAATTCTTTTTCAGAATCCTCTTTGTGGAAAACCTTATGCAGAAATTGAAATCAACTTGACAATTTCAAATAGTGATCAAGTGAAAGAGAAATCTTTGTTACCAGATACTCATACTTGTGCATTGATCATTGCCAATACTGATAACCAAGTCATTTACAAAAGAAAAATTATGTAAGAATTTGTATTTAAAAACTTCCCTATTTCAGTGAAATTTTTGTCCTGACTTATGTTTTTGCCACATTTCAGTTTATTTGTTTTTTCTGTTGCTTTTGATTTTCTGTGATTTTATTTTGTTAACACTTAATGAAACACACCTTGGTTTGATGGTCTATTTTTGATTTATGAATCTTAACATGATGATAAAAAGATGTTTGATTGTGAAACCTTCTCCAAAAATATTTACAATTTTATAAAATCCTATTTTATTCTTGTGACTATTTTTACATTGCTGAAACCACAAATTTTGATCCCCATAGACTGTTGTTCTTTTTAAATTGATTTATATAAAAGAGGACAAAAATATTACATATATTGGATTTTGTTTTTACAAAATTAGTTCTACTGGGTAGCTATTTATTATAAACAATGTTAAATTTAATCAAAATCCACTATACTAGTTTGCAATTTCTAGTGTCACCTTATGTTAATGTCCTTTTAAGAAAAGCTTGCTTTAGTGGTTGAAATCATGACATATTTCCCACAAGTATCACTGGTCAATGTTGGAGACCTGATAAATACTAGAATTTTCAAAATGCTAAGTTTTCATGAAAAGCAGAACTTTTCAATTTGTAAAATAATTTTCTACCTTCATTTCCTCTCTTCTATTTAATGTTTTAGCAAATATCTATTTTCTTGTGAAAGGCATGAGATTAAACCTTTCTTTAACCTGTCCCATTATAAACCAATTTGACTTGTTACTCATCTTATTATTGATAAAGGAAAAATAAAATGAAAGCAATCCTGCAGATCCCTCATACTGCTAATTTAATTTTGCATTGAAGTTTCAATGAAATCAGTGACAACAAGAATAAAGTAACCACCCATTCCAAATTCCATTCATAAATTTATTTTGACTAATTCTATATAATAGCTCCATTCTGTCAATAACTCTCAACAATCAAGATGATATTTGAACAGAATCATTGTATTCAATAAAAATTCAAGTAAGGATATCCGTTTATTATTTTTAGAGTAAATATTACATTTGGTTTTCTTTAACAAGTCATTAAGTCATGTATAATGTCAAATCCAACATGGACCATCATAGATGTATGATAATCTTCCTTCAAAGGAAATATTTTAATTCTATATTGTTACATTGAATTTATAGTCAATAAACAAAGATAACATTTTTCAAAATATTTTGATCAGAAATTCTATAAATTTTCTGTAAATATAAATGAAATACAAAATGTTGAATTCTTAAAAATGTATTTTATTTTTTTAAATTTTCATTCACAGGGATAGGAATTTGCTGAAGGAAGATGGATTCTCAAAACTGTTTCATGTGAGAAAAGCAAATAAGGGGGAAGAAATATACATCAATCTAATCAGCTTTGATTGGGGTAAAATTATATGCAATTTTTACTGGACTTTAGAAAGGCCTTCATGTGTAGATATGATTAGTTATATATTTACAGTAATGTCTCATAACAGTTGTTATATTTAGCATATGAAATTTGTATGTAAATGTGATATCTATTATGTTGTATACATA
>CM042138.1:49357299-49487019 GCA_023376005.1 Doryteuthis pealeii
ATAACAAAAGAGATTCTATATATTTTCCTTATAGATTATACATCTGAAGAAAGTTACTTTACTATTTTAGATACCCAACTCCATATAGAATTTGATAGCCATTAAGTTCAATGTCAAATCATATGCTATTTATAGAATTTATATTATAACTAGCATAGTACCCATAAAATTGATAGAATTATTTATGTACCAGGATCATCTGATAGTATTGAACTGTAAGACCAGAAATTATTTTTTAAATTTGGATTACTCATCAAATCATGAAAATAAGTTGGTGGTTCTTTTTGTTTCAGCAGTAGTATCTTACTCTTGTAACAGCAATTATTGAATTTCTTATATGATGGACACTCTGATGAAAAATGATTGGCATTGCAAAATTTGTAAACTGTATTGGTAGGTTCACATTAGTAATGCAATAGATTTTCTTCGGAAACGTTATGTGTTAACTGTTATCTTTCTTGTATTTTGAATAATGAATGTTTCATTGCATTCTCTTAATATGATTTTCCTCAATTTCTTGCTTTCATTACAAAAGAAAAGCAGATCCTAAAACATTTAGCCTCAAAATAAATAAAATAAATAGATAAAGAGAAGAAAACAGAAAAGAAAAAAAATTAAAAAGAAAAATCAAGCCAAAAAGAATAAGTAAGAATTTTTGGTTAAAAAATTAGGAATTGTTTGATAAATGCTATAAAGATTATTTATACAATGAATTGTTAAAATATAAATTTAAACTATATTTAAATTTCAATCAATCAATAGAAAATCATATCTTCTATTACAACAATAAACAAATTCAAAATTTTCAGCCACTAGTAATAGTAGTAATAACAGTAATAGTAGTAGTAGCTAGGTCTGTGGAAACAGTGAATATCTCAGAAATTAATGAAATTGAACGGAATATCATTGATACCTTCTGTAAAACAATGAGTGAGACAGTCTCTGAAATGTCTGTTATTAAACATGATAAATAAATGAAGGATTTCTCTCTTATTAAAGAAGAAAAAAATAAACTGTAGAATGATTTTTTATACTTTAAAAGCAAACTCTCATAATCTGGTGAGTGAAGCAAAAGATGCTGAACATAAGTTCAAAATGCTGAATGATTATAGCGTCACTAAGAAAATACCACTGATGATACCATCTGAGAATCTTTCTATAAGAATTTTAAATCTCAGATTAATTACCTGTCAGATGAAACAGTCCCCTAACAATTCCACATATATCAACATCAGAAGTTGATGAAAATCCACCTTCACTGAAGGAAATAAGTAAAACTCTAAAAAGCTTGAAGCATGGAAAATGTCTGTGATCTAAAGAATTTGTTGGTGAGCAAATCAAGTGCAACTACTTAGCAAGATTGGTCTCTTTGTTGTATACTCTGATATCAAGAGATAAGAGTCAAGAAGATAAAATGAACTCTGGTAACTTCTGTGGACTTTCACTCACTGTCATATGTTCATATCTTGTATTCCAATAATTGTTGAGTGGTTAAAACCATTGTTTGAAATATTACTTCTGCCAAATCAGAGCAAACAAGTTCACCAATAATGCAATTTTTGTTATTAAGAACATTACTGATGACAAATAGATTCATTGGTTTCAAAACAGCATACAATTGGATAAATCAAGAGCCTTTCTTTTTTTTTTTTTTAGATCTTAGAGATATGTACTAGAGCTACAATACTTATCAAATTGCTAAAATGCATTTACAGATAGACAAATATTACAATTAAACACAGAACATCAGCTTTGAAAACCATCTCTACCTGAAGGCTAGGACAGTCTTAAATCTCTTTGTATTTTGATTTTATTCTGAGATGTATCCTTGATCAAATCAATTAAGAAATCCCTCACCCTATTGTCCTCATCAAGTATACAATCCTATTTATTTATTGAAGTCAACAAAGTTAATATCATTGTAGTGGTTAAACCCATATCATTTAAATCAGCTCTTATGTAAATGTATAACTGAATCAGAAAAAATGCTGAAAGTATTTGATAAAGTCGGATATTTGATTGGAAATTACCTTAATCTCTAGGTTAGAGCATTTTAATGCTCTTCAATATTGAGAATTCTGAGGTATGGGGGTTATCGTCCTTGTCTACGAGCCTCTGTTTCGAACCAACCAATACTTTGGCGGCAAAGCCAAAGAGGCACATTCTTGCGCCTTCTTCTGATTCAGCCCTCATCGGAGATGGACCTAAATAAGGGTCGCTCCACTTCTTCCTCAACACCCAGCATCGGAGTCGGACGTCAAAACAGAACATCTATCATATCTGAACCTACAGAAAGCCGTAGCAAGGGCTCACATAATACCCTACCTCGGGATATCAGCTAAGTTTTTACAAATTATAAACATTTATGCAGATTAACTAAAGTTTGCAACCTTATTGTTATATGTAATACAAATCTTTTATTCGAATTCTAGTTGTTTGGTTATTTCTTTAACTCTTAACCTGTCTGCCACACTCGTGGTCAACTCCATTCTTCAAACCTTGGAGTATAGTCATATCTTCGTGTTTTGTTTCTTTATATCAACTACCAAAAATCTTGCTATGCTATTGCCATTTTATGCTGTTTTATAGTAATAAACATACAAAAATTAGATCATTATAATATTAGACAATTTGCTATTCAAAGGATTAATTCTTTTTTGTTTATTCTTTGGCAGTTAGCACATCTTGTCAGCATCGATGCCACAACAAAAAAGAATGTGCTCACCAATGTTGCAAAGTTGGTTCAAAAAATGCAGGAGTATGTCAGAGAAGAAAGCAAATATCTCAAAGATCTTCGGTAACTCCTCAAAGTCAACCTCCCAAAAACAAAAAGTCTACTGGTCAGAGCAGCCTCTATTGTTATATCGATGGTCTGAAGGAAAAAATGAAGAATATTCCAGATACACCAACAGTGAAGCGCTTAAAGGTTTGCATTCTTGTTATTAGAGAATTAAATATATTCTTGGGATTTTTAAGAGCACAAAATTTTACTTACGTTAACAAAAAATCATCTTTATTGATCACTTATTGATAAGTTTGCTTTGTATTTATCCAAAGCTAGCATATTATAGATAAAATTAAAGATAGGAACATAGCTCAAGTTTTCTTTATCTGGACACACACACACACACACACATATTTATGTTTTTACTGGATTATTTTTTTACATTTTTCATAGTAATCTATATTTTAATAATAATAATAATACATGAACTCATGAGTTATATATATTGGATAGTGTAGACATAGAGTCAATTGTGCTAGGTAACTGTCAGTTTCTCGTCTATGGTCTGAGGAATGCATAGGCAACAAACTGACAGTTATCAAGTGCTGTTGACACTATGTCTACACTATCCTAACTTAAATATATATACTTTATAACTGATATTGAGTACTCTCTATTTATAAATATAGCAAACTATATTATCAATAAATATATATATATATATATATATATATATAATGTGTGTGTGTGTGTGTGTGTGTGTGTGTGTTTGTAGGTATGTATGTGTATATATATATATATTCAAAACATTGTAAACAAACCAATTCAAGTCACTTTATTATTCTGTGATAATTTTTTTAACTTTTCCTTATATCAACAAAGAAGATCTACTAAACAGATTGAAACACTGCAGTGTTGGCTGAATAAATACCACTCATTTTATTTGAACCTGTGTTTTTTCAAATTTTTCTCTTTACCGTTTTTCTCTTCATATATATATATATATATATATATATATATATATATATATATATATATATATATATATATAGGTATGTATATATATATATATGTATACAACTTTGATAACTAAAAGCATGCTTTAAACTTATAAAAATATCAATATAAAGTTTGATATCCTTCTAATTAATCACTCCTTAAGTTTTATATATTTTATAATCTATTGTAGACTTCAAGTGAAACTCAAAAAGTGATTGATCTCAAACAGTTTGCTTTTTGTCCAAAGGCCAAAATAAATGCTGATGTTGTTACTGTTCATCCAACTACACCTTCCACCATTACACCTGTTACCCCTTTGGTAACATCTGAATCAAACGGCTATAGAAATTCGAGTTTGTCTGCAACTCCAAATGGTTGGAACAATCTGGATATTTACCACAAAACAAGAGAAAAGTTTGCATATGAACCTGGTACGAACTATTATTGATTACATGACAAATTTTTATCATTAAATAAAAAATGAATATTAAAATTTGCCCAAAAGTATTAATTAGATATAAAAAAAATATATGCAAAATATTTCAATTAGATAAAAATCACCTCTTTAATTCAAAGTGAAATGATTGATACACTACATAAATTAATTGTGCTTAAGTGAGGTGACCCTGTTAAAAAGTGCAGCAATTATTGTGACATGAAGCAATGGTTGAAACTGTTTTAAAGTGGTACAAATGGTCATTTATGTTTTTCAAAGGAACAAATGATTTTTGAATTAAGAATAACAGTTTCAACTAGTCTGAGTTTATTGCCTGTCAAGTAAAAAATAAAAATACAAAGAATGAAAGTTACAATGTCACTTTCTAAATTGTAACACATGTTTTTATTAGTTTCTTCATTTTCTTGTTTTTATCTCAAAATATTTTGACAAGTCTATTATATGAACATTTAATTCAACTGAAGGAATTTGAAATAAACATGTAACTTTGGATAAGACTTGAACTTGCATCCATGATTTTGCTAATCTTTCAAATGGTCTTGTCCAAAGCTGCTTCTTAGTTCAAATACCCACAATTGACTCAAAATGAAGCAGTTAAAATGCATTATGATAAAAAGCAACAAAATAGATGAAGAAAATTAGTATAAAAGCTGTAGATGGGAACACTGCTTGATCATGGCAGCCTTGATAGCCTTAGGCATTGATAATGAAAAGAAGCTCTTGAGAGATGTAATGCAAGTTCAAGTCTTGTCTGAAGTCAATTCTTTATTCTGGTTTTCTACAGTTTAACTACTGGAGAATAGATGAGTTAAGAACACTGTAATAAAAAGTAATAAGAGAAAAGTTGCTAAAATGTGTGTAATTATTTTCCAAAAGTGAAAACAAGAGTATTACATTTTAAATGTTCTTTAATTGGTTTATAAGTGGTTAAAGTTTTATTGAAAACAATTGTCCTTTTAAAAGGAGATTGTTAATAGAAAAACACTTTTTTGAGATAATGAATATTAGATATATATTACATTAAATCTTCTTTCATGAAACCAAGTTATGATGATGATATATAACATTACCAAAAGTATTCTATATCAATAGTTTCTTATTGTCTATATAAACATAACTGTCAATCCTTTTCAGATATCAGCCATAACAAGCAACTGGAGAAGACATTTGATCAATTTGACAATGGGTATGGTAACCAATTAATGCACATTTCTATCATAAAAAAGACCTTGTGTCATATTTTGTAATTGTGGATATGTAAAATAAACATTTGAATACATTTATTTTAAAATCTTTCAAGTTAAAATTTTATGCAAACATAGGCTAATTAAATCAAATCTAAATTCAAAGCTTGTCATTTTGTGTCATTTACTTTTCATTTAAACACATGAATCAAGAGAATTAAATTATTTATGATTTTTTTATAATCAATTCCAAAATGCATTTCTATTTATCCTAATGAAAGATCAATTAAATGTCTAAAATAGTCTACTGTATTTGATTGCATATAAGATCCACTTCCTCCCCCTCACCAAATATTACAGTTTCATAAATTTGTAATGAATGCACAAAAAGAAAATTGTACCAAGTCAAATAGCGAAACAATAGTGATGAAGTTCGACTAACATTTCATATAACAATTTTTTTCTTGATAACCCCTGTTGAAATGATAGAGGGTTTTCTTATACAATCACATACAGTAATTTTCTCTTCTGTTTGTCTGTTATTAAAATAATTAGTGAGACCTTTAGTTCAATTGGTGCAACACCATAGATTAGTGGATAGGAAGTAACTATTATTATTGTAGAGTTTTATTCTCACTGATTGCCTCACTCTATCTTGCTAACCATTGCTAAGCTTAACCTTATGTAAGGTTAAGCTTAGCTTAATAAATATTTAAGGTAGCCATATTTTGAAGCAATGGTTAGCAAGATAGTCTTATAGCCCATTATTACTGTAGTTAGTTTTATCCTCACTAGGTGACCCATTCTTTTGGCTTTGAGCTGTACTAAGTTTAGTAGATGGTAATACCCTTAGTTCATTTGAAAAGATTTGTAGGTAAATTATCCCATAAATTTATTTTTCCATTAGGAAAATAATATTTTATTATAGAAAAATCTATTGTTAAGTAAATATGAAACTTTTTTCTTTTCATGCCTTTTGATAATATTGTTTTCTTTTTATCTTTAGGCAAGAGCTAATTCTTCCTTCTAGCCAAAGTGAAATACCATTCTTTAATGAATATCCCAATGAAGAACTCTATGGAGAATTTTCTCTTGAACTGCCAATATTGACTCAACCATTTAACAATGCCAATGACCATCTGCCTTCCGAACTTAACACATTCTATAAAATAGAAGATTCTTCCCAGAGACAATCCCCCACTCAACTGCAGCAACAACATAAATATGGCCAGGTAGTTGCTTGGCTCTCTCAGGATTCCCCTAAACATCCTTTCCAGAAGAATAATAACAGTCAACATGATTTCGACAAGTGAGCCTTTTCTTTTTCAGTGACTTGTATTCTTTTGCTTAAAAAGTTATGGATCCATATTCCACTGATGTTTATTCTCTTTCATTTAATTTATTCAATAATATTCCATGGTCAACTGTGTCAAAAGCTTTTACATAATCTATGTAAATAGTATCAATGCTACTGTTGGGTTCAAAGGTATAATATCAATTATAATCATTGGTTGAACAGACAACTCCGACTAAGTGGTATTAAATACAGCAATGGACTTTATATATATGAGCACATGGAGAAACATTTAAACAGAAATACAAATACAAGATACATAATAGATATATAAGTAACACATAAGGGAGACATGCAAAAGTTACAAAGAGTTCATGAGATAAGGTCACTTACTGACATAGTCTGTGTGGGGGTGAAAACCCACACACAAGAAGGGTGTCGACCAAAATGTCTCACCCATGTGTTCGTCGTGTTACCGAGAACAAAGAGGATTCAAACTTGGCGCTTGCCTGCTTAAATAGGCAAGGCGCCTGGTGAGGAAAAGCAGAAACATGAGGGAAGATAACTCTTCCAGCCAAACAAGGGCAGATAATCCCACACTACTATCTTTTTTTTCTAAGTCATTTATGATTTTGTTATAAAAACTGATTAGTTGAGTCAATGTTGAATGCTTTGTCCTGAAGCCATATTGATTTTTGTTCATTAATTCATTTTCTTCAAAGTGTCCAACAATATGTCTTCTCAATATATTCTTTCAAATACTTTGACAATGTGGATGGTGTGACATACTGGCCTTTACTTCTGAGTGCTTGCTTTAACTTCTCCACTGTATATTGCAGTTATTATTGCCGTATATTTAGCACAAGGTTCTGTGTTTGATACCGGCACTTGCTAACTCAGTGCATGAATAGCACAGCTTGTATCCATGCAATAAAGTGGGAAGCTCAGACACAAAAACAATCTCCCTGGTCTAGCACTAATGAGAAGGGAATAGGCTCCCTCACTGCCTGGCTGATACCGACAATAGGCCACTTTCCCAACTTTATTTTTTACTTATGTCAATTCCAGAGATTCTCTTATCAAATGAATAAATAAAATAAAATAAATATTTTGTAAGTTCTTCCAACAATTCCTTGAAGATCACAGTTTATAATCATCTGATCCTAATGAGGAGTTACTTGGTAGTCTTTTTAATGTTATTTCTTGGTTGTAATAATATTTGATAAAATATTTGATTGATGTTCATTCAGACAAAAGAAATTAATGGACTCTCTTGTCTTTTTGTTTTCTCTTAGTAGTAAAAAGATAGACTGATATTGGTGTGACCGTATTCTTTTTTCAGTTTTAGTATTTCTTGATATATCTAATATTTGGTATCTTTTTTTTTAATTCTTTTCAGAAAAACCTCTGAAACATTAACAAATGAGTTTAAAGTTGGACATTCTGAGAAAACAAAAGACATGATTTTTATCCCAAATCGGGGTATATTTTGTTCAGAGCAAGAACTTCAAAATCGAGGAGTGAAGGAGGAAAAAAGGTAAAATAAAAAATAGTAAATTAATAAAGATAAACAGATTTATGAGAAACTTTTTCTACTTAAAAATGTAATTAAAGAATTTATTCTTATCTGAATTTTTTTTATATGAGGTCTCATAATTATTATATTTTAGTTCATTCAGACTAAATTCTTCATCTTTGCTAATTTTTGTTTGATCATGTTTTGAGGAGTACTGGAGAGTATAGCAGTCCCCCAAAATTGTGATGATAAAAAAAAATCAATAAAGATGAGGAATTTCAAGAATTTATATTTAGAACTGAATATATATATATATATATATATATATATATATATAGATAGATAGATAGATAGATAGATATAATAAATATGGAAATGAATCTGTCAGTATATATTTTACCCAAAGATTCTAGATATATCCATTACATGGATGATATATCCCCAAAGTATTGACCAAAAAAAATACAGATAAATTAAACAAAATAGTGTAGGGACTAGAACTCTGCTGTGCCTTTGGGAACAGGAAGTAGAAAAGGTAACGTCCCTTGTCAGGTTGGGGGAAGAACCCTCTTTACGGTTTTGGTACCATGTGTGAGCCTCGTAGAAACGAGCTCTTGTCTCAGTCTCTTGTGACTGAAGGAACTTTCCCCTCAGTGAGGGAGTAACAACTGCAGACCCAACCTGACACCCCCCTCAACGAGGGAGATATAAGAACTGTAAGTATGGCCTCTAAGTACTTTGTTATATTGACTGTTGTTGAGTTTATATGTGAATAAATAAGGTTAAAAGTACATGTGCTTTCCTTTCGTCTTTACATATAAACTCAACAACAGTCAATATAACAAAAAATAAAAAAATAAAAATTAGCTAAGCAATGACTTTAATCCAGCCAAATGGTATGTTGAATTAATGAAAATTGTTTTTCTTTTTTAGAATAGAATGCTTGTCAGATTGTGTCTTTTTACACCGGTGCTTGAAAAATTGCAGCAGATACTGAGCACTTTTTGGAAAACTCCTCAATGTCAAATATTTTAGATAAAGGAAAGGGGTTGGTAATAACAAAGTTTTTGTTGACTATAATGATGAGAAGGAAGTATTCTATATGAATTTGTAAAAAAAACAAAAACGAAAAAAAGAATTCCTTAAAAAACTGTAGCTGAAACTTGACAAAATTGTTGGAGAATTTTTTGGTGGTACAGCAAGTATGAGAGGTGTGAATTTTTAAAGCAAGAATGAAGGAGTGTTTCCCACTTGCCATCTATGATTGGCACCTTCTAAATCTTGCTATCCAATGACAGATACTGAACCACTCCCCAATGTCTTAGGCGCTATTCAGAGCCTCTACAACTTTATGTTGGCCTAGATTATTAAATAATCAGCTTTAATCCAAGTCTTGATCTTTCTTACCTGGTATAGACAGGTACTTTAACTAGTAATAAAATATGTTATATGATGAAAATATAATAGTTAATCTCTGAACCACCATTATTGTTATATATACAACATTTCGGCTGATATGCCCTCCAGTCATCTTCAAGTCATTCTTGTCAAACTTGGGAGCCTTCATGTCATAAATTGGAGCCTTCATGGGACTTTGAACGGAACCCTTTATTTAATCCATTGAGGTAAATTGTTCACATTCTGTTAACCATGACTAGATACAATTGTTATTGATAATAATCTACCCAAAGGATTAGATAAAGTGTTTGGTTTGAAATTGTATGAAGACTCCTGATTACAACATAAAGGTTCCCAAGTTCGACAAGAAGATTGTAGAGTTCAACAAGAAACACCCAAAGAAGGCTGGAGGGCATGCCAGCTGAAACATTGTGTATATAACAATAAAGATGAGGACAACAGTATGTCAAATCTTAATGAATCAATTTTTTTCAAATATTCATGAAAATCTTCCTAAATGTCTTTGAATTTTGAGCCTCATTTTCTTTCTTTCTTTCTTTCTTTCTTTCTTTTCTAACTGTTGATACTTTTTGTTTTTATTATTTGCAGATCAACACAAACAGACAATAACACAAGCTTCTACAGTATATTTGATGGAATATTTTAATGGTGTATCAAAATGCTTTCTAAAGAATTATAAGATTCACTTGTTATTGTGAAATATTCTCATTCTATTTTTATCTACTCAGACATTTTGTTCAGCAGTACATTGTAATTTATAGACCACTAAAAATTATCAAACATTAATAAAAATTAATAATGCTAAAATCCTTTTCAGTTTTTGTTATTAAATATTCTAAAAAAAAAATACTTGATACATTTAAAAAATGTATTGTTTCTTGTTTTCTCCCTCTCTTTCCTTATTCCTCTGTCTGTCTGTCTCTTTCTCTAAATATATATGTATATTTAAGTTAGAATAGTATGGATATGGAGTCAACAGTGCTCGGTTACTGTCAGTTTCCTGTCTATGTGTTCTTTAAACCAAGCTCGATCTGAAGAACGCATAGGCAAGAAACTGACTGTTACCAAGTGCCATTGACTTTATGTCTATACTATCCTAACTTAGATATATATGCTTGATCACTGATAGTAGTTTGGAAGAGTTTAACATAGTATTACCAAAGGGAAAAAAAGTCCTATGGGTGGAGCTTAGAATATGCTGACTGTATCCCCTGCAGAGGTATAAGAACCCACCCAAAAAGGGTTTTCTTGGGTATGATTCTAAACTGTATCTGGTGGTAGGGCTTTGGTTTTGGAGCTCTGGAAAGTGTGGAGTATACCTTCATGTCGGCTGGGGTGTTAGAATGCACTGACTGCACCTCTGCAGAGGCCACCTGTTGGCCGTGGGTGGTGACCCGTGATGCTTAAGGATAGAGCCCAGGTGGATGAGCAGTTCATGACATGCAATACTCCACTTTGGCCCTATCTTGGGCTAGACGGGCGGTCGGAGAGGCCCCCTCCGATCAATCGGCTGGTCATGTCAAGCCCTAGCACCTATATGATTTTCCCAACCCTATTTCCCTTATGGCAAGCCCCAAACCCCTTTTTATCATATGGGTGCTAGAAGGCGGTGGCTGCGGATCTACATGTCCTGGGAATGACTTAAACTCTATCTGATGGTGAGGTTCCAGTTTTGGAGGTTTGGGGAATGTGGAGCACCCCTTCATCACCATTGCTCCCTGGTCCACTCTGACCCGGAGTGGTAGTACCTGTTAGGGTCCCATCTATGGGTTAAATAGAAAAATGTATTTATAAAAAAATTGTATTATCCATTAAGAATTGATTTATTTCAAAACTTTATCGGCATTAAATGACCCACTGGGGTTGATATGCCGTAAAACAAAACAAACCAAACCAAACCTTCATTGCCATTACTCCCTGGAGTGGTAGTACCTGTTAGGATCCTATCTATACATCTGTTTTTATTTGTATTAGATGCCATATAAATGTATGGAAAAATCTTAAGTAATTACACATAAAAATGTAAATATAAATGCAATTCCCTAGCCTCTAGACATAAAATAATCCCAGACAGGCTGATATGTCATTAAAATCAATCAATCAAGGAAAAAAAGTGAGTAATACAATAAATTGGTATTCCTGTTGAAATATAAACTATTTTTAACAAACAGAAAAATCATATCTGCTTCCATTAAAAACAAAAACTACAAACCTTAAAATTTTCAGCCAGTCAAAATACCATTAGTACCTGTAATGGTATTACAAACAGACACACAAACCTGTAGAGCCTTGTTTTACATAGAAGAGAATGTTGTGTCTGTGTGTAAGAGTAACCATGCTTATCTTTCTGTTTGCATCAACATGACACTATAGGTTAGACAAGCAAATTTAGTGAAAACAGTTTAAGCCTATATTCTAAACACATTTTGTTAAAAAAAACACAAACAAGGTTCTTTTTAACATTTTTTAATTGATTATTTCTTGTAGTGAAGCAAGATTTTTTAAAACTTGGTTCAATTTTATATAAGAATTGTCCACATTTTTCTCCTTAATCACTTTCCCCCATGCTTGGTCATTATCATTGAATTGTAATGTTAAATCATGCCAAGGTGTTTTTGTTTGTGAGGAGGAATGGGCAAAAGTGGGGTAGGACTGCTCTGCACATTTGATTGCACTACCACAAATGCCATGTATTGAAAGTTTTTTGGAATACTTCATGGTGCCAATTGCAGAGACACTTTTTGAAGAAAATAAATGTATCTTTTAAGATAACACACTGTCCATTGCACGCTACTCAAGACATAGACAAATGATTGGAAGATCATAATATAAACTATATACACTGACCAACCTTTATTCAAATCTCATTGAATTTGTACTATTATTAAGATGTGATTGAATTTGTGCCTGCTGAGCAATAAAGAAGAATTGAAAGAATCTCTTAGAAATGTATGGAATTACTGTGTTAATCTAGCAGTCATTCTAATGCTAACAACAACAAATAAATGAAAATTTAGTTCAATTCTGAAAGTTCCAACAAAACAATGACTAACAATATAAATATCCTTCCTATTTATAGAGTCAAGTTTGAGAGACCTACCAGTCTGATGGAGAAGGAACAAGGATATCTGGTATCTTCTATTATCTATCCTCTCAGAGATTAATTCTTTCAACCTTGTCATGGAGCTAGTCTATAGGTGACTGTTGAATATCAGCACCAAAACTACTGGGCATAACACATGATTGCTATGACCAATTCCAGATAGGCTCTCTCCATTTTAACTCCATATATAGAAGCAGACATATTTTACTGACCGAACAGAATGATGTCATGCCTACTGAATGCAGGTACCTAATTGATTCTATGCCCTGACATATAGAAGCAGTTAACAAGGCCAAAGATGAATCAACAAAATATTCCCTATAGACATGATGATTTTCTTGTTTTGAATGAACTAATCTAATTTTTTGGTACATGATAATTTGATACTGTGTTTATGTTGGTGTAATGGTTACTGTCATAGAAAATGGACACAGTGGCACAAGTTCAAATCCAGGATACGGCTGTTTGCATTTCACATTGTTATATCAGAGAGAAGATATCTCTTATGATTCACAATGCTTACTCACAAAATACACCTCGCTAGCATAAAACATCAAAACTCAAGTCGGAGGCAACAAACGGATGTGAACTCAATGGTACCCTCTCACGAAGTGACCAATTCGACGCAGTTCTGCGCATAGGCTCGGATTGAGTTACGCTTGAGAGGAATTCAAAAATAAACAAAAAATAATATTGTAAGGAATCCGGATTTTCAACCAATGAAAAATCTTCCCGCTAAACACCTCAAAAGCATTCTGGAGCCCATCTACCAGCATATAAGCTCGGGTATTTTGAGAATCGGCAGTTGGACGGACGGCCTGGAACCGAGAATATCACCAGACGAGAGGATCAAGGAACTGCTACGCACCACCACCACGCACGCCCTCGCCCACCCGGACACTCAGCCTTACTTCAACACCTCAACGTAGCCAGGCGACATCCTTACCCCCCTGACCACTACAGCGCTACCCGCTACAACTCGCTGAGATATTCCTGACTTATTTCCCGCACCAAGTGACCGTATCCACTTACAACACCATACCGAGACGAACTCAACTCCCTCGGCCACTACTACCTTCCCTGACCATCACTATTCCACTGAGATATTCCTGACTTGGTCCCTACACCAAGTGACCGTATCAACTCAACTTCTACCACCTCACGCCTTGCACCAGGCCAAGAGAGATTCCGACGTATCATACGATACCCACACCTCACCGACCCCTCGGCCACTCCAGAGAACTACTACCGTTATCTACGGCGACAACAACAATTTTCACACTCGTTATTTCAATAAACGATTTTTATCAAATTAATCTTGTCCATTATTCTTCCTTGCAAACCATACGCTTTACGGATATCCTAAGATATAACACTGGTGTCAGAAGGGATAACTAAGATATATCATTGGTGTCAGCGTGTTGCAATGGAGAATATGGACTATACAAGATTTACTCGCTCGGAAATTCTCGACTTTATTAGAGACCAGATGAAGTTCCTCCAAGAATTAAGAACTCGCCCCACACCCCCAAAACCAGAAAATATACAATTTTTGAAGGCCGACTTACACAGGATGATGGAAGCCCTGGATCATGCCAAGCCGACAATACCACCAATAGCCCAGATAGTCGACATCCAAGATAGATCAAGGCGTCTCAAATCCATACTTGACGTTATGAGACTGAAAAACGAATTCAGTCCGGGAGATGACGTGAATCAATTTATCACAAGCCTGAACGTGACCTATACGACCCACGTCACGCCCGAGATTGCCGTGTATCCTGACCTTGAGAACGAATTCGTCAAGGCTGCCAAGGATTTACTCGACTACAGCATATTTGAACAGATGATAGAGTCCAAGCAGGACACATCCACCTTTGAACAACTAAAGGCATACCTCATAGCGACCCATGGCAACAAGATTGACAACACAGCCTCACACAACACTGCACATACTGCAAAAGATTCCACAACCAGCACAGTGATTGAAACTGACGTAAATACCATAGCGACCCATGGCAACGAGACTGACGACAGCAGTAAACCAAAATAATGACCCCTACTACTACTACTGACGAAAATACCAGAACGGGATATCCCGTACAAACGATTGCCACCACCACACCACAGGAATGCGAGCACGCTAAAGAACCCGCTATAAGCAAGAATTACTTGGACCCCACTCGCTCACACGGACGCGACTGCCCATATTCACAACCACTACTAGCTCGGACGGATGATGACAAACCATCCATAAGCATCAGGACTGTATTCCCCATGCCTACCCCAACTCCATAATCGCCATCCAGACAATACCCCTTCAGGAAAAACTCACACCATTTTTTCCAAATCCAGGTACATCCACTCTAGTGTTAGCGAACGAAAAACTCCTTCCAAAAGTAGATGTACCATATAAAATAGCCTTCGTCTTCGTCACTCTGCGCTACACGTTAGCCATCATAATTAGCTTCAAGCGATTCTTTTCTACCACGCCAGGCGAAAGAGGCCACACGATCAAAGCTATCGGTGGGTTAAACCAAAATTCTCTCCACCACAGAGAAAGACGAAAATTATCCCCACATCTTAGCTTCAACTTCAATCTCCCAAAACCACGTGAAGAGAAAACCACGAATATCAACCCAATGATGTCGATAAACTATCTCCCAAAGCAAAATCACCATTCAACGCACGCCACCCTAACCAACGAAGGGACTGACCTTAAAATGGAAGCGAAACAAAAAAATTTTGTACTAACATTCTCACATTTTCATCATGTGACACTCACATGAATGCACATTATCTCCCGCCTCCACCTCGTTATGGGGCAAATAAGTCAACTCACAACCCACATCAACAACATAAAAACAAACTAAAACCTATATCGATAATACTAATATTAGGCCTATTTCATACACGTCTTAAAAGAATTCTAATTTATTCATCTGTCAACACACCACCTACATAACCATACATACACATTGTGAATCAAATTGATATCTTGGGGAGCTTTGTTATATCAGAGAGAAGATATCTCTTATGATTCACAATGCTTACTCACAAAATACACCTCGCTAGCATAAAACATCAAAACTCAAGTCGGAGGCAACAAACGGATGTGAACTCAATGGTACCCTCTCACGAAGTGACCAATTCGACGCAGTTCTGCGCATAGGCTCGGATTGAGTTACGCTTGAGAGGAATTCAAAAATAAACAAAAAATAATATTGTAAGGAATCCGGATTTTCAACCAATGAAAAATCTTCCCGCTAAACACCTCAAAAGCATTCTGGAGCCCATCTACCAGCATATAAGCTCGGGTATTTTGAGAATCGGCAGTTGGACGGACGGCCTGGAACCGAGAATATCACCAGACGAGAGGATCAAGGAACTGCTACGCACCCACCACCACGCACGCCCTCGCCCACCCGGACACTCAGCCTTACTTCAACACCTCAACGTAGCCAGGCGACATCCTTACCCCCCTGACCACTACAGCGCTACCCGCTACAACTCGCTGAGATATTCCTGACTTATTTCCCGCACCAAGTGACCGTATCCACTTACAACACCATACCGAGACGAACTCAACTCCCTCGGCCACTACTACCTTCCCTGACCATCACTATTCCACTGAGATATTCCTGACTTGGTCCCTACACCAAGTGACCGTATCAACTCAACTTCTACCACCTCACGCCTTGCACCAGGCCAAGAGAGATTCCGACGTATCATACGATACCCACACCTCACCGACCCCTCGGCCACTCCAGAGAACTACTACCGTTATCTACGGCGACAACAACAATTTTCACACTCGTTATTTCAATAAACGATTTTTATCAAATTAATCTTGTCCATTATTCTTCCTTGCAAACCATACGCTTTACGGATATCCTAAGATATAACAACATAATTTTAATACCCTTGGGAAAGGTACCAATCCAACTATTCTCCCACCAGCTATGGATAAATAGTGGGGCAGACTGGGCTCTTAAACTTTGGTATAGCAACTGGTCTAGGAGAAGGAGAACTTTAAACCAAAGGGGCTCTCTTCTCATTCATCAAAACTACTTTGAGAGATCCTTCTCCCCCTCCTAATATTGAAAACTCCTTTCCTTATATAAAATGATGATATTTTTAAAAAATTTATGTTAGATGTTTTTTATATTTTACTCATTTGAAATATATATTTTTGAGGTAGTTTTAATGATAGTTTTTATCAATGGTAGATAAGTGAAACCATAATTGGCAACTTCACAGATGATAAGGTTCAACTGTACTTTTAATCTTTACTAAGTATCACTTAGTCTAGCCCACAAGCTTTATGTTGTTTAAAGTATATGTTGCTTTTAAGTTGTTACCCATCTAAGTACTGAACAGGTTCAATGCTACTTAACTTTGCTAACCTAAAAAGAACCAGATGGAGGCATGTAGTGTAATGTGTATCATCGTAGAAAAGGATCTCAGCAACAGTGTTCAAATCCTGGACAAGGTTGTTTGCATTTCACATGCTAATACCTTTGTGAATATGTATTCAATTATTCTCCCTCCAGCTATGAGTAATGAATAGGACAGACTGACGTCTTTAACGTTGGTTAGGCAACTAGTCTAGGAGATGGAAAACTTTGAATTCAAACCTCTTAAACTCAGTTTAAGAAATTGACCTTGTCTTGCATCCTACTCGTGCAGAGGGATTTGTAAATATATAAAAGGAACAAGTACTTTTAGTATGACTTATAGTATCACTCCCACCCTGGTGTTGGGATGTGACACAAGGTCATTTTAAGGTGGGGTTGTGGGGATTAATAAAAATAAAATAAAACCAAATAAAAATAAATAAAACAAAAATAAATTCAATATACAAATAAATAAATAAAAAGACACAAAAAGTAATAATCTCCCAGAAGGCCTTAGACCGGAAGAGCCCATGGGGCATGTGCAGAAAACCCCTCCGAATTCTTGGTGCCAAAAAGGAATCTCTCCCTCTTTGACCCCAAGACTTTGAAGGAGACACCTATTGACTTGCTCAGGAAAATATCTACCCTCCAAGAAAAAGTGTGAATCAACGAATAAAAGTCTTACCCTAAAGTTACCCATATCTTTGTTCCTTTCGCTTCTTTTCCTAAATTCCCATTTAGCTTACCAGTCCACAAGAAGGAAGAACCCGCTATATTTTAGACACCACTATGAGCAAGCTTGAACAACATAGAACTGACAACCAGTGAAACCCCTATAGGGTGCCCCACAGGAAGCAAGTCTCCTGGGGTTAAAAATAGCCCAGCCTCTTAGGTATTCCCCCTTTTGGGGAACCGCAGATTCTGAACAATTAACCTAGTCCTTACACCTTTTAGACAAAGGGGTAGGTGCTACCTGTGTGTGTGTGTGTGTGTGTGTGTGTGTGTTCTGGGTGGGGAGATCCATGGGAGCTGAGCTCACTAATCTTAATCTCCCCGGTAAAAAAATCAGAAATCTCATCCAAGAATGTCAAATTTAAAGCAAAGCAAATAAAAGGGGAGATAACTCTTTTAAGTTTCGGTGACCGGTTATAAAACGGAATATATTTGCTGTTTTACATAGAGTTTTTCAAAATAAAATCTTCATGCAACAGTTTTAGCTAAAACTAAATATGTATATATCATTTACATCTTTAATACAAGGGAAAAGACTATAAGGAATTTTTTATTTTGTTTTTGTTTATCCAAGTTTAGTTTTCCTTGACAAAATGTGCAACAGGGAGCCAAATGCGCATGCGTCACAAATATTTGATTTCTCGCTGCCGGCAGCACGATAGGAAACTTTCAGAGTATTTCACACTCGGCTGAATCACAACTTATTGTAAATTATTGTCCGTTATAAATATGGAGACCTTTTCTACTCAGGATATATCCGACTCAATGATAAATGATGAACGAATGGAAATTGAGAAAAGTTGGGCCAGATTATTTTCGTTGGATTGTGCGTTTAACGCACTTGGTGAGTTTGAAGAACAAGTTCCACAAAATAATGATGACATGTTATCTTCTTTAGTTTTAATAAATAAAAAAAATCATGTTGTATTTGCACGTCTGTGGGCTTTCCCAACTAAATGTGGCAAAAGTAATGCATCCATTTTTATTCGGAGTAGATTTGATTATTTTAATATTAGATTTTGCCTTTTTAAGTTATTTTTTTAAAAGTTTCGTCCAAGAACTCGTTTAATTTTAATATTGACAGTTAATAGTTTTCAAAAAAATTGAAATTAAAATACATCCCCTAAGAGTAATATCGATGCCAATCGATACATTAATATCTGTACGCATTGACATCATTTTTCATAGATAGATTGACACTCGGCTACTATGTAATGTTTTATTGCAAAAGAAAGTTTGTGTTTGTCACGTGTTAAATTTCTTAGGTCTGTCGTTGATGTCCTTTTTATTTTAATTTTTTTTAAACAGGAAAAACCTTTCTCACCTGTGCTCAGTAAAACCACCTTGAACATTTTTAAGCAATTTAATTTGACAAGACAGTAAAGAAAGTGTCTGTAGATTTTGATATTTAACTTTTTAAAAAGATTATTTTAAGTTTGTGTTCTCCCCACCCCACGATTGTTTCGTTCGCTGAAACTGGGGACTATGTGCCCTTAAGCGTCAACTAAAAAGTTTTTTTTTGTTTTTTTTTTCAAATGATATCCGTGTCACTGCCATTGAAGAAAAAAATAAATAGAAACAAAAATGATTGAAGTAAAAGTTCTTGTATTAAATATTTTTACCTATAAGTTAGAAATGTCATGTTCTTGTGTGTGTGTGTGTGTGAACATTTCAAATTCATTTTGAGCCACACGCTTCCTTGTACCGCACATGTTTAATATTTTTCCATCCATGAATACTAATAGTAATACAGAATAATTTTAAAAGTAAATTATATTATTCTCATTTTGATAAAATGATTACAAAAATATTTAATGCTTTACCTTGTGGTGAGTTTGATACTCATCAGGTACTCTATAATCATGACCTTGTGCCAGATTTAAACTAATATTTAAAATGTCTAGATTATGCATAGGGGTTCCGGGAAAAAAAGCCTCAGATAAAAATACAAAATTAAAGTAGGACAAAAAAAAATCTTCACTTTATTAAATTAAAATATGACAAAAATTGGAGACTATTTTTTATACTGTTTAATACCGAGGCCAGGTAAACTTTTTCTTACGGAAAAGTTTACCTGGCCTCGTCCTACAGTGATTGTCATACAGTGTTATGACATACAGTATACACATATAAAAAACAAAGTGGTGTGGTATTATTTCATTTATGGATGCCTAAAAATGTTTACACATCAATCACTCCATTGATTTTGATTTATGACTTTTTTTTTTTAATCCTCTGAATTAATAAGATTTTTAAAAGTCTTTAACTCTTCCCTGAAAGTTACACAAAACAACATGATGCTTGTTGTTACTATAAAAATGTGATAGTTACAAAATTTTATATCGGTGTAAAATTTTACCACTTGTTTGATTTGTTTGGTTATAAAAATGTGGTGCACTTTCACTAGTGAGGTGTATTATTTATTAAGCTTAGCTTAGATGTGGCACAAGCCGGAAATATAGGGCACCCTGTGAGACTCGAACTTTTTAGTAATTATTTGCTAGGCTAGCTTGCTAATCATTGTGCTAAAAGTTTTTTTAAATTTTTGACTTAGTATTTACGCATTGATAAAAGCAAGTTTAACAAACTATAACACAGAAAAGGTACACTATATACTTCGTATCGTAAATAATGCTTTCCTAATTTATTTTCTTTAATGAATGTAATATTTTATTTCGTAGAAAGAATTAATAAAATGCAATTAATACATTACAATAATAATGAAAATAAAACTTGATTTAAAAAATCTGGATTTTTATTTATTTATCGAAGGTATTTTTGTCGCATGTGGTTTTGTTGTGGGAGGTGTGTGGTTGCTCTAATCGCTAGTTTGTTTTTAATTCAGTTTAGTAGTCAAGTGGATCACTATGAAATTAAATTAAAACTAAAAAGAAAATTTATACATACAGTCTCTATGACTGCTATCTTTTAATCTTAAAATTCTTTTGCAATTTAAAAATTTAACTCTCTTCAAAGTTTCATCAAAAGCCTATGGAGGCCAGATTATTGATAAGAGTGTCATTTGATAATCTAAATAAAGTAACGGTCAGATTGAATATATTTGGCGGTAATATACCCGTGCGTTTTAAGTAAGGAAGGTGCGTGATGGGTAGTATAGGTGTCGTGTATGTTACAAGTTCGGGGTAACTATAGATCAGTTATTTGAATAGTGCTTTATTTTGAACGTGCATTTTATTCACTCCGTATTTGAAATCAGCAAGAGTGTGAGAAAGGGTGTACTGTACTTACTTCAAAATATTTGCAATTAAAATAAATAAAAACGAAATTTTTCCTTTGTTTAATGAGTTTTTAGTTTTTTTTAATTTATTTATTTAAAAAAAATTAAGTTTCAGAAATCAATGACCAAAAAATGTCAGTAATTTTTTGTGTGCACCTAAGATTTTCCAATTTTTTTTTGTTTACGCATTTTCAAAAACACTACACTCCGCTTTTAAGATAAAGATTATTTGAAGTCCCTTTTTTTGTTTTAACGATAATATAAATTGGATGAAAACTAAATAAACCTTTATATGCGATGGAATATAGTTTCATTCATCGTTATTGGGTGTCCCAAGAGCCACTCTTTTCTCATGAAAAAATTTTTTTTTTTTTCATATTACAACCTTTTCCAGGGTCCATTAAGAATGCAAATCAAATTTTGTATAACTGGCCGACTTAAAAGGATAGACAAACAAACTCTTCTCAATTAGATGTGTTCCATCGTGGTGTAATTAGGGTTTATGAGATCCCATCCTGGTGTAACGTCCCATACTTGCGACCTTGTGTCACATCCTACTCATGGCGAACAGGTTGGGTTAAAGAAGCGTCCCATTGTGGTGTAATGGTTAGGAAGCTAGTCTCGCACACTTATAACTATTGAATAATGAATTCGTTCCTCACTGGATGCGCCATACCTGCGACCTTGTGTCATCCTACCCTTGGCGAACGGGTTGGGTAAATAAATACTACGGATAACCAAAATCCGGTCATGTGATCAATTCAAAAGTAAATATTTTAAAACTTTGTTTTTTCTAAAATCTCGCAAAAAAGAGTAACGATCCTACAGAGTTGTTACAAAGAAAAACAGTTAAATCAAAGATCAAATTATCTGATTGGAAAAAATTACATCGTTATCTTAAAAAAATAAGTAAACCTAGAGGTTTACATGCAGCAGGGTAATTTTAAGGTAGAAATCCGGACAGAAAAATTACATATTATCTCCCTTTGACAATTATACATTTAAATGTATGGGTGGCTGTATTCGAATCGACAATTGTTTTCTTGTGCATATTCAATAACTGATTATTGGTTTTCAACGATTTTTAAAATATTCTTTTTTTTTTTTGTGGTAGTTTCAGAATACCTCTGGAAATATTTTTTTAGTTGAACTTACAGTGTAAGTGAAGCAAAGACTAAGTATTTTACTAATTGTACCAATTTTTCCCTGTAAAATTTACTCACCCCTATATTTAACACAATGAAACTTCTATAAAATTTAATATCTTGAAAATTTTTTGTGCATTTGAAAGAAGAAACATTTTTAAAAATCCTGATGATTTAAAAAAAAAATTTTCAGCTTAGGAAAATAATGAAAATTATGCATGAAAAACAATATTTTCATTTTTGCACCGTTAAATCAATTTAAATTTAACGTAGCCAAAAACAAGTTATGACTACCAGCTTTATAAAAAATTCTATAAAAAATCAATGAAATGAAATGAATAAAAATTTGAATATTTTTTCTAAGAGAAAAGCTGATAAAATAAAGATATACTTACTTTTTATTCAAATAGGTAGAATTAGTTGAAAAATAATTTTTTACGCTTAAAAAAAAAACAAACAATAGTTAATAGACTGGGATGTGTCTTGTCTCTTTGTATAAAAACAAATATGTCAGTTTTACTCTTCTGTATATTCTAAGAATCACATATTACTATTCAACAATAAAAATTACAAATTCTTTTTAAAATATTAATATATCGTAGATCGGACAAATTTTTAGTTCACCTGAATTCTAAAATTCATATATTTAAATATCCGTGAAAAATTCGATTTGTACACACAAAAAAAGATTTTTAAACATTAAAAAAAAACAAATTATTTAAGCACACAAAAGATTTAAAATCTCTTAAAAATTAATTACTTAAAATGTTTTTGTTTTTTTCTTAACAATTTAATGAAATATAGTACATATCAATTAAAAATGCCAAAAAATAAAGTTTTTGAATAATAATATTATGACATTTTTTGCACTTTTTATTTCCGATTTCATGAATTTTTCCTAAAAAAAACTACTGCGTTATGTTATACAATTTTTGGTATATAGTTATTCAGACACTTATCTTTATAGAAAAAAAGTTTTCTGACAATTCATTTTTTTCTCATAAAATAAAATGGGGTAGACCTCGTAAAAAAAAAAAATATATATTTCCCCCTATATAATTTAGTAAAAAACAATTTCAGATATATTTACATCCAAAGGTAAACATTTATTGAAATTTTCATGAAAATCAGACTATTAATTGATTTTTCATAGAATTTTTAAAAAAACCTCTTATCGTAACTTGTTTTTAGCTACGTTAAATTTCAGTTGATTTAACAGTGCAAAAAAGAAAACATTATTTCTTTATTTCCGTAAGCTGAAAAAATTTTTTTTAAATCATCAGAAGTTTGTTTAATGTTTGTTCTTTTGAATGTAAAAAAATCTTTCTAAATAATATTAATTTTAATGCAAGTTTCATTGTGTTAAATATGGAGGGGGGTGTAAACTTCACAGGGTAAATTGTTGGTACCTAATAAATACCGACTCTTTCTCAATTAGATCCTATTACATGATGGAATGAATTATATCCCACCTGATGATGACTAATTTAATTTTTGCTTATGTTACATTAAAATCCTTGGAGTAAGAAACCTTTCTCCTTTAAATTTAGAGTAAAAAAAGTTATTTTGTGCTATATGGATAATTTTTGGCATAATATTTGTTAGGTATAACTGATCATGTGATTAGTTTAGGCCATATTGAATAAACAAAAGTAAATATTTTTGAACTTTTTTTTTTTTTTAAATCTTGCAAAAAAAAAGTAACGCTCATACAGAGTCATTACAAAGAAAAACAGTTAATTCAAAGATCTAATTATCCGATTGGGAAAATTACACTGTTATCTTAAAAAATAAATAAAACTGTCCGTTTTACATGCAACAGATTTTTTTTTTTTTTTAAATTTAAAAAATTAAAAAAAAAAAATTATCAGTAGTTTGTTTAATGTTTCTTCTTTCAAATGGACAAAATATTTTCAAGATAATATTAACCTTTATGCAAGTTTCATTGTGTTAAATGGGGGGGGGGGGGTTAATTTCACAGAGAAAATTGGTGGTACCTAATATTTGTTCTTCCGAATAAACATAAATTTTTCTTAGGGGCCGGTTTATCTCATAGCACCTGCCTAGGAATCCCAAGGTTCCAGGTTCGATACCAGTCCCTGCCAACTCAGCACATAAGTACCGCAGATTGGGTAAAGTGAGTAGCTGGAAGTTGGTGTGGTGCTACACCCCAGCAAAAACAATCTCCCTGATCTAGTGCTAGCGAAATATGGATAGACTCCCTTACTGTTTGTCTGATAGCGGCAATAGGCCACTCCACAAACTTTACTTACTAATTATTTTGAAAAACAAAAACCAGTTCATATACTAATATACTTTTTGATTATTTGGAGGTGTTAGTTACATAATGGTTATTGTTGAAGAAAATGGACTCGTTGACATGAGTTCAAATCCTGGATTAGGCTGTTTGTATTTCACATAGTGCTAATAACCTTGGGAAAGGTAGGCATCCAATTATTCCCCCTTCAGCTATGGGTAAATAGGACACACTAGGTTTTTTAACCTTGGTTAGGCAACCAGTCTAGGAGAAGGAAAACTAAGAAAACCTGTTAAATTCTGTGCAAGAAATTTACCATGTGTCACATACTAATCGTGCAGAGGGGTTGGTATACATATATATATATATACATATATATATATACATACAAGGGAGATTTAAAAAATTATTTGTACACTTGTTTTATGGAAGCCAAGCTCATCAGTGATTATTTGATTTGCAGAGAACAAGCCATCTCATTGATAATAACTCACAGGTTTGCCATGACCATCTCTTGAGCTTGCTGAATCTTTTCATCAGTGGTGGAGTTTGATGGCATCCTGCTCCCTCTTCATGCATCACCCTTTTAAACTTTTCTATCCACTCATACTCGCATTCCCAGTTGTTTAGCAGATTTTGTTGGACATTGACAAATTTGCAACTTAATCGGTTCAACTCGCAATTTCTTGCATAGTCTTAAAAATATATTGTTGGAAAGAAAATAAAATAATCTTTCTAAATATGTAACCTGTATGTATTTCTATCCATTGAATTATTTTTATAGTGAGTTTATGTTGTATACTTCATCAAATTCTATATGTTATATAGCGGCTTTTTCACTACTCTCAATCGTGTACATTAGTACTGGGGCTTTCGCTGTACCCAAAGTGATGTATGTTAGTAGTCAGCTACTGGACTTCAATAACAACAGATACGCGTATACAAAAGAGGACTCTTCTTTATTTTCTTCTTTTGTTCACAATGAGTGCCCGAGGGGTGTTTTGTTGACGGGAGACTTCACTTCTTTTCCACTGCCGGGCCGGCGTCTGATTTGTTGGCTTGACCCTCTGGCTTTTTGTATTTTTATCTTTTATCTTTTTGATCTGATAATGGACCTTTGTTATATATCTCTTTATCTTCACCCTGCTTCCTTGACCGGAAACTATCTGTTCCACTTTCTCTTTCTTTTTAAATATATATTTTTATCTTTCTCTTTGTCCCTCAGCCGGAAGTTCCATTTTCCGGGCGAGGACAATACAACATTTGAACAGTATTTTTACCAAAACTTCTCTTGTTCCCCAATGATACCTGCATCAGAAAAATAAGCTCTAAAAAAGTTCAGCTTTTGGTTACCCTTATCCTGCTTTTAACCTGTATTTACAGGAGTCAACAATGAATAAGAAAAAATGAAATTCTCTAATATTCTCTCGGATCTTTCATAGATGCTGTATCTGTTAAAGGATATTTAAATGTTTCACCATGTTCTCCTTGGCCCACATGAATTCAAATAAGTTGAAATATCTGGATGACATAGATTCACATATCAGAGGAAGGCAACTGATTTGCATAATTTCATAAAACAGACAAGACATACATAAAAAACTTTCAAGATGTTTTTAGTTTTTGTCAGGTTGATGAATATTTTTGTTTCTTTTTTTTGCAGTCACTTCATATTTTCTTCATTATTTGTTACAGATCTCAACAAAGACGTGTACATTTTTGGAAGAGGTGCCAATTGTGATGTCCGATTTGAAGAAAAAAGCAAGCATTTTCAAACCTACAGCAAAGTTCATTTTCGGATATTTCGGGTTGGTTATGACTTAAGAATTTCTTTTATTAAGAAGTTTTGATCAAACTAATTTGTTAGGAATGGCCAAAATGATTATTATTTTGCAACATAGCATTGTGTATAGACTCTGAATTTCCTGAATGTGCAGAATATAAACAAATATGAATTATAGTAACCACTTGTCATTCTTGGCTCCAAAACTGAAGTTTCACTCTAGTCTTAAGTAGACAAGTGACAACAAGTTACCAATTGTTTCTTGAATTTCTAATTCCTATAATTTTAGGTGTCCTGGGTATAATGTTAAACTGCATCTAGTGGTGAAGTTCCAATTTTTTCGCCATTACTCCCAGGTCCACTCATGACCAGGTACAAGTGTTTAGCTATGTTAAGTATTCTATGTTTTTATCACCCATGGTCATGATTGAATCTGCAATCTACATGATTGTCACTTAGAACTGTATTAACTCAAGTCTTATATCCATTGTGCCCAGTCTCCAACTGGACAAGAAGGAGGCCAGAGAGCTCATTGGTCGAAATGTGTATATAACAAAGATGAGGACAACAGTCTGAAAAATCCAAATTATCAAGCCTCGTCTAAAAAATTCAGATGTAGTGTTTTTTATTATAAACTTTTTCTCACACTTTTATCCTGATGTTTTTTGTAATTTTCTATCAAGAGATCAGTATAAGCTTTAATTTTTGGCTCCCCTCCAAATCAAAATAGACACTAGATCATTTTTTAATGTGTGATACCACACAGGAAGCAAGTCTTAAGCCGTCTCATAATTCAATCTTAAATAGGTTAAATTTAGTTGTAGCTGACAACTAGATTACTACTAATATAATTGTATAATATTAATCCATGTTATCAGATGATAATATTTTCAATCGACCCAGTCAAGGGTGATAATGACAGTAGTTACTTTTTCCTGCTACCATCTTCTCAAGTTGCATAGTCATCAGTGGTTTACTATAGTAATTGCTTACAAACCTAATCATTTTCACTGTCGACTGTTGTGACATGTCAGTGACAGGATCTTAGTTGTTAGCACAGAGAGAGGTAGCTTTATTTCTAAGAGTATGAGAATGTTTTAATGTTGGAATATACTTTTCCCATTTTGGTTATTCAGGTTATCTTATGTAGGAATCATAATTATCTTTTCAAATTTATTTTAACAAAATAATAAAATGCATACAAAAAACTTTTTTTAATTGAAGCAAAATTAGAAATTTCAATTGTGATAGTAAAGGAAAGCCCCAACTCCTTTTTATCATATGGGTGCTAGAAGGCGGTGGCTGCGGGTCTACATGTCCTGGGAATGACGTTAAACTCTATCTGATGGTGAGATTCCAGTTTTGGAGGTTTGGGGAATGTGGAGCACCCCTTCATCACCATTGCTCCCTGGTGCACTCTGACCCGGAGTGGTAGTACCTGTATGGGTTAAATAGAAAAACATGTTTATAAACAAAATTGTATTATCCATTTAAGAATTGATTTATTTCAAAACTTTCTTGGCATTAAATGACCCAGTGAGGTTGATATGCCGTAAAACAAAAACCAAACAAATTATTTATAACATTTATTGTAAATATTATTTTATTCATAAATGTTATCAATTACAATGATACTTTTTAACTATCAATACTTTACTCATTGTCACTGGAATCCTACAAGGAGATGCATTAGCACCATACCTATTTATAATATGCTTAGACTATGTTCTCAGAATGTCATTAGATCCCATAAAAGAAAAAGAATTCACCCTAAGAAAGGCAAAAAGCTGGCGATATCCGAACAAATTGTTACAGGTGCTGACTACACAGATGATCTAGCACTTCTAGCTGATACATCTGCATAAGTAGAATCACTGTTGCATAGCCTGGAGAGAGAGTAGCAAAAGGCATTGGTCTCTATGTGAACTTTGGATAAAACGGAGTTCATGTGTCAAACAAGATGGAGGCATCTCTACACTGGATGGTAAGCCTCTGAAATTAGTTGACATACCTAGGTAATAATGTCTCATTTACAGAAGGCAATGCCAATATATGCATAGGAAAGGCATGGACTACTAGAGACAGATTATCAATCGTATAGAAATCTGATCACATTGATAAGATAAATCAAGAATTTTTCCAAGCCGTAGTTATAGCAGTACTACTGTGCGGCTGCACTACTTGAATCCTAATGAAGCGCTTAAAGAAAAAGTTAGATGGTAACTACACAAGGATGCTGTGTGCTGTCTTGAACAAATCTTGAAAGCAGCACTCCACAAAAAAACAGTTATACAGCCACTTACCTCCTATCACACAAACCATCCAAGTAAGACAAACAAGACATATGTAAAAAAATCTAGCGTAATATGTTTTGTGCATTGTAAAGTAATAAACATTGGTGTTTATGTATAAGATTGCTATTAGAGAACAGGCTCAAGCAGAAGACTTGATTCTATTTTCCATGTTAATAAGTTTAACCATTCAACACTTTGTGGCAATCATTTTAGTTCTGAATCCTCATAGAGGATAATTAATGTAAAGTGTTTTTTTTTTTTTTTTTTTTCAATTTACTTTTAGGAAGAGACCAGTACAGGTGTTCATATTTTTCTGGAGGATAAAAGTACAAATGGAACATATATTAATTCAGAGAAAGTTGGTAAGTTATCTGTTTACATTACATGTTTGTTCTTTTCAAACTTACTTAGATTGGCACAAGTCATGTCTGTTGGTGCCTGGTGGTAATAATGGTCTGTGATACTAGCTTGCTAACCATTGCTCCATAGTAGGGTGACATACTGTGTTTGATGGCATATAAAACCCCCACAGTGTCCTGGATATGACACTAAACTGCATTTAGCAATAAAAATCCAGTTCTGGACCCCTGGGGAGTTCTTCCCTTTGTTGCCATTACTCACAGTTCTGCTATAATCCAGAGTGGTAGTACCTGTTAGATATGGGTCAAATAGATCTGTTTAAGATAATGTTTAAAATGATTTTGTACTACATTAATATATTGGCTCTTAAAACCTTGATATTGCAACTAATTATAAGCTGCTTAAAATGATAGTGAAGTTACATTTTTGTACTGTATATAATTAAACCATATGTGTTAAAAACTGATTTTGGCATAAAATAGCCCAACAAGGGTACACATGCTGTAAAACTATATGCACGCACATTTAATATTGCTATCTTGGTGGACACACATATACACACAGTTCTTAAAAAATTTAGGTTGAGAGCAAGTAGAAAATTTACTATTATACAATGATTTTAAAAAACAACAATTTCTTGTTTTTTGATGTCATTATTAATGTTTCAGTATTTTTTTCCATTGGCCTTCTTCAGGTGCAACAGACCCCTGAGGAAGGCTGGTGGGTAAAGCAAATGAAATGTTATTGCTGTGACAAAGCCAATGAAACTGATAAAAAAAAAAAATTATGAGCATAATCCCAAAAGTAAAGTCTTCAAAATATTTAGAAATTACAGAAACATATATTGTTTATTATGTATAAGCGCGTGGTGTAATGGTTAAAGTCATGGGAAATGTACTCGTCGCCCCAAGTTCAAATCCTGGACGCGGTAACTGCATTTTCACTTAGCGCTAATACCCTTGGGAAAGGTATGAATCCTACTCTCCCTCCAACTATGGGTAAATAGTAGGGCAGACTGGGCTCTTTATCCTTGGTTAGGCAACCGGTCTAGGAGAAGGAAAACTCTGAATTCAAACCTGTTGAACTCCGCTTAAAAATTGACCTTGTGTCACCTCCTGCTCGTGCGGAGGGGTTGGTAAATATATATATTGTTTATTATCAATGATGTTTACATCATTTTAAAGTTTCAACATGTATCTATTTTTCAACATAATCACCATTTCAGTCTATGAAATTTTGTAGACGGTAGTTTTTGTATGCCCATGCCATATCAGCTTGCTGGCATGTCATTTAAAGAAGTGTCGAACCTAGTTGTTGTTGCAAACTCCCAACACCACTTGTGAACGTTTTTGACATCCATGCACAACTCCACATACGCTTCCATTATTTGGTGATGTATTTCAGTTGATTTAATGCCTTTTGTGTTCTAAAACCTAATAACTGCGCAAACTTCACACTTGATGGTAGTGTCAGTTGTGAGCTCTATCAGAAACAACAGCCAAGCCAAGACTGTGTATGGCAGTGAGGCATAGGCATCTTTGAAAATCTATTTTTTTTAACCAATGCCACTTTTTTTTAAATTAACATATTTTTTTCTCTTTGTCTCTCAGGTAAAGGAAACAGACAGGTGCTCAGTAATAATGATGAAATTGCATTGTCCCACATAGCTAACAAAGGTAGGATGTTTTATTTTATTTTATTTTTTTTTGGCTGCTTTTATCAAGAGGAGAAAATAAATAAATGTAGATATTTGTCATTCAATTTTCCAAAAGACATATGACATATCGTCATCTATGCTCAAATTTGTCTAGGTCAGTAATACACAATGTAGCATTCCCAGCTGATTGTCCATTTTCAACCAACAACAACGAATTTGCACCTTATGCTGTTCAACTTGTAATTTCTCACTTATTTCTGGTTCAGTCTTTAGAATATTAATATGGTTAAAAAGAGAAAAAAAAAGCTTTCTAAATATGTCATTTTTATGTGTTTTTATCCATTAAAAAAAAATTTTTTTTTACTACAAGTTAAGGTGGTATTTTGCTTCAAACAGCTAAAAATGATAAATTTGATTTTTTATTTTCATTGTGTTCCTTTAGAACACAATGAAAATAAAAAATAAAATTTATCATTTTTAGCTGTTTGAAGCAAAATACCACCTTAACTTGTAGTAAAAAAAATTTTTTTTAAATGGATAAAAACACATAAAAGCAAAGTGGTCAGTCTTTATCAATATTCTTAAAATTGAACAACCAATCAGAAGACACATCAAACTACAACCAGGATCTTGTTTTTTTATTCCTCGACTGATGGAAAGGAAAATACAACAGCAAAGTCAACAGAGGTTGCTTTCAGTTATGAAGTAAATTGAAAATTAACAGCCACTGTGTGGTTGAGAATAGTCTCAGAATTATTTTAATATATAATGTGTGAAATTCGGATAATATGAAGAGCTACCCAAAAATATTATAATAAATTGGAACTTAACCCTATATTTAGGTTAAAATATCGCTTAAAGTGGTTTCAATATTCTGATATCGCTTAAAGTGGTTCCAAATCCATTTAGCAATAAACTGCAAATATCCTACTGTCAAAATCAAGAAACATCCTTGAAAAAGATAGTAATAAATTTGACCATCCCTCATTGTTGAGATTCTCGTAGCTATTGTTGAATTACAGTTAATCAAAATCTGTAGCCCCCAGTAAAGAGATCAGCAGTCTTTCCTTGGTTGTTGATATTCTAGTAACCCTATCAAGACAGTGAATTATCTTAAATGCTTTTTAACCTGCCTGTTTATTGGCCACTTTTACTGGAAATTGCTGCTGATGATCCTACCCCTACTGGTAAGAGGTTTATATATAAAAGTGACAATTCTGTGTGGTTCTTGTACCAAATTATAATCCAACACTCACAATTTACCGCTTGGCATAAAATAAACCTGAACAGGTTGATGTGCCTTTAAAACCATTCAATTGGTTATCTTAACTTATTTGGTCCTTTACAACAGAGTGATCAGACTCTCTTCTGTTATAGTTTGCCACTTTAAGTCTTGACACATACAGAAAGGTCGAAGAATATATTAACTGAAACCTGTTAATAAAGATAAGTCTGAAAAATCCATGGAACAAGATATTAATTTTGAATTTCTTTTAAAATTTTTTTTTTTTTTTTAATATTTTTTTTTTTTTTTTTTTCAGTTTATCTTTATAATGATTATCAAACTGCTGACAACAATTTGCCAAAAGAAGTGACAGGGAAATATACGATCACAAAACTTTTGGGGAAGTAAGTATACTGTTACGTACTGAGGTTTTCACTAAACCAAATCAGCATATATTGTTATATACCTTTTTCTTACTCTGGTCATATTTTCTTTTGGCCGGCTTTGGTTCTATCTTCTAACGTCTTGGTCTGGTGTTGTCTTGTGTTGATTTTCTTGGGGACTTCGGGTCTGGTTTCTTATCAGAAGCCCTGTGTCATTGTTAGTTTTTAGGTAATAAACACAAGACTTCGATTTACATTGATGTTACTTTATTTGTAAATCCCCAACCAGACATTCTGCGCAGATGAGACTTACATGTTACTAGCTCAGCTTCTAACTTACTTAGTATCCTTAAACCGGAAGAGGGCCTTCTATGGGGGTTCCGGTTCTCACGATTTATCCCCGGAAAGCAAGGTCAGAGTGAGATCACTCACTCTCAAGGCCATCAGCTGCACTAATCGCCATAATGATTTCTACACTACCTTAAAAATGTATTAGGGATCCAATAATTATGTAACAATACATACAACTTTTATCTCATGGAATTGGTGATAAATTAGAAGTAGAGATTGCGGAGGTTGATGCCAATTTTTATTGGCACAAAGAATGAAATTGTCAAATCGAGTTTTAATTTTGGCTAATGTTATTTGTGATCACTTCACATTAATCTTCTTAGGAGAGACTTGAATTCACGTTTCCCTGGAGTGGTAGTACCTGTTAGGGTCCATCTATGGGTTAAATAGATTTTTTTTTAATTGAATACCCAACAAGAAGGAATAAAAGAAAAAAACGTCTTTGTCATTTAGATTTTTTTAAAACAGTTATGCAGCATGTATATCTTAAAATACTTTTAAATGGGAAAATAATTACTTCCTTATTTGTTTAATTTTACTGCCTACCTTTTATGGTAGGCAGCAAAATTAAATAAGGAAGTAATTATTTTCTCATTTAGACATTTTAAAACAGTTATGTAGCATGTATTTTTAAAAATGCTTTTCAATTGTGGGAATGTATTAAATCCAAAACACTTGTCACCTTTTAAAATTTGCCATGATCTAAACTAGGAAGGCAAAAAATACATGTTTGTTCTATTTGAATTTAAAATATTTTTAATTTTTTTCACCTAATCTAAACTAATTGGGCAGCAAATTTGAAAGGAGGAACCTTGTCTCATGTCTGCATTTGGATACCAATTGAGCATTTATTCAGCAAATCCTATAAGGCAAAATTTCTCCTAGATGCAATCTACACAATTTTTACCAGTCATATGCATGCATGCTTTTTGTGATTTTCCATTTGAAGTTCTATGCCACTCATATCTTTTAATTTCCATTTAATTTAGACAGCATAGTGAAAAAGTTAATACATTTTCTTTGAGTTTTTTTTCTCCACATCTTATATTTCCTGTTGTTTAAAATAGTTTTGTCATAATTTCTTTTCATCAGAATATGAAAAATGAATCCAAAGATGAAAACAATATTATCTCTGAATTTTTGAGATAAGGTTTGATAATTTAGATTATTCGGACTATTGTCCTCATCTTTATTGTTATCTGTATGTTTTGGCTGATGTACCCTTGTCGGACTTGGGAGCCTTCTCAAACTTGGGGATCTTCTTTTTGGACTCAGAGCCTTCGCGAACTCTGGAACCTTCATTTCTTATCGAGTTTGAGATGGCTCCTGAGTCCGACAAGAAATACCTGAAGAAGGCTGGGTGGGTACATTGGCCAAAACATTGTACAGATAACAATAAAGATGAGGACAATAGTCTGAATAATCCAAATAATCCAAAATATTAACTTAGTAGAACTCTAAAGTGATATCTTATATGTTGTGTAATGAGTTTTCCATTCTTTCATTTCTTTTTTTTCTTTCAGAGGTGCCTGTGGAGAAGTTAAACTTGGATTTTCAAAAGGAACCTGTAAAAAATTTGCTATAAAAATAATTCCAAAGAAGAAGTTTTCTTTGACTGATAGGGTTCAGATGGTAAGTGTTTATTACTTATTGTTGTTAGACCAAACCAGAAATATAAAGAATCCTATAATAAACTCTTTAGCAATGGGTATTAACTTGTGCATATTATCATTGTGTTCTTGAATGTTTATTAGAATTACTAATTTTTATTATTACTAGAAATTATTATAGAGGGCTCAATTACTTCTGTAAGAGCTGTATTTATTTATTTATTTTAAATTTAAAAATTTTAAATCATCATAAAAACACGAGACCCAATGATGACAAATAGGGACACTGGTGAATGACAAAACTAAAATGCAAGAACGAATAATGGATCACGTAAACACAAGCCAAAACTCTCTGACGACGAATAACACCGAAAAAGTGATATTCAGAAACTAATGGTTAGACAGACTTTTTATTTGTATTAGTGAATATAAATAAATAAATATTAGAATTACTAAATGTATCGGAGGCGCATGGTGTAATGGTTATTATCGTAGGAAATGGACACGGCGAGGTGTGTTCAAATTCTGGATGTGACTGTTTGCATTTCATATACTGCTAATACCCTTGGGAAAGGTACGAATGCAACTAGTCTCCCTCCAGGTATGGGTAAATAATAGAGTAGACTTTAACCTTCGTATGGCAACCTGTCTAGGAGAAGAAAACTCTTGAGTTGAAACCAAAGGGGCTCTCTTCTCATTAGTCAAAAGTACTTTGAGAACTCCCTTTTTCCACCTAGTAATTCAACTTTTTTTTATATAATTATAATTTTATATTGTTAATTCATATTTGGTGGTGACAATTATGTTCAATTGGTACATTTTATTTCTAGAATTATTATCATCAATTTCAAATAAAGGCAAGTTCTCTATAATTAGAATTTGTTAATTACCTCCCTTGAAAAATTATAATCAAGGTGAGCATGAATGGTCACCAGAATTTGAATTCTTCTTTAGGCTGTTTATGTCCATTTAGTGCAGTTAAGGCTATTAAGAAAGGCATGAATTCACTTCTCCCTGTGCTCTTATTAACATTATTTTTGTTATTTAAAAAAATGATTTTTTACACTTGTTTCAATGAATTCTAAGAATTATTTAAAAAAAATTTTTTAGAATGACCCATCTATTAAGAAAGGCATGAATTCACTTCTCCTTGTACTCTTAATAACATTATTTCTGTTATTTAAAAAAAATTATGTTTTACCCCTATTTCAATGAATTCTAAGAATTTTTTCCTTTTATTTTAGAATGACCCATCTCGTATAATGATAGAAGCAGAGATATTAAAATCTGTCAATCATGTAAGTATAAACTGTTGTGATGCAACAATACCACACTAGCTTCTTAAAAAAAATATGGAAACCAAAAGAAATCATTTGATTTGGTTTCTTTGTTTAATGAAATTTCAACCTTTGTGGCTTATTCAATGCTAAAGCCATTGAACATTCATTTTTTTCTTTTCAGCCTTGCATTATTGGAGTTGAAGAAATTATCGATACTTCGGAAAATCTATTCATTATTCTTGAGCTGTGAGTATTTAACTCTTATTTGTTACTGGATAGTTTCTGTGGCTATCATTATTAAAAGTTAAAGATGTAGTCACTTTTTATTAAAGTTTACAATAATTATATGTATCTAAAGGGTAATTTTTCTTACAATTTATTATAATTAAAAAAAAATGATTCCTATAGCTATTGCCCATCTATTAACAACGTAAACAACAACAATAGTAGTAGTAAATAAAAGACTCAAGAATTTCTGTAAACAATGAGAGAAGGTGAAGAGGAATTACTACTACACCCCTTCCCCCTCTCAATGAAATGTATTCTTTCCTCCTTCATTATAAAGATGTACTCATGAGTTCCATTATTGATTTTTATTGAAATATGATTATCCAGTCCTGTTCCTGAATATTAGCATGACATGTCTGTAAAGTTTAATTATGATTGCATTGTAAAGATGTACCCAAGAATTGTCTGTAGCATTCTAATTATGATTGAATCACTTCTTTCCTCCTCCATTGTAAAGATGTACCCAAGAGTTCCATTATTGATTTTTATTGAAATCCAATTATCCAGTCATGTTCCTGAATATTAGCATGACATGTCTGTAAAGTTTAATTTTGATTGGATCACTGGTGTAGAGGCCAACTGTTTATACAGACAGACAAAAATTGCCATTGCAGCAGATGATTATCAAGATGGGATGGGAAGTTCTTCCACATATTGTGTATCCTCATCATCAGAATATTACTTGTTTCACCCCATGCAACACAGCTCTGTTAGTTAATAATTCTAACATATTCAAGATATTGAAAATTTCATCAAATTAGGGTTAGACTTGTTCTCTTGATGAAATACACAATTTAGCTGAAAGTTGGTATAAGGTTATAGAAAATCAGTAAAAAGTAACTGATGCTTGAAATAAGTTGTAATTCCTGTTCACAAACTCCTACTGGGGTTTTGGAGATAGACTCCCATAATCATATATATTCTGAAACTACATCACCCAAGGTACTTGGTTAAGTATATTTCATTTTAATCAATTACCCGGTGGGTAAAAATCCCTACTGAATTTTTTTTCCCCTTGGATTTATATGAAATTTAAATCATAGGTAAATGACAAGATATGATGACTATTCAAAAAATTTCAGCAAATTTCAATAATATTAATAAGGGTTAAAACTTCCCTATTGTGAAAACTTTGAAAGTTCATAATTTGAGTATTGGAGTCTCTATTATCACAATGTTTTTCTATTAATTAAATGTAAATCAACAAAAAAAAATTTACCTCTCTTTTATAGTAAAATTTGGCTAGTTTAGACATTTTATCTATGAATAAACAAATTTTTGGAAACTTATTCATCAAAATAATGTTTGTCTATTTTTAGCATTGAAGGTGGTGAACTCTTTGATCGAGTAACTTCAATGGGCCAACTCAAAGAAGAGAATGCAAAACTACTTTTCTATCAAATGGCAAATGCTGTTAAAGTGAGTATCATTTTCAGTCATTTTAAAAGAAAAAAAATTAAAACTCATTTTTAGGTAAAGCTTCTTTTTTTTTTTTTTTTTTTTTTTTTCTACTGAAAATGAATTAGGTTCATCATTTTATTAGTTGACGCACAAATGTTACAAATTTTGCATGACTATTTTTTACTTTTCTTCTTGTTAAATTTTATCACAATGTAAACAACTTTTTAATAATATATTTTTTACAGTTATAAATATATCATGTAAGTAAATGTGTAATTCTGTATTTGCCAGTACATATATATATAATTTGTTGTAACAATTTTTCGCAATGCACAGTTCCTACACTCTGATTATAGACAGAAATTCTGGGGAGTAACATTTTGATCCCAAGCAGTGGGCACAGATACTCTGATTATAGGCAGAAATGTTGATCCATACATATCATTTTTGACAGGTATTATGCAATACCGTAATATTATACTCATTCAATACACTGGTATTATGAATGGGAAGTTGTGTACTATATAATATATGTGATATGATAATATTTAGTAAAACTTAATTTTTCAAAAAGTACAGTCTAATTAAGGACTGGATTGCATAAGTAAGCAAATAATAATTATCCAAATGTGTAAATGGACTTTTAATCTTTTTATTTATTTTTTTCCCTTACCAGTATCTCCATGAATTAGGGATCACACACCGTGACTTGAAAGTAAGTATTCATTTATTTATTTATTTTAACTTCTCTTTCTAACACATGGGATGTCTCCAAAATCTGAAAACACCACAGCTCCCATGACTTTCAGAAACATTTTTTTCACACTCAGAGTTGCTGAAGCATGGAACAAACTACCTCCATGCTTCCTGTAATTCGCCATCACTATACCTGTAATTAAAAAGTGATTAGTCTTAATTCTTGTTTCTAGAACATTCCAAATCTGATTCTTATTCTAAACTTTTGACCTAAAAATCCTTAGATTTGATTTAAACCAACTGTCTTCAAGAGGAACTCCTTTAAGGATGACTGCCACACTGTTTCTAATTTTAATCTTTAACCCCATCTGTGTGTGGGATCCATCCATTTATTTATTTGATGACCTGCTCTTAAGTTTTTTAGTTGACCGATCATTCTTTTTTTTTTTTTTTTTTTTTTTTTCTTTATTACCCTCCTACCATAATGTAATAATTTGATGGTTGAAACATTGTGACTATAATAACAATGAAGATGAGGAAAGTATATTACTGTATAATAATAATAATAATAATTCTTCACATAGATATTTAAACAAATATTCCTAGTTGTTAGTAATTTTCTTTTTATAATTGAAATGCTTTTGTTTTGCCAGCCTGAAAATATTCTTTTAGCCACGAACGATGAAAACACATTGATAAAGGTAATGTAATTTTTTTCTTTTCTTTTTCATGTGTGTGTGTACATGTAAAAGTTAAAATGTCTCTGACTGGTTTTATTTCTGTAGAAGGTTTTATTCTTCATAACATTTTGAATGCTGTACTTATTGGAGAGAATCTTAATCTTTATTTTATCTTTTGTTATTGAATAATTTTGCTAAGCCCATTTTCTGATGAGGGTTACTTAAATTTATTCTAGAATAAGTTTAACTTTAATTTACTGTATTTCCTTTGGTACGAGTATGAAATGCAAACACCTATTTCCTTGGATAATCTATTACAATCTTTCCAATAATTTCAGGTAACTGACTTTGGTCTTTCTAAGTTCTTTGATGCTGGGAGTATACTGAAGACCTTTTGTGGCACACCACATATGTGGCTCCTGAAGTGCTTTCCTCAGCTGGCAGTGGTTCATACACAGAAGCAATTGACTGCTGGAGTTTAGGAGTCATTCTCTTTGTTTGGTAAGTAACATATTTCTTCTCATCTAAAAAAAAAAATTTGTAGTTTGTAGTAACAATAACATGGACCCTATGAAAAAATTGATACCTGATGAAATAAATGCAGAAAATGTATTTAGATTACCTTTTTGGGCTTCAATTACTCAAACAAGAACAACAACCACAATGTGAAACATGTCAAACACCTATTCATAGAATGCAGGGTTTTTGCTCACATCAGAAACCGTTATTTTAATGCAAACAATATGAAAGATCTATTATAAAAAGTGGACCTTTAGGCACCCCTTTTTGATCTGGATTAAGAAAGGACATGATTTTTTATACCGTCAAAATCCGGTTGTTTTAACAGACAATTTTTAGATTAAAAAAAAAATTATAAAACTAACCCCTAACCCTAACCCCCTAACAGAGAACCGGATATTGACGGTGTAAATGAAAAACATGTCCTTTCTTAATTGAGATCAAAAAGGGGTGCCTAAAGGTAATATGGTCTGAAAAAGTCAACATAGAAGACATTCTGTTCTTTTTGAAGGAAATAAAATTATACCATAGAATATAGACATGAACCTAATCAATACCATACATGATCCCCAATGATGCTAACATGTTAAAACCAATTACTACAAAAGTGTAAATATAGATACACAACATATATTACTTCCCAGATGCTAGGCATTCCATAACCCCAGACGAGTTGATATGCCGTTAAAATCAATCAATCCAACAACCAAATTTTTGGGCTTCAAAGTTTTATACTATTATTACTAAGACTGAGTGGGAGATATTTTCTATATTCAAAATATTTTTTGTATTTATAGAACCAAAGATATTTGAATTTACAGGACAATTTTTTGCAAAAGAATTTTTTTAGAAAATTAGATAATTATCAGATTTGAGTATACAGCAGGAAAATAATACATTATTTGAGTTTCCCCACTCACTAAGTATCAAAATAATTGCCAAGGAAATTACCATCATTTTATAGTATTTAAATGAAAATACATTGAATAGTCTTGTGGTAAACTTTGATTCACTTTAAACCCTGGTGGGTGGTTGGGGGTGGTGAGCCTAGCCTATCAACCTTTACTCTATAGCAGTTATCTAAATGTTTCTTGTTGCTGTATTTCTGATATATATTTTTTCTATTTACAGTTTGGTTGGTTACCCACCATTTTCAGAAGAAAGAAAAGATATGAAGCTCCCAGCACAAATCCTTCATGGAAATTATTCCTTTCCAAAACAATACTGGGGACACATCTCAGATGAAGGTAAGTTCAAGAAACAAAACGTGTAAAAAAAAACATTAATATAATGTAAGCAGCTTCAACTAAAATTTGATTTGCTGATTCTATTTTCCATACTCCTCCCCTTTTTCTTCCCGTCCTTCCCTCTTTCTTCCCCTCCTTCTCTTTCTTCCGTCCTTCCTCCCCTCCTTCCCTCTTTCTTCCCGTCCTTCCTTCCCTCTTTCTTCCCGTCCTCCTTCCCCTCTTTCTTCCCGTCCTCCTTCCTTTCTTCCGTCCTTCCTCTTTCTTCCCGTCCCTTCCTCTTTCTTCCGTCCTCCTTCCCCCTTTCTTCCCGTCCTTCCCTTCCTTCTTCCTCTTCCTCTTCCCGTCCTCCTCATCTTCCTTCTTTCCACTTTTGAATACATTCTAAACTTTTGTAACATTAGAATTAAATTAACTTTCAAATAACAACCATAACTACAATTAACAAAGTTAATGTTTTGTGTGTGGAATTTGGAAGAAATTAGTTACCTTCATTCAGCTTTTCATTTTGTTTTTTTTTTTTGTAGCCATTGACCTTGTGAAAAGACTTATGACTGTGGATCCATTAAAACGAATCACATTGAAAGAAACATTAGAACACCCATGGTTTGTAAGTACCCTCTCTCTCTCTCTATCTCTCTCTCTCTCCAGCTCATATCTATCTCTTCTATTAATTGTGTGTGTGTGTATATGTGAAGTGATTAAAAAAGGTATTACAATGTACACTTTGCTATTAGAAATTTAGAATATAGAATAGTCTTTTTGCAATTATTAAAATTTTTTTTTTTTTTTTTTTTTAAGATATAAATTTATGAAATTCTGAAACAACAAAAAAGGAAACTAATTATGGTCTGCTCAAGGAGTGAGTTCTAAGACGTAGAGTTCTGTGGAAAATTTCACAAGTTGACAATTGAGGAATTAAAGGAACATTTTGAAAGAGGCCTCACAAACATTGTGTAAACTTGCAAAAAAAAATTTAAATTTAGATTTAAAAAAATAAAATTAGGGGTAAATTAGTCAACTATAGTAAAATGATTTAGAAACTGGTTTTCTTGATTATCACAAAAAAATGTTTTTGGACAAAATAGTCACCAACAATGAAAAATGGATTTACTAAGCTTAGCTGTGGCACAAAGCCAGAGGTATGGGGCATCCAATGAGAATCAAACTTATTAATAATGGTCTGTTAATCTAGCTTGCTAACCATTGCACTCGGTGACCTGAGTTCAAATTCTGGACAAACCTGTTGCTAATACTCTTGGGAAAGGTATGCATCCAACTATTCTCCCTCCAACTAATAGTAGGGCAGACTGGACTCTTTAACCTTGGTTAGAAAACCAGTCTAGGAGAAGCAAAACTCTAAATTCAAACTTGTTAAACTGCTTATAAAATGACCTCATTATCACGTCCTACTTGTGCAAGGAGAGTACTCAAAATGGATTTATAAGAATCCAAAATTGATCCAGGACAACTATCAACATTTCAATCTACTGAGGGAGGTGTCTGTTTGGTAAGTTCTAAGAAGAATTCTTTGTTAATTGCAGGAAGCTGATTAAAGTATTACTGCACAACACTACAATGAGCAAGTGGCTTGACTGAATGATAAATTAGAAAGGAAAGACCTTTTTTTATGGGCAAAGAAGGGTTATTTCCTATAAGTCCAACATAAACAAAGGGGAACCACTCTTGACTGATAAATTATTTAGTTTCCCATTAAACTAACCTTAACCATAACTTCTTTTTTCCTAGTAGATCAATAAATAAATAATTTATCAGTCAAGAGTAGTTACCCTTTGTTTATGTTGGACTTATAGGAAATAACCCAGAAAAGTTAATTAGTAATTTTGCTGCATGACAACACCCATCCTTATGTTGTAGATGCGCCAAATTGGTCATGAAAGAAGAAGACTTACCTCCAAGAATGAAGTGTGTTCACATATGCCTGACATGCTAGAAGAGTGAAAAACTCTGCAAAAGAAACATGGTTGCTCCACAGCCATAATTTAAGAGGCATCATCTCTGAGCTTGAGAGAATTGGCGAGATTAGGTTGAGGTGTATGCAAATTTCTCTGAGACAAGCTACACAATATTTTGGAACTTGGCATTATGAGCGTGCTTTGTTCGTGGAAGGCTGCTGTATTCATATATGTACCAAACCATCTGTGCAAACAGGATGTGACACAAAGTCAATTTCTTAAGTGGAGTTTAACAGGCTGAAATTTAGAGTTTTCCTTCTCTTAGATCAGTTGGCATACAAAAGTTAAAGAGCTCAGTCTGCCCTACTATTTACCTTTAGCTGAAGAGAAATAGTTAGATTCATACCTTTCTCAAGAGTATTAGTACAATGGGGAAATGCATACAGCCTTGACCAGGATTTGAATTAGTTACATAATCCATTTCCTATGATGATAAACATTAAACCACATGCTTGCAGATTTCAGTGTTGGAATTTTGTTGTTGTATGTGAACTCAATTATTCAACTTAAAATTGATTCATTGGGTCAATTTTTCAACAGTTCTTCCATATGTAGTGTATTTTTTTTAACTATTATATTGAAATCCTAGTTTTTTACCAGAGCTTTAAATATCAGCCACTAGAATAAATGGATTATTGGTAAATTTATTTTATCAGATTAACTGCTCTAATTAATTTAATTTGGTTTCCCTAACTTTAACTCTTTTTATTAAATTCTTAAAAACAATGATTAAATTCAGAATGTAGCTGCAAATAATTAACATGCAATAAATTTACTACACGATGAATTTAAGATACAAAAGTATTTTCCTGACCTCCCACCAGGCTGGATTGACACAAGGACTTTTTAAGGTGGGTAGCCATGCACAAACTGAAGTTCTTGCAGTGGCCCGTGCAAAAAGTGCATGATCCTTTTGGCATTTCCCTTTAGGGGTGCCTCAGGCATTGGGCAATAAACCTGGCCCTGCCCCATTTAGATGAAGGGCCAGGTGGTGCCTGGGGGAATGGCCCCATGTGTTCACATGATTTAATTTATTTTACTGGTCCAGAAACCAAAGCCCTTGTATGCACTGTAAGTAAATATACACACACAGAAATAATGGGGGGATACTACTATTTCCTCCAGCCCAAAAGGCTCAACATTATCATATTTATATTTAAGTGATCTAACAAATTACAAAATAGAAAGAATTAAGAATTTAAGAATATTTTAGATATTTATACATACTAGCAAATATATGCACCCTCCGGGTGCAAGTATTAATGTCATAAAATATCATATTAAATTAGAAAGTCTGAATAAACTAGATAAGAATGCAGATAATATGATTTGAAACAGAGAGGGGTATAATCGAAAAAGAAAACAGCTATAGCTTCCTCTTCCATCCCCCCGTCTGTCCTTGCTAAACTTTTCTAATTTAACTATTTAGTTAAATAAGAAAGTAAAGAATAAAATTAGTTATTTCTTTTTGTTAATTGATTTCTTTTAAGATTTATCTCGGAGATTTTTTCTCATATTCATTAAGATAAAATCAAATAATTAGAAATCAATGATACTGAGCACATATTTATTAAAATCAAATTTTAAATATCAATATGCAAATTAGCCTTCCCGTTCACACTGTAAAGCGCTTTTTGTTATACATATAAGTACAATTGCATGTTATTAGTACGTAGATATGACCAGCAGTATTAATAATGAAAAACAATTTTATTAATAATTGAGGCTTAAATAAAAATGATTCATGGAGAATGTGATGTATAATAACTAAATGGATAGTGACTTCAGTAGTGATATAGTTTCGGTTACAGACAAACAAACACATAATCTCCATTATAATAAGATTTTGAATTCATACTATTTTCTTTTTTTTTTTCTCTTTTCTCTAGAAGAATGATGATGTTGTTGATAAAGCTCATCAACTCATGCACCCAAATACAAATGGAAACTGTAATTCAACATCGCCTGTGAGTAGAAAAAACTCTTTGATTTTTTTTTTAATATACTGAGATGTTTAGGTAAACCAACCATGATATCATAAATACAGGGTGTGGCAGAAATACCTTTTAAAGCGTCACTTGTGTGGTGCAAGTGAACATAGGCAAGTAGTAATGGTAGCTCCATCTAGCTAATTTTTTTAAAATTAAACATTTTTTTTTTTTTTAGATACAATCAGTTATGATCCTGGCTTGGAACAGTGGCACACCATGTCGAAACGTTTTTAAGACTGGTGAATCTGTAAAAGCTACACGGAAAGCTTTTGGTGCTCATTTCATATTACGTGTAAATGATACTGTTCTGGATAGAATTTTCAACCCATAGCAGTATTAGATTTTCTATCAGAAATAGCATTATTCCAATGTAATGTGGAATGTATTTCTGCAACACCCAGTAGAATTTATTAACCAAATACATCAAAACTTTCACTCATCTTATGATTACATATAATTACACAGCAAATATCAAAAGCATATATAGAAACTGTAAATGATTTTACTGTAAAAAAAAAAAATGAAAAGAAAGTATTGTCAGTAATGAAGAATTATTTCTATTTTTATGTATTTCTTTTTGTGAACCTTGATATCATGGGTATCAACATTTTCATACATTCTAATGCTTAAAAAATAAAGGGAGGTAACTATGAAAGTTTAACATCTGTAATATATTCATTTAATTTTAGGTGTAATTTTTGTCTTTTTTTTTCTCTGTAGACATCCAGGAAACGAAAAAGATCAGAAGAAGAAGAAGAAGAAACAACAAATAAGAAAATTAGAAAATAATCATATCACGTCACCAGAAATTTTCATCTTTTAAAAATTCATTTTAAAAAAACGTGTACATTTTAGACTTTTACATTTCAAATATCTTATCTCGATTACATTGTCCAGTCCAAAAAACTTTTTAATATAAGCATTTTTCTTGAAAATTATACAAAATTTATAGTGATTTTTACAATCTCAATACAAAACCATGAAATGGAAAATGAACTTAAAGTTTTTAAAGATGCTTGTTTTCCTAGAAGTATTTTTTTTTCCTTCTTGAATTTTTATTTTCAAGAGATTCTGTGTTATGTACAAATGTTAGCATCTTTAAAAAGATTCTAATGATGTTATGAATAATGGAAATTGCTGAAGAATTTGGAATTTTTGTTTTTAATTTCAACGCATTTAATTGGGGTGGAACATACAGTTGTCAAATTTCTTAAGAAGTATCCGGTGAAAGCAAATTTTGCCCAGAAACACTTAACTCTACTGCACTGTATGTTTGTATGTGTGTTTCTTGTTTGATCATTGAATATCTTCAATTTAAAAAAAAAAACATCTTTACTGGCTTTTATGTTTTAATGATCAGGAAAAGATATGTTTCAGAATTTTTTTTTTTTTTTTTTTTTTTTTTTTTTTTAAGCATTCATTTTATTTTTCATTTTTTGAGAATTTATAATTTTTGTGGTGAATTATGAATTCAAACCATTGTTTTAATTTTTTTTTTAGTATAAAGTTGTCTTGTCTTTAAATGAAAAGGCCCCTTCAATTATTTAGATTGCTTGCAGAATGACCAATATAGAAGAGTGGTTAACAAGAATGTCCTACCTTATATCAGTGTAGTGAGTTTGATTTTCATTGTGTGCCTCATAAACACACTTGTGGCCTTGTATTAGACTAATATTAGACAATATAATAACATGGAATAGTTAATGATCAGAATTGTTTAGTTGTTGAGATGTTGTAGAAAATAGAACCGGACTCACTCTTTTCTCTACTTGATTCATTTGGATATTAGATGGAGAAAAAGAAAGCAAGGATAAATAAGGCATAAGATTTTATTATTTCAAATTGTTTGATTTCCAGTAATGTGGTTATTGCACCTCACCTTGTGCATCTTCAAGTGCTAACCATTTGAAAGACAGAACAACCAGAATGGAAATATTTCAATGCTGATTTCACATTTCTTGCACAAAGAATATCATGGAGTGTTCATGTCATTCATGAATGGGAAAAATGTTATAGTTTAGACATGTCATTCATAAAAATGGGATTTAGCCCAGGCATATCATTCATGAAAAAGAAATAAATGATATAGCTCAGACATGTCATTCATGGGGGAAAATATATAGCTTAAGCATGAAGCCAAAAAGAAACTCCTAAAATTGTTCAGTGTATTGGTGGACCAAATGAAGAGACCAAAAATGTTACTTTCAAAAAGCAAGGTAAACTCAGGGGTAATGTATTTTTTTTTATATCCATGTATACAAAAGGAACTGTAGTACTACCTATTCTTGGAGTTCTTTAAATGACTTACTTTTTAGTTGCTTTTTGTGTGTGTGTGTAAGCAACACAGTGTTAGTTTTTCTCTAAAACCACTATTCTTTGGAATTTAAACATTTTTTTTAATGTGTGTAGCATGTAGATAGATGTTCTTTCCCTTTCTTCATGAGGGATGATATACACAACCATCTACTTTGTCTGAAGTTCTGGTCACTGTTTATTCATTAAAATCAAAACCTCATGGGTGCTATCATAGTATATGGTCTACCATATTGTTTCTAATGCAATGTGCACAAACAAGAATATGGTAGACCTCAAATACTGAGGTAGACAGCATACCCATGTCTTGAATGTGCTTTGTTTGTTTGTTTTTTGTTTTTTTTCAATTTTTTAATTTTTTTTTACACATTTCTGCTATTAACCAAAACTAACTCGGTCGGTAGAGTGTCCAACTAGGAACCACAAGGTTCCTGATTCGATACCAGCCCTCGCCAACTCAGCGTATGAGTAGCACAGGGATCTGTGCGGTAAAGTAAGGAGCTGATAATAGGAGTGGCACTCCACCTCATGCAAAAACAATCGCCTTGGTCTAGCACTAGTGAAAGGGAGATAGACTCCCTCGCTGTCTGGCTGATACCGACTTTAGGCCAGCCCACCGACTTAACTTACTTTACTTACCTGACATCAGCCACTGCCCCTCCCTTGCTGACTGGTCTTTTCTCCACCAATCACTAAATGGTTAATCCCTACATCTAATTTTTTTTCTTTGGGGTTAGCCTAAGGCAGTGTTTCTCAACTGGTGTGCTAAGGTGCACTAGTGTACCCTGAAAGGTTCCCAGGTGTGCTTCAAGTTTTTCTTGTAATGAAAGATTAATTTATGAATTTTGTTTATATTAAACAAATCTGTATTTTTAAAAGGATACAGATACCAAAACGTCTTGAAGTAAATGCTTATTTCAAGAACATCTTTTATTTGCCTATTTTGCAATTTTAAGGCTAATTTTATTTCATTGAAATTCAAAGTATATTCCAGAGTTTTAATTATTCTCCATATGAGCCCTAAAGTAAAAAAGGTTGTTGAAATTTATAAGGACAAGTGAAAATAGAGAAAAGAGTGAAAGATTTTAATATTTTTTTCCTCTGTTGTGAGTCTATTTTCTATGATACTTCTAACCATTAGATAGATATTAATATTAATAATGATATTGATATTAATAATGATATTGATAATAATGATATTAATAATGATAGATATTGATATTAATAATGATATTGATATTAATAATGATATTGATATTAATAATGATAATGATATTAATATTAATAATGATATTAATATTAATAATGATATTAATATTGATATTAATATTAATATTGATATTAATAATGATATTGATATTAATAATGATATTAATAATGATATTGATATTAATAATGATATGATATGATATTGATAATAATGATATTGATGATATTGATAATAATGATAGATATTGATATTAATAATGATAATATTGATATTAATAATGATAATAATAATAATAATAATGATATGATATTAATAATGATGATATTGATATTAATAATGATATTGATATTAATAATTGATATTAATAATGATAGATATTGATATTAATAATGATATTGATATTAATAATGATATATTGATATAATAATGATATTGATAATAATGATGATATTAATAATGATAAATATTGATATTAATAATTATAATATTAATATTAATAATGATATTGATATTAATAATAATAGATATTAATATTAATAATGGTATTTCTAACCATTAGATATATATTAATAATTCCACAACTTTACTTTTTGTAATAGTAAATAATCAATAAAGTGTTTTTATTTTTATTTTTTTTATTGTAGATCAGTGGTTAGCATGCTAGTTTTGCATTATTACCATGGTGAGTTTGATTGTCAGTGAGTGCCTTACATTTGTGGCTGAGTACCAGACAAAGCTAAACTTACTGGATTTATTAAGTTTGATTGGCTGACTTGAATTTCGTCAGTGGTTACTTTATTTACAAATTCCATGCATACATAGAAGATATGTGATGTGTTGCAAAAGAAAACAAAATTTTAAAACTGCAAGCTAATGAGATATTTTAGCAGGCTTATGATTTAAATGTTGCCATAACAACCTTGATGTTTTGTATAAAAAAAAGCAAACAAAACTGTATCACACCATATTACTTAGTATTGACCTATATGTACTACAATGAATGCTTGTTTTTTTCTTTGTTTTTTTTTTCTTTCTCTCCCCAATTTGAATGATTGAAGAACAACATGTTTGTGTGAAATTGTTTCAAATTAGGAAGAACTTTCATGGAGACTTTTTGATATCCCAATGGACCTGGGGGTGGATTGTTTTTCAGTCATACACAATATCATGAATAGTACCAGCATTTCAAACTGGGAAGAACATTTACCAAAGATGATCTGTTTCTGGACAAAAATCACATGGATTCTCTTTCAGCTATCCTCGCCTTCTCTGAAATTTTTCCCTACAGACCCCCCACTTTATTTCAGATTCAATGTAATATATTGCCTGGTCAATGATTTCCCACCTAGGAATGCGTGGGTGTCAAACATGGGCCTGAAAATAAAAACAGGATATTGCCTGGAACGCATTAAACTGACCTTTGACACCCGGAAAATGCAGGTGTACATTGACATTGCATAGGCACAGAAAATGTGTAGGTGTAGCCCATAACCAATGAAAACAGGCTGTGTGAGTGAGGAGGTGTGTCTACAGGAAAACTGCATAGGTGTCATGATCAATGTGGCGTGACCCTGTTGAGCTGAAGAATTATAAAAAGCCCATAGAAATCTGGGTTGAGCAGATCGAGATCACTTGCAGTCAGAACTCCTGAAGGCTCCTGTGTATGTGCATCCTCTGCCGACAACTCTCAGTCTACACACAATCGAAGAATAAAAATATAATTTTATATTTTTATATATACAAGTGTTCTGTGTTTTTTGTCGGGTCCAGTGACAGTATATAACAGACAAGATAGAAGAAATTGCATTATGAGGTTTGCACACTATTCCTCAATATGATTTCCACAATATTTCATTTGTAGGGCGTATCAGTGATGGAGGTGACTATTTCTTCTTGGAATTTTTAGGTGAAGCAATAAATTTGTTTTTAAAAAGATTGTACTTTTTTTTTTTCTTTTTTTTTTTTTTTTTGTGTGTGTGCATTGTTGAAAGAAGTTGTTGCCTTACAGAGTTAAGAACCAAGGAACATTTTTTTAATTTTTTTTTTTATTAGATGATTTACCAAATTCTTTTGTGGGGTTTTAATTTTTTGTAGAATAAATGAAATAGAGCTTTTACTTTTTTTGTTTGTTTTTTGCAAATGGGACCTATATGTTTTATTTACTCAAAGATTTTTTAAAGAAATGTTTTCTGGTTGTTTTGTTTGTTACCATAAAAGGAAAATATCTGTAGGAATATGTATTGGGACAAGTCAATCAAATTGCCCCTGCAATGTCCCAGGAATAAGTAAATAAAAATTAAAAAAAAAAAAAAAAACAAAGTTACTAGTTTACTTAAAGAGTGGTAGTAGTTACTATCTGAGATTTGGAGTGTTATTTGATGAATTATTTGGGACTATTTAAGGATGAGTGGAAGTTCCCTCTTTCACTAGGGCTGTCTGTTTTCCACATCACGTCAAAATGCATTTCCATTTTGGTCTTTTTCTCCATGTTGGCCTGAAACACTTGACAATTTCATTTTCCTATTGTCATGGAAGTCTTCTGAGTGGTTGTTTCTGGTCTCTTGGATACCACTTGACAACTGCACAGGTCCACCTGTTGTCTGTGAACCTTGAGACATATCTGGCCCAGAGGAACTTCTGCTTTCAGTATTCTGTGATCACATCCTTCACTCTGTTCTGCTCTTGAATTATTTTGTTTTCGATGTATTCATGCAATGATGTTCCCAGCATCGATCTTTCCATACAAATGCAAAGAAGAGTGGTACCCAGAGTTGGTCACACTGCCAAATATTTTAAATTTTGTTTTGCAAGAGCTAGTTATCACGTTTCTGTGTTTTTATTTTTAGACGAATGCATTTGTATAGTTGTAAAATATATATATATTTTTTTAAATTCTCTTTTTAAATTAAAATTTTTTTAAATATTTGATGAAAAATTTATTTCTACCTTATAGGCAAGTCTTTCTGGGCTTTCCCTGTCAGTATCCTGTATACACATATTTACAAGACAAACTTAAAACTTATGAGAGCTTTTGCATAACAAAAATCATTTTTCCTCCACAATAATCTTAAAAGAAAATGTAGCCGATTTCATTTTGTATAAACAAAACATCTACAAATTAACTTTGTATATTTTATGCTTTAAGTAGTAGATGCAATGTTAAACTGTTATATCCTCTCAGTGGGGTGTCATATTATTACCATTGGGCTGTTTATAGCTAAGCTTGTCCATTTTGTAATTCAGATTTTTAGTATGTTGATTCTTCAACAAATGTGAAAATAATATTTTCAATTTTGGGTGACTTTTTTTTTTTTTTTTTTTTTTTTTTTTTTTAAGAGTAGATGGTTTATTTTTTTTTAAAAAGTGTGGAGGTGTTTGTGGTGTAATGATTATTATCATAGGAAATGGACACTGACCTGAGTTCAATTCCTGGACAAGGCTGTTTGCATTTTCACATAACACTAATACCTTTGGGAAAGGTATGCATCCAACTATTCTCCTCTTCAAGTAGGGCAGACTGGGATCTTCAACCTTGGTATGACAACCAGTCTAGGAGAAGGAAAACTCTGAATTCAAACCTGTTAAACTCCGCGTAAAAATTGACGTGTTGCACCCTGCTTGTGCGGAGGGGTTGGGTAATACATTTTTTTATTATTTTTTTTAAATAAATTTTTTTTTCTTTCTGTCTACAGAGGAAAAGGTTTACTTTTTGATTTTGAAGCTTTGAAACTTACCAAACAAAATTGGAATAATGATCCTTTTCTGTGACCAAAACAAAAACTTAGATCTCTTGATGGAATAGTATTTTTTTATTTTTTTTTTTTTTTTTTTTGTATAAACATTTTTTTCTATTGGTTGATTTTAATCCATGTCTGTAACAACTATTTGCTTTTTTCTGCATCCATTATTGGATTTTATTTACTTGTCATGGACACCGTATGCTAAAAATATTATTCAGTGATTTAAAACAAAGATGATATAATATAAATGACCTATGTTGATTTTTTTTTTAATAGTCTTCTTTAAAAGACTCTGTGTGTGTGTGTGAACAACATAAGGCAAAATAGTAGACAAAAAATAATTAAAAGAACCCAGAAGTTTGAATTTTACTAGCTGAGGTTGCTTGTAGTCACTTTGCAAAGTCTTTGGGGAAGGCATATACCAATCTCTCTTGGCAGACTTCTCCATTGCCAGTTATTCTGATCAAAGTCTTGTAACATGAGTGGACTAAGAAGATAATGGGTTAGTGAACACTTAGGGAAGCCATTCTCCCATAATTAATCTCCTTACCTATGAAGTATCAGTGAAAAAAAAAATGTTATACTCATTGTGTATTATACTGTGTCAGCTGTGACACATTTTGTATATGAGTCCTTTTTTTTTTTTTTTTTTTTTTTTTATTCATTAAAAAAATAAATGTATAACATTCCACAAGTCTTGTTTTTGTTTCTATTTTGTTATTAATGACCTTTCCAGTTTTTTTGGGTTTTTTTTTACTTGAGGTTGTGTCAATTTAAGGTGAATGATGGCATGATACTAGCTGAAGTACCCATCATTGTCAGGTAAAAGTTTAAGAATTAAATTGCAGATGATTATTTTACAATCTTCATGGTAAAAAAATTTACACTGAATGGTTACAAATAGTAATTTTTGCTATAAAAGATAAATCCACAGCAAAAACTTCATTTTCTTTTTAATGTCATGGAGTTAATTTTTGTTCCATTTCAAGGAGTTTGGTAGAGAATATTTTTAATTTGAGTGCCACATAAGAGAATTCCTGAAACATTTATTTATTTATTGTTAGTTTTAAATAATCAATAACACTATAAATTTTTTTATAGCTTCAGCTTGAAGTACTAAAGATAATTTAATTGTTTTTTTTCTTTTTAAGCTTGGAAATATAAATTTAATGATTAGTTATGTTTGAATGAAAACCTCCTTCCCCTGAGTCCAATAAATATGCTTTTCAAATTTGATAATTCTACATCAAATGATTTGGCTGTCTACAGATGATATACATAACCATTTCCCAATGATTAATATAAATTCAAGTTCACTGTTTTGAAACTTTCTTCTGTCTTAGGCTTTATAAATTGAAATGGTAAATAACATTAGGATAAATAATCAAAAATATTACTAAACAAAAAAAATTGATTGGAAAAATTGAAGATTCACTTTTTATAAAAGTAGCTAATTTTGTTGGTAGATATATTTATCTCTATTCTCGAGAAAAAAATTAGTTAACTTTTTAGGTGGGTGGTTTGATTTACAATAAAGCTAATGTTACCAGTTTGCAAAAAAGTCAAGGTTGATAACAATACTATCTTAAATTTTATGATTATTCTTGGTTATCAACAAAACAATTGTTTATTTAAAATTAAAAATAAAAAACAATTCAAAACGAGTTATTAAAAATAAGATAGAAAATGAATAACAAAGTTTTATTATTCAATCTTATTTTTTTCTAATAACTTTATTTTTTTAAATTTTAATTTAATTTAATTTTTTTTTTTTTTACTAAGTTTAAAAAAAAAATTTTTATAAATTTTCTTTGCATTATGAGACATAACTGACACATCTACTTGACAGTAGTATTTAATGAACGGATCTGATAGTCATGTGAGTTGATGGCCGAGGTAGTTGCAAACCCAGGATTTTGAATGCAAAATTTTTAAGGCAAAGATTGGTTCATTACACTCTTCCATTCCATTTGACCTTTTACCATTCTAAAAATCTCTCTCTCTCTCTCTCATGAGGGGACATTTATCTGCTTTATAAACATTGAAATGATTTAATATACAGTTACCAAATTTAATATGCATTGGACTCTGAAACCTGTGTTCAAATCTTGAATGTGGCTGTTTGTATTTCACATAGCACTAATATCCTTGGGAAAGGTATGCATCCAACTATTCTCTTTCCAGCTACACTTTCATTTCAGATATGGGACTTGAGCATTGCTATAATTCTCAAAATTCTGTCACAGCCCAATAGAGTGTATCCTGATCTTGAACAATGCTGAAAAGGTGATCAAAAATACCTTATTTAAAGACAGTATTAGGATGTCTATAAAAATACTCTTTTGAAAAACTTTTGGATTTCATTTCAGAACAATATAAGAAAGCCAAAGAAAATATTAGCTAAAACATGTTGATAACAAAGGCAATATAGGGAATAAAAACTTATACAATTGGGGTTAAATATATAAAGAGAAAATTTAAGGTTTTGCTATTTAGTGTCATGGATAAGATAACCCATTTAATGTGTTATGCCAGTGTCTAGTATAAATAAAGGAAATTTTGTTCAATTCACACACACACACACACACACACACATATATATATATATATATATATACACTTATACATATTCTTGATTTCTATGAAAATAAAAATTTAAAACATGCAATAAAGACTTTGTATTTTTATTAATCTTTTTATGAATAAAATGGTTACAGTGAACAGGTTAATGTTGTTATTTAACTAGGTGTTTTTCTTTGTTGGTAAAATTGTAGAAATTGGTGGGTTATTCAATGCCAAATTGTGTGTTTGAGATAAATTTGACATTTATATTTGGTTATTTTTCTCCGTAGGTTGGAGGTATTGATGCACACTATGCATCATTTAAAAGATTGAACCCTTCTTCATATACTTGATGTCAGATAGAATGGGTGACAGGAACCCACTTGAATCATGGAAGAGAATAACTTGTATCATGATGGTGCCGGCCATCAAAATAAGGGGATTATGGTTGCTGCCCAATGCTCCCTGAACACTTAAAAAACAATCAGGCATGAACTGGAGAATTGCAATGGAGGCTACGAGGCTGTAGCTAGAAGAAAGCAACATAACAGATGATCTGATAGTGTTCGTACAGCAGAATTCCTCAGAAATTTGCAGAAAAAAGTGTCGGTGGCCTCCGAACTCCCCAGATCTTAACCCCATGGATTATTATGTATGGGGCGCTGTTGAGAAAGACACTAATCGCCGTGCCAGTACTACAGAAGCCCAGTTAATCGATAGAATTAAGGTAGTTTTTGAGACCTTTCCCATTGAAACTGTAACATCAGCTTGCTCCTGGTTCCTGAGCAGGATTGAGGCTGTGATCGGCACTAATGGTGGTTATTTTAAGTGAAACTTTTTGACTGTGTAATTTCCATGCCTGTTGAATTTCTTTACAATCCATTAAATTTTGTAGTTACCAAGTACTTTTTCTTTTTCCTTATAAAACTGTCAAATTTCTCCCGAACACCCTGTATGTATATGATTTGTTTAACTTTATGTTTATTAATAAATTGGTAAATTCTGTTAGATCTTTCATTAACTTCATGTGTATTAATTGGTAAAAATAATTATGTTAGTTGGTTATTTTGTTTAATGACATATCAACCCTTGTGGGCTATTTAATACCAAATCTCTGGAAGTGAATAGTTGGTAGATAAATATTTTGGTTTTGTTTTATAAACTGGTAGAAATAATTTTCATAAACTTGCAAACACATCCATTTGACCCATAGATGGAACTCTAACAGTTATTACCACTCCAGGTCAGAGTGGACCAGGAAGTAATAGCAATGAAGGGATATACTTTACACTCCCCAGAACTCCAAAATTGGAACCTCACCACCAGATGCAGTTTAGTGTCATACACAGGGCTCTAAATGGGTAGAAATAATTTCTATGTTAGATCTTTCATTAACTTCATGTGTATTAATTGTTAGAAATAATTATGTTGGTTGGTTATTTTGTTTAATGACATATCAACCACTGTGTTTTTTTTTGTATATGATTTGTAAGTGAATAGTTTATTTTGATTTGCTTTTGTTTTATGAACTGGTAGAAATAATTTTCATTGCAAACAGATCTACTTGACCCATAGATTGGACTCTCACATGTACTACAACTCTGGCTCAGTGCACCTGGGAGTAATGACAATGGATGGGTACTTCACACTCCCCAGAGTACCAAATTGGAACCTAACCACTAGATGTAGTTTAGCATCTAAAGACACTAAATTGGCAGAAATAATTTTTGTTACATTTTTTGTTAACTTTATGTGTATCAATAAATTGGAAGAAATAACTTCATATGTATTAATAAACTGGTGCCTGAACATCATCAGTCACTGCCTTCTTGCACTTATATGATGAAAAGGGTTGAGTGTTTGCCATAAGAGCAATTTGAAGAATACAGTAGGGACAAACATAGATTCTAGGGCTTGACATGACTACCCAATTGATTGGATCGGGCCTCACCAACTGCTCGTCTAGCCTAAGTAAGGGCTGAGATGGAGTGCTGCATCTCATGGACAGCTCAGCTACTATACTTCTATCCTCAGGCATTATGGGTCACCACCCAGGTGGCCCCATGGGGGAGTGGTTTTACCCATCTGCAGAGGTGCAGTCGTTGTATTGTACAGTCCCAGCTACCAGGCCAAGTAGAAAATAGTTATTTCAAAATATGGTGACAACTGACAAATAAAATGTGTATTTTAACAATGTTTGTCAAGGAAAGGCTCATGGAATCACCACATAAAAGTAAAATCTTGAATACTTAAAAAAACAATTGCAAGAAGTTAGTTTTCTAATTCCATTTGATAATAATAATGATAATAATAATAATGATAATGAAATTAATTGCATATAATGCTCAAGTGCACCACAACTCATCAAAGTCTCATGTATAGTACATAGAATAATGTAATAATGTCAGGAACATGAATAGCGTACTGTAATAATATACATGTATGTGTGTGTGGAGGGGGTATCAGGTATAGTTTTGTTGAATTACAGGAAGCATGGAGGTTTTTAAAGATGCAGTGTTTTGGCAGCCTACAAGGATGCAGGCAGTTTATTCCATGCCTCAGCAACTCTGAACATGAAAAAATGTTTCCGATAGTCATATGAGCTCTGCTGCTTTTTGACTTTATGGAATAAGTTGCCATTAATAAAAATAGGCATTTGTTTGTAGGAAATATAATTTCTAAGAGTTAGGGTTAGGAATTTATAGTTTAGTAGTTAGTAAATTTTCTACAATTTCAAAATATCAATGTTGGTGCAGTAGTCTGTTGGTATCAACTGAATAGCAAGGGATTCTATCCCCTTTTCACTAGTGCTAGGACAGGGAGATTGTTTTTGCATCTGATATGGAGCACCACACCTACTGTGAACTTCCCACTTTACCTCATATTGTTATTACACAAGCTGTGTTACTCTTGTGTTGGGTTGGTGAGGGCTGGTATTGAAACCAGAACCTTGCAATTCCTAAGTGGATGCTTTACCGACTGAGCTAAACTGGACTCATAACATTAATAAAGTAAGTAAAGTCGTCGGGGTGGCCTAAAGTCGGTATCAACCAGAGAACAAGGGAGTCTATCCCCTTTTTACTAGCACTAGACCAAGGAGATTGTGTTTGCATCTGAGGTGGAGCACAACACCTACCATCAGCTCCTCACTTTAGTGCACAGATCTCTGTGCTACTCATGCAATGAATTGGCAATGGCTGTGTAAGATTCAAAATGGTAATACTTGCAGATAGAACTCCGACAAGGGCTGATAGACAAAACATTTAATACGTATACAGCACAAGGATAAACAGGGTACATAATACATAGAGGTGTACATAAGCATACATACAGAAGTAGAGATAATGACACATTCATGAATGGAAAAACATAAAAGCAACAGACATGAGACTAGGAATAGTCCATGCTGTATGAATCACTTACAGTAATGTAAGGGGGGCCAAAGCCCCAACAAGAAGGGGGTAGACCAGAGTTTAACCCATAGTGGTGTCTCGTAGGTCGAGCAACAGGAAAAAGAGGAAGAGACGTTCAAACCAGCCGCTTAAATATCAAAGACCCCTAGCGGGAACCAGCGAAACTAACCAGGCAGACAACTCCCCAGGCAAATACGAAAATAATGCCACAAATGGTATCGAACCAAGAACCTTGTGGTTCCTAATCAGATACTCTACTGACTGAGCTAAATCGGCCCTAATTGGCTGAATATTATCAGAACCCAAACCCCCAACCACTGGAAATATTTCCTGCAAACCAATATGGATGCATATTTTAGAGCAGGTATTATTTACCATGCTTGTAGGCATGATTCCACAAAGTTACATCTTAAGTGGAGGCTCTCTTTTATGCATGAATGCATAGTTGAGAGTAGTGCTGAAATTAGTTTAGCTTCGTCGGCATTTCCCCCCTTTAGTGGGTACCTTAAGCATCAGACAATAAACCTTTACCTTACTCCTTGATGACAAAGGGGTAGGTTATGCCTGTGATGAGGGTTTGGGAGAGATGAAAAGGTCTCTGAAGCTAATTAATTAATTAATTGATAATATTTCACCTGCCATATTTTTATACCAGATAAATATCTTACATCAGATTTGCTTCTAGGAATGTCAGCCTCTATTAATTGAAAGCTCTTATGCTACTTTTTTGTTAAAAAAAAATAACCTTATGGTTCCATGAAACAATTTCTGGCTTACAATGAAGTATGTTTAATTATCTATTTAATTATTAGTCGTATTTTTTTGTGGTATTAGTTTTCTACAATTTATTTGAATTATTTACCTATCTGAAGCGTTTTTGTAGTGTTGTGCCAGACTATGGTAAGCCTGGTAAAATGCCATGTTTGTAAGAAGAGCAACGTGACCTTAGTTTATGTTAATTATCTGTGAACTCAAATCGAGGCTGGCAACGTTCACATTGAGGTTGAGTCAGACACACAGAGAAACGAGAAAGAAGCCAAGATGGAGCTGTTAGCTACCTATGGCGATGATGGAGATAAATCAGAATCTCCTGGACCCAGCAGCGACGTTGGTGAAAAGGTAATAAGTTTTCAGTAATACTTAAACTACATTGTTTTAGTTCGTTTATATTGCATCATAAGTTTTATTGCGTTCTTTTCTTAAAAGATAAATAAATTTAGACATCTGTTTTTTTACGTTTTTCAAAATGGCGACATTGATTTGTTTTTAGATGTTCGTCTTTATTTAGGTGAAATATATTAGCCGATATTTTGATTTCCAAATAATTTTTATGATATTTTTGTTTAAGTTTATTTATATGTATAATTAACTAAATGTTCAGATCGTTGAAAGATTTTGTTCCTTATTTTAATAAGCTTCGCTTAAGAAAAAGAAAAAAAAGTTACTAGAAATTGGGAGTTCTTTTTTCTTCTTCTAATTTTAAATTGGACTCCTAAGCTAAATAAGGTTTATTAATTTAGTTTCTCTCGTGAATAGTATATTTTTAAGTAGTAATTTAAGCTGTTTGTGTGTGTGTGTATGTGTGCGTGTTTTTTTTTTTTTTTTAAGGCAAAATAAAAATTTTGTTTTTCAATTTAAATTTAAAGCAATTAGTCGATATGATATAATAATTTCGATTTATTACAATGCCAGATTTATTTAAATTTACAAATAGATTAGCCTTTTTTCCTTTAAAGACTAGTTTTTATAGTTTTAAAAATCAACTCTTTATTTAGAAATGTAAAAATAAGCATTAAAAAACATCCCATAATCTAGCTACTTAATCGTTTTTGTTTTGTAACGAATAGAAATAAAATCTTTTTTTTTTTTTTTTTTTCATGCATTAGTATGAAATTGTCATTATTCTCGTCTATGTACTTAACCTACATTTCTTTTTAATTGACACTAATAATCCCGTACTTTGTACCTAAGAACATATAATTTTATGTGACATTCGATCAGGTGCAAATTTTGACAGTAACACATCTAACTTTAGCTTTCAATCGTTTTAAAAGCTTATTTCAAAGGTTACGACGTAACTAATAATTCATTATTAGTTGTTTTGTGTCCATTAAAAAAAAATAAGCACATCCTGAATAAATAATTATAAAATGAAAGATAAATAATACTTAAAACTCAAAGCTACAGAATATCTATGAATCCATAATCAGAAAACGAAAAACATCAATCGTAGCCTTGTTCTTGATTGATTTTCTTTGTACTTTACCACCAAAGCCACAATTTCTCATTATAAATATATTTAAAAAAAATATATATAAAATATATCAGTATTTTATGTCCATCGTGTTGTACTCGTACTTAATTAATAAATGCATTTTTATCAATTTGTTCTCATAAATCATGAAAAATATATTCGGAATGAATTATTGATCTGAGTGGTGGAAAAAGACGTTAAAGATTAAATCGATTATGAAGGCTAGAAAGTGGAGACAGTCTTCATATATTAACTTTTTAGTGAAGAGGTGGAAGATATAGGATTTGTTTTTTTTCTTTTCTTTGGCGAAATGTTAAAAAACCAAAATAATGATGAAAAGAAAAAGGAATTAATTTTGGTTAATTCACATCATGAGTATTGTAGGAAGATTGAATTATGAAATGTTAGGTTTTTTTTTCAAAAGAATTGGTTGATCTTGAGAATTATTTCTTTTTTTAAAAGAAATCTTTTATCTAAGGAAAAAAAATGAAAAAAAAAAAATTATTATTCTCTTGTGACCTATTTTAGACCACAGATGTTTCTTTCTGTTGATATCGATGAATTGATCAGATTTAGTTATCCTAAATGCATTCCAATGCATTTATTTATCATCCAACATGGAATATATTTTCTCAGCTGATCAAGATAGATAAAAATCTAAGGAATTTTGAAAACAACTCATTTATATATTTGAATAGATGTATATTTTTATTTCTAAACTCCGACAATATAAAAAAAAGCTCCCGGCTTTACAGTTTGTAATTTACACAACACAAACTTTTGCCTGGAGAAAAAAGAAAAAAAATACAAAAAACAAAAACAAAACAAAAGACTAAATCATCTGCACCTCCTGAAAATAATCAGATGGTACTATAAAAATGTCCAAAAGAAAAAAAAATACTGTAAGAGTTGCCTAAGTTAAATATACTAAAGTACTCAATACAAGTAGAGCTAATAAATAATAATAAAGTAAGCCTAATGAGTCAGAATATCTACCTAGATTTCTCCTAACGGATCATCAGGATAATTCTGATGATACGTTAGGAGAAACCTAGGTAGATATTCTGACTCATTTGGCTTATTTCTCTGAATTTTTGAGATGAGGCTTGATGATTATTATTTGTATTATTCAGACTAATGAAGATGAGGACAATAGTCCGAATAATACAAATAATACTAATCATTTGGCTTACTTTATTATTATGTGTATATATATATAGCTACCGGCAAACAATGCCAAGGGAGGTAATTTTTTTTTTTTTTTTAATTTTTTAATTTTAAAACAATTACCAAAAATCAGGGAATTGTCCGATTTTAATGAAATTTTCACCAAAATATTTTCCCACGACTTAATTTTATAAGGATTAGTTTATTTTATGGAAGAAACTTGAAAAAATACTTTTTTTATAAATTCAGAATGTGGGGGGGGTTTTGACCTTTGACCATTTGAAGAAAAAAAAATCCCGGTCCCTAATTTTTACATTTCTTGAAAGATCATATCATGAAGAATATATAGAAAAATAAAAAAATAAAAAATATAAATTCAATAACCTAAAAAAGTGATTTTAAAATTTAAAATTCATTTTCTTAAAACTCAAAAAATAATTAATGTAGCAGGTTTTTTTTTTTTTCGTAGTATCATAAAATATAGTTGTCTTTAAATTGATGTAAAAAAAAAAAATTCTATCTTAAGTTAAACTGGGTTTTGGACTACCTTAAAAATTTCAAGGTCAATTTAATATGTTGAACCGCAGAACGGCCTAATTAGCAATTTTAACCAAAGATAGCCCAGAATTTTATCTTTGAAAAAATCTAAGTTAAAACATGCGGAAACCCTGGAAAGATATTTTAAAAGAATTAAAACGATTTTTTAAAAATCGTCAATTTAAAATATGGAAGCCCAAAAGATCAAAATTATCTCCCCTTGTGACCACGGTCTTTACAGTGTGATTTGTGAACGAATTCAACTCATTTCCCAAGTTATTATGATTCATTCATTAAAGGATCACTTTATTTCCAAAAGTACATTGTTCTTTTATTTATTTATTTATTTTTTTTTTTACATTCCTTTCAAAAATAGTAAACTTGAAATTAATACTAATCTAATTAAAAGAAAAAAAAAATTATGGAACACTGAAATTAAACTGAATGTTCTTAAAAATATTTTTTACACGAGTATTTTTATTGTAGATATTGTTATACTAACACTAAGTAGTAAACATTTTTGTAGAAAAAAAAAGCAACCACAAACAAATAACAGTTTTGTTAGACACGTGAAATTTTGGCAGTTTTCATGTTATTTTAATTCGCATTAACAGGAATTATTGGCAAATGAATTCTCTTTTTGTTTATGAAATTATTCGCTATTTTTAAAAAAATTAAAATAAGTTTATAGTAAAATTTACACACGATGATGGAATGTAAATTGTTTACAAGTCGCGTGTTTAAGTGTTTATGTTCCCTTCGCGTGGCTGAATATTTTTAAGAGGTTTCTCCTTGCAAATGAAGACATTTATTGTTGGTTAAAATTTATATTTTTATGAAAAATTAAAATTAAAAGAACTTGTGAAAATTGTCAAGTGCTAAAAAAAATTCGGCGGACCTGACATCTAAAATTTTTGTTTTTAATTTTTTTTCCTTTTCTTCGATGGATTATTATCGATTACACACCAATCTATCAGATTGTAAAAAAAAATATTCTAAAACGTTCTTTATTTAGGGTGTCCCAGAAAAAACAGAACACACAAATGTTGTAATAAAACTGTTAATTTTAACTAGGGGAGTTTAGGGTTAGCGGTTTAGGGTTAGTTTATTGGGAAAATAAATAAATAATTTGGGTTCTGTTTTTTTCTGAGTCACCCTGTACAGGTGACCCAGACAAAAACAGTACCCAAACCCTAAACTCCCCTAGTTAAAATTAGCAGTTTTATTACAAAATTTGTGGGTTCTGTTTTTTCTGGGACACCCTAATTTACTAAACAAAAGTTCATAATTTCCTTTTATGACCGTAATTTTGTTTTTTCGTCGACGATGATTAAATTCTGACGTTTTTATTTTAGAGTACCAAAGCCAAAAAAAAAAAAAAAAAAAAAAAAAAAGAAATAACAACAAAAAGTAATATTCAACTGTTTACTCGTAAATTCCTGCCATGAAATTAGACTTGGGCATTTTATGGTAGGAATTTACGAGTGAAAAAGTTAAAGTGTAAAAACGAACCCCACTTTAAAATTAAACATTCTCACAAAATAAAAATTTTTATAATATACATATTGAAGTGAATATTAAAATAAATAAAGGAAATATGTTTAGTATTGTAAAATAACGGGTGCAAGAAAAATAAAACATTTTTTGCAAAAACACGGACATAAAATGGGGGGTTCAGTTTATTTAATGTTAGGAATTTACGAGCAAATTTTATTACCAAAATGTTTATCTAAACAGATTTTTTTTACATGTTTCGTCATTAAATTCTATTTCAAGAAATGAAAAATTAATTTTCCTCTACCAAAAAAAAACCAACAAAAACAAAAACAAAACAAATACGAAGAAACTAAGTTTCTTCGCGTTGTTTGTTTTTTTAATAAGTTACTTATTTATTGTACACTGTGGGGTAAAATACCCGCACTTTTAATTTAAAGTAAAGATTTATTTAAAATATAAGATCTTACTACTTGATAAACAGAACATTTTATTAAATTCGGATTATTAGATTTTTTTTTTTTTTTTTTAAATTCTTGTGCTTCCTGTTATTGACGCTTTTGAAAATAAATAGCTTCGTAACATCTGTTGTAAATTATTCGCTGAAGAAATAATTGAAAAGGTAGCACTAAAATTATCAACAAAATGAATTTTGTTGTTAATTAATGATTAAAAAGTAAAGGTAAAGAGAAAAAAAAGTAAATAAAAACCCAAAAAGATTTTACGTGTTTGTTTTTTTTCAAGGCTTAAAAAATTCATAGCGCTTCTTTCTTAAAATAAAAAATAAATCTTTATTAAACTTTGTTTTTTTAAAATTATTTTTTATCATAATTGAGGCAATACTTTTAAAATTAACTATTCAACAATCTTTTAATTTGAAAACTCAGATTTGACATCCAGATATTTCAAACATACGAAATAGTATCACTATAAATGAATAAAGGCCTCCATATTTTATATATTCAACCATGATCTCAACTGAAAATTTTCAAGCACTTAAAATAGGAAGTTATCTCCCTTACACCCCAGTTTCTGCCGGTAACTATATATATATATATATATATATATATATATATATAAGTAGGTTGTCATGAATCCAAATTCAACAGCAAATAGAGAAATATTTATTTGTGCCTGTCCTCTTAAGAGACATTCAAAAGCTTTTATTGACAGTAGCTAATTGATTTCTTTATTAACTTATTAATCAATTCATTAGTAGGATTATTTTTGGATTACATGATGATCAAGCACTCAAAATCCCAATTTAGTCTTAAAAGCTATTTGATAAACATGCACTTTATCAAACATTTATTTTTGAAATTAAAAAAAAATTGTTTTTGCAAATTTAAAAAAAATCAAATTTAATTTAGTTACAGCTTAGATATTTTGTAAATCAATATTAATTTAAACTCTCCAATTATTGGATTTCCTACTTTGTAATTTACCTGTCATATTTCCTTGTGACTATTTTTGCAATTAAACTAGAAATAAAATTTTTGATTTCTGGTGTTATTGTTTGTAAGAGTCAGAAAAGAACTTGTATTTGACTCTTCAATTTTGTAAAATTGTCTTTAAAAAGTGAAGCTAATTTATTATGTGGCTTTATTTACAAATAAGGAATTGACTTTCTATTTTGATTCATAGGTCACATTTGGAAAATCCTATCAGATAACTAATATTCAGGTACAATGTGATAAAAATAAAGATTCACAGTAATTCTTAGGTTATAACAAATATTTTTCTTATAAACGTCCTTTCTTGTTTTTTTATTTTAAAATTCAACTTAAATTGAGAAGTTTTAAGAAAGTTTCAAAAACAATTAACCTAATTTAAAAAAAAAATCTTTATCTCGGGTAATAAAGGTAACCAGGTAAGTAGTAGTGTTTTTTTTTTTTTTTTTCTAGTCAAATTTAAAAATGTAGCTATCTTGCAATATTATTTATTTTAAAACAACTTGGTATGTGACACAACAAATAGGTTTAAGATAAGATCTAGCATTTTATGAGCCTAGCAAATGTAACATATTCTAATAACTAGGAATCATTTTAGTGACCAACTTAAATGTGTTTTTAAAATTACTTTATTTTATTAAATTTTTTTTTTTTCAAATTTGAGTCATAGCTAACATTGCTTACAATTTTGATTAAAGTTTCATCATTCAATCAATATTGCCAATTTTGATTGGTCTTTTTTTATTATAAAATAAACAGTATTTTAGTTGGTCACTGCTAGTAAAAAATATTCCCTAGATTATTTTAAAATAATTTGAGAAATTCCACTTTTCATTTGCTGTGTTGGTTAAATTTTAAACTTTGTATAATATGCATACTGTGTTCACCATTTGAAATATTGTTTGATGTTATTAACATCAATGGTAAGTTTTTTTTCCATTAGTGTTTACGATAATGTTTTTGGTTTGTTGTATATTTTTGGTGTAACTTTTCAGGAATTTTGAATTTGTCAAAATCTTTACCTAAAAATTAATGGAACTTCAGCCAATGCACAATTAAGATTATTTCTGTTTAAAAAAACCCAAAAACAACAGCTTAGTTCTTGAGGAATAATTCAGAAAAATTTATATATTTGTATCATATTTTTTTTTTAAATTGAAATTAGTAATTTATCTCTTAATATCTTAAACCAAATAATCCCTACAACTGGTTTTCTTGCATTGGATTTTTCCAGTTTAAACATTTTCTACATCAGTTGTAATATAGATATTTTTTCCTCATTAGATGTTTTTTATATATATATGTATAAATATATATATATATATATATATATATATAAAAACATAGGAAAAATATACCAAATTTAATCTTTTTGAGAATTGATGTTAAAATGTTTATTCTTTAGACTTAGTCTTTAAACATTTTCATACTTAGACCTATTCCTTTTTCCAAATTATTCCTTTATTTATATTTGGATTGTATAGACATTTTTTTTTGTCCCCTGTAAACTAGATCTATTGAAAAACTAATTTCTATTTAACATCTGAAAGCAGGCCTATTCATAATTGTGTTTTCCTTTTTTGTTATAATTGACATACTGTAAATTGGACATTACTCCATTATGATTTCTATATTTGAAAGCTGCTAGATGATTGGCTGAGTTGTGTTGATTGTATGTTAAGTTGCCTCTATGTGCTGTCTCTCTCTGTCCTTAGTCAAGCTGATTTTAGACTAATAATAATAGTAATAATGTTACCAATCCCCGAGTACTATAATAACCTATATGCATGAATCAAAGACCAGATGTAACTAGATTTTTTGCTTTCACATATTTAACCTGAAGTCATATGACTTGCGAACAAGCGCCACTATATTGGCCCACCTGCTTGGCTGTGTAAGGAATCACCACTGGTACCCTGCGTAAGTACTGACAGATTGGCAAGTTTGCCCTTCTGAAATTTTTTCTTATATTTTTTCTTCAACCTGTGATAGTGCACATGTGTATATATATACATACATATATATATATATATATATTTGTTAGTTGTTACAGTTTTTTTTTATATACAATGTGGCAATGGATTGAATGAATTTTTTCTATTTTTTTTTATTTATTTATTTATATTTTTTTTATAATTTATTATTTCTCAGTTACATACAGAAATCCTCAACTTGGCCTTTATTTTGAATATTGTATTGTCTATCTTCTTTAAAAAAAAAATTAAAGAATTTGTGAACTCTAGCAAATTCAGAAGAAAAAAAAACTCCTTTAAGCTGGACTAATCAGAAATGATTTGATCATTGATAGCTTTTCCGTTTTTATTGTAAGATTGAAATATTAATTATTTGCACAAAAATAGTTATTTTAGATTGGTAACTGTATTGAAGAAAAAATGACTAAAATGTTTTACGGACAAGGATATTGGAGAAAAAGATTCAGATATTTATTTTCTTCAAAATGACAATTTTCCTTCTCTTATCTGAATTAGATCATAAAAGGCTTCTAAATGTGAATACCCATTCTGCTTGTCTTACATAATTGGAATTTCTTATTTGAATTTTCTGACAAACATATTCAGAATACTTGTTCTATTTTTAGACATTTGTATTATAAAGGCACTGAATTATTAAGCAGTGGAATATTTCTAGTTTTTGTCTCTTTGATGTACATTGGGGATTTGTTTGGAAAACAAAATCTCCTCACTGCTTTTATGCCTATTCTGGACAAATATTGAATCTTTGTTTTTAGAAAGAAAAAAAACCCCTGTTGCACTGAATGTAAGCAAAATATGGAAGGTGCCAGTTTGCATGTTTTTACCATTTTTGTAAATGCTTTTTTGTCTTTTCATAATCAGGTTTTTTTTTTTTTCCTCACTTAGCTTTTTTCATGTTCCTCCTTTTTTAAGTCTCATTTTTTGGAAGGACAAATCATTTCATATGGGTTTGTAGACAAGAGATTTATATATTTAAAGAAATCTCAAATTATGAATTTAAAAAGGAAAATTGGATTTTGGAATTAAAAATTCTGACCCCAGTTTTATTCTTAATATTAAAAAAAAAACCCTAATTAGTTGCATGTTAAACATGTTAAATGATAAGTAATAGTATTTATACCAACATAAGCATCTGATAAGAAATTGATTTTAATTTTTCAACCTCTATATAGATAGTTGTTTGAAATTCTTTGAATCCAGATTAAAAAAAAAAAAAAAAAAAAAAAAAAAAAATTTTATTGCATGAATTATTTTTGATTTGGTGTGCAAGGGAAAGATTTTCTTCAGCTAAAATTGGGTTGAACACCAAATTAGATATTTGTGATTTAAATTAGTTTTATTTTATTTCCTTTTTTGTTTTTTTCTTGCTTGAGTGAGAGAAATAATTGGTGTTTTTGTTTTGATTTTTTTTGTTCTTCAGGATGCTAGTCCTGTTGCACGTGTGCCATCTTTCACTCCTTATTTACAAGCTGAATGGGAGTCGTTTGAAAAGCTGATTGCTGGAGGAGGAGGAGGACAACAGCAGAGTCAAGAGGACAAGATGCACAGTACACAGACGTTTGCACCAATTCCTCCTGTTGCAGATTTTTCTAATGGTTCCAACACCATCCAAGAAATCCGCCGCAGAGAACCTGATAACACAATGGTCACTGAGAGCCATTCTCCTTTACATGGATCTTTGAGTAATTCTTCCCATTCAACAAGTAGTTCTCGATCAAGTTCATTAGATAGAGCAACAGGTTGGTGGCAATTTTGCTTTTGGTTTCAATTTAGTTGGCAATTTTTCAAGTTTCTTTTTGTTAACAAAATCATTTAATTGAAAATTTTAGTTTTTATGAGCTGATATTAACCTTTTTATTTCTTTTTCTTTTTTGTAGATTCAAAAAGAATAAGTCAGGTAAGTTACTTTTTGGCTGTTTATTGACTGAAATTGCCTAGTTAAAAGATGAAATGTTACATTTTTAAGGTATGAGATTCTTTAAGATATTAACACACACAAAAAAAGAAAAAACAGGTTAGGTATATAAATATATCAATTCTGCAACTATGGAAATTTTATTTCCTTTTGGTGGTATGAAATTACTCTTTAAACAATTTACCATTTATAAATCTCTTCCTAAAGTTGTGCAGTGTTAATTCAAATTTAGTCTTTATCTGTCAGATATTTAAATCCTTCAAAATAAAACAGCACTAAATCACCAGGGTTATCAACTTCTTCAGGTCTTAATGGACTCATATGACTGATTTGATAGATAAAATATAGCACACTAATATTTGTTATTCCTCAGAAACAATCGGTCTTTGTTGATATCATTCAAACACCATCATATGGAATATAACAAAAGAATAAGGCTGTGCACTATTTCTATAAGAAGGTTAGTTACAGTGTCTATGATAATTATGCATTAGATTTTACTTTTTGATTAAAATGATATCTGGCTAACAAAAAATAATTGTCATGTTTCTTATGAAAACTTGAAACAGTCATTCAAGTTTGCATCCAAAAAATTTCATAGTCATTTATTGCTATTTGCTGTGGATTTCTTTTCACTTATGTCACGTTTCAGCAAATTTATATTTAGCCTATTGATTGACCCTTAAGATTTATCATTTATATTTTAAAAAGTTTACTTATAGAATGGCATGTATAATTTTGGGGGGAATTGATTCTGAAAGTTTAATGATTGTCTTCTTTTTTTCTTAAATTAGTCTTTGTTTTTGTTTGAAGTGTGAATCAATTGAGAAATATTTGTATTTAACATTCTTTGATTGCATTAATCTACTGACTTACTCTATAACTACTATATACAGCAATTGAGTTGTTTCAAAGAAATTATATGGGGGTTTACTTATAGTAGAATCAGCTGATTGCAAGAATATATCATTGTTTTTGAATAAGCGAATATTAACTTCAATTAACATAGCTTATGATGCTTTTCACATATTGGTTTTGTCAAATTCAGCTGCATTTATATTTTTTAATCTATTTCAGGAAATTATTCATGTTGCATCACGATCACCCAGCAGATCTGTTGAGCCGAGATCGTGCAGTACCTCCCCTGTTGCTGTGAATCGGGAATCTTCTGACAGGCATTGTGGGAGTGATTCATCTGTGCACAGTTCTCCAAGCAGATCTCAAAGTAATTCTACAGGCAGATATTCACATGAACGGTCCCCAGACCATCTCGGACAAGTAAGTTTTTTTTTTTTTTTTTTTTTTTTTTTTTGGGTCCCCCCTCACTTATCTCCTGGATCTCCAAGATACCCAACCAAGGGATTCTTTTCTCTCACACTCTTAATATATTTGTAATTAAAACTCAAATCTTGGTCTTTTTTTTTTTAAGATCCATTTGTTATAAGCACCAAAATAGTGGTTTATGACTTATCTAGTAGAAATGCTCATCTTTCATTTGAGCCTTCCCAGAGCAGGTAGATTTTTCTCTTTTTCACTTGTTAGTTTTATATGTATATATATATATATATATATTATATATATATATATATATATATATATGCTAGCTTTCTTTTTAATAAACCTTTTAATTAAAAACAGATGTGTTATAAATAATTCTTTTCACTTTCTTGTGACGTTTTGTTTTCAACTGGACAATGTCTTAAATCCTGTAACTGATTGTTATTTAGACTATCCGCTAAGAGAATTTTTGGTGAAGCAGGTTAGAAATAAATTAACAAACTCTACCCATATAAGATGATGATGATTCATCTGTTGTCATGCTGTCTTGGTTCTAAGTCTTTAATTGACAAAAGGCTTAAACTGTTTGCTGACCTTCATAATGTTCTTCATTCTGGTTTAGCACAAGAATCCATTGGGTGTTTTTTTATGCTGGCACATTATTCCTTTATGAACAACAACATTATTTTCTTTAAATTATTTAAAATATATTAAATGATATTTCCAAAGCAAAACCTTGTTTGGTATGTACATTTAATTTTATAAAATTGTTATTAACGGTGGATAAATTTTCTGTCAGTCATTTTACATATGGCTGTAAATTGGTTTGATCTGTTTAAAGTGCTTAGAAAGAAGCTCATTAAATTCCATTGTTTATTACAATTATTCTTTGCCTTTTTCTGTGACAAAGGCTACAAGGAAAGTCACTTTGATATTGTTATTTTTAATGAAATATTCTAGTTTAGAAAATTTTCAGAATGATTAAAAATTGATTTGTCAAAGAAATTAGCTTAATTGTTCCTCTTGTAATATAGATTCCTCCTTGTGTCACAAATTGTTTCTTGAAGAAAAAGATAGTTACTAATTCCTAGTAAACGAAAAAATAAAGTCTACCAGAAAATTCTACCAGTACCTAAGACATTAAACTTTAAAAAAAATTTCTTGACTTAAAAGTTGTGTGAATTTTATATGAAAAAAATGTTTTTTTAAAAAGCTTTTTCAGTTTTTAATGCCAAGATATAAAACATTGCTCTTTTAGAAAAAACATTTTTTTTCAATATTTTACAGATCCCTTTAAGAAAAAGAGGCATTTCAATTATGCTTTTCGGTAATTAAGGTATTTAAAATGAATCAATATTTATTTCAAGTGTTTATTTTTACTAATAAATTTAATTGATTGGATTAGATTTTTTTCTTAGATTTTTATCAAAAACCCAACAAAACCAATCCAATCATGTACTGGAATGGTTACTTTGTTAGGAAGGGGTGCAAATTTATTTTGAACAGAGTTCTTACCAGATTTGTTCATTTATTTTCCACTATTTGCTGCTGTTCTTTCTCATCTGATGTGTAAATTGGTAATTCAGGTCTGATTCTTGGGAATCTATGAAAGAGTAAATTACTGGCAATTTGTTTTGATAAACTTTGTTTATAATCTTATTGTTTTGAATACTTAGTTATATTAGTGTAAATATAACTTAACTAATCATCAAGTTGTACCAACAGCACAAATCTCCATGATTCTTCCTTGCCACTTGTCTCTATTGGCTATCGCTCCTGGCAGGTCCTGTGCACAGCATCCAGTATTCATTCATAGTGGATCAATGTAGGTTTTTGCTGACTGACCCACACTGGTGTGTCCATATGTAGGTGCCCATAGGAAAATGTCACTTATGAGCTTGTCCTTGCTTCTCTAGCAGTGTCCAGCATATTTTGTTCATTTTACCTGGATGGTTTGTGTGATGGGAGACAAATAGCCATACTGCTGCTTTCAGGATTTGTTGAAAACAGCACACAGCATCCTTATGAAGTTCCCATCTAGCTTTTTCTCCAAGGGTTTCAACCATACAGTAACACTGACATAACTAGAGCTTGGAAGAACTTTCACTTTGTCTTATCAGAGAGATCAAATTTCCATATGGTCAATAATCTGTCAATAGCAGTCCATGCCTTTCTTATGCGTATATTGACATCACTTTCTGTAGATGAGATATTACTACTTTGGTATGTGAACTGGTCTACTAATTTCAAGGGCTTACCTTCTAGTGTGGAGATGTCTCCATCCTGTTAGTAACACATGGACTCTGTTTTATCAGTGGCTCTTGCTGATTCCTCTAGGCAGTAGTTGTTCATCCTGTGCAGGTGTATTTGCTAGATCCTTTGTGTAGTCTGCATAAGTAATAGTTTCTGCTAGATATTACTTACTTATTCTTCAGGCTTCTTTTTTTGGAGTCCAGTAATTTGTGGGCATCCATCAAAATTAAGGAAGTAATCAGTGCTGCTCCTATCTACTGTTAGCTTTAGTATCAACATATCAGTAAGTTTTAATCTTGAAAAAGTTAATTTACACTTAATGTGTTTGTGTGTTGATGGTGTATTTTAACTATCCACTAAAATTAATCCCTAATTTGAATTAGTAGTCTTTAATTACAAGGGATACAATTTGCAAGTTATGTCCTTTAATAAATTAAATATGTAAATTTTAATTTTCTCTCTGAATTTGATCAAGAATTGAGAGAGAATCTTGAAATAAACCTAAAATTAATTGGTCCATAAAAAGAAAACTTAATGGATTTTTTGATAAGAACACTCTGATTTGTTTCTTTGTGGGAATAACAAACTTAGTTTCATTATTTACTCAGTTTGTTGATGCTTTTGAATTTAAAATGTTGTTTTCTTGCTGAAATTTCAGTGATTATTTATTTTATTTTTATTTTTTTCAGGCTGTCAAGTCTAGATCTCGAAGTCAGTCAAGGTCTCGATCGAGATCTCATCAAAGATCTCGTTCTCGCTCTCACTCTCGAGGCTCAAGGCACCGCAGAAGAAAGCATAGCCACAAATCAAGATCACATTCTCGAAACCGGAGATATCGCAGATCGAGGACTCCTCATAAGAAGGTAATTTCTTTTTTATTGAAAAAAAAAACCCAAATGTTTTCTAAAAATGATTTTGCTTGTTAATTTTGCATGTTAACATGTTTTTTGTCTTCTCTTTCAGAACAAGCATCGGCGAAGGAGCCATTCTCGAGACAGGCAGAGGTCTCGGGATCACAAGAGGTCACACTCAAGAGACCGTTTTGGTCGGACTATGAGGGGACGAGACAGTTACAGAGAACGTAGTCCTGCCCCTTCACGTAGGAGAAGCCGTAGCCGTGAGAGGAGTCGGGATAGAGAAAGCCATCGTAATGCCCAACGGGATTACAGCAGGAGAGACCCTAGAGACAGTGGTTCAAGCCGAAGCAAAGACAAGCCCTTAAATTTCAAAGAGCAAATGCGGCAAGAACTGATTAAAGCAAGTAAAATGTTATCTGAATCAAATGTTGGAAATTTGACAGAATTGATGGAAGATAAGAAAATACTTGGTAAGTTTAATATCATTTAATTCTTTTTTATCAGTCTGGAGTTAAGTTCTTGTTTGCTTTAAATTATATCTTAAGTGTCTTATGAACAATCTGTTTTTTTAATACAAAAAATAGTTTTATTACCAATAAAGATTTTTTTTTTTTAGATTTAAGCTTTTTTTTTTTTTTTTTTTTTTTTTTTTTCATTTAGTTGAATCTTATGTATGCAAAAAGAAAAAAAAACTGTCTTCAGGTTTTAGGTTAAAGTAAAATCTTTATTTGCTAGCTATTTGAATTTGTAATAATAAAATTTTCTTTTTGTTTTTTTTTTTTTCTTTGTTAGAACCATCTTCTGATCAGCCAAACAACATTGCATTAAACAATGCAGTACTTTCTAATTTGGCTGCTGCAACTCAAAATTCTACAGTCACACCTCAAGTGGCTCTTTTTCAAACTATGGCTGCCATGCATAAAAAGGTAAGCTTTTCTCTGAATCTTTTGATTCATTAAATGCATTTTTTGTACTGTCTATATAACAAATGTTTACATTTTTTTTTTAGATGAGTAAATTATTTACTGATGTAGCTAAAAGTTTTGGCCATTGTACCCTTCATATGGTGCCTGTCGTTACTATGACAGGCACCATTTTCAGAATTTCTAACTGAACCTTTTATTCAATCCATGAGTCTAGATGGTTCTCATTCCACTGTTCACATGCTTAGATATTATCCAATTTTAGTTAATTTGAGATATTGCTTGTCTGTCTCTTCCACTAAACCAGAGTATATGACTTAATGCTTTAATTGACACAGGCATTAAACTACCATCCACAAGGTAACTAGATAATTTTTTTACTCGACAGTCATGATTCTGGTAGTTCAGTGAATGACACAGACAAGTAACACCTCAAGGATGAAATTAACTGATATAAGATGTGTCCTTTAAACATGGATAGCACCATCTACCTCTATAGTATAAAGGATTCAGTTAGTAATTCCTAGAAGATTACTGAAGAGTACAATGGCAGAAACGTTATAACAATTAAGATGAGCACATGAGTTTGATTATATCACTGAATCATGACATCTAATTTGTATTAAAGGAAGAAAAAATTAATATAAATAATTGCAAATTATTTCATTGAATATGTATTTTAATTTTTGTGTATACAAATTAAGATATATATCTAACAAATGTGCATTTTACTTAATTTGAAAAATATTCCAAATCAAGCAATAATTTGCATTCAAATTGTTTTTAATGCTTTGAAAGTTAGTGAGTTTTGTGTTTATGCTTTCTATGTAGAAGGTATTTTTTATGATTAAATTCTGTGTTTGTAATCATAGCTATGAAGACGTTAATATACAAATTGTAAAAGTAAGCCTTTATGTAATTAGAGAAATTTTTTTGTTTACTCTTCCCTGTATTTGATATTGTACTTATTATTCTATCAAATCTTATCACAGGCTCAGGAAATGACTGGAATTGCAGTTCCTAAATATTATAACCCAGCAGCAGTGAATCCCTTAAAATATGCTGAACAAGTTCAGAAAAGGAAACTTTTATGGTCAAGGCCACTAAAAGAGAAAAAGGAGGGGGTGAGTAGTAAACAGTTTCTGTTTTTATCCAAATTTATTTCTTTACTCAATTCTGATGATGTTCAATTTTTGTTTCTATGTTCAATTTTCTTGACTCAATATTGAAGATTAATTTAAAAAAAATTTTTTTTTAAGGGCCCTGAAAACCAGTGGCAAGGAACTCATTTTTCCACTGACCAGGATGGCAAAATGGCTGCCAAATTCCGTAAATTGATGGGAATGAAATCTGGTGAAGAGGATAGTTCAGAAAAAGTTGGTGAAGAACGCAAGAAACAACAGGAAGAATTATTTAGTCGTTTGGATAAGGAATATGAATTTGCCAGAATGGCTACCCATACTCACAGAGGTGTGGGGCTTGGCTTCCAGTCCCAGAACTTTTACCAACACTAAACTCTTCTTTCCCATATCTTATTTTGTACATATTTCTGTAGATGCAATTTATTTGCACTACTTTGAGCAGTCATTTTATTTAAAGGGATACATGCAATCTGACTAAGGGTAGTTATTACTGAAGGCATTCTTCACTTAAATCTTTCAACTAATTAGGAGACATTTTTGTATTCAATCATTGCATTAGTGATTTTCTTATCGAAAAATTTTACTTTTTAAAATTTATCTCACTTAAAAACTTGGCAAACTTAATTTGAGAGAAGATTTCAATTGCTTGTAAAAGGAAAAAAAAAAAAAAAAAAAAAAAACTTCCTGTTTTTGCTATATTTCAATTGCAATGTTATGTTTTTTTGTTGCAGACATTGAAATTTGGATTTAGTATGCAGAAATTCTTTTTTTTCTTTTAATTCTTTTACACTATCTTCCCATTTATCAAAATGGTATTAAGAAAATGTTCTTGAAAGGCTTTTGCCTCTTGTCAGAAATTTGTAAATAGGAAGAATGAAGAGTAGGAAGAGATTTTTTTTTTTTTTTTTTTTTTTTTTCCAAGGTAAAATTTTTTACTTGTATAGACGTTTATTTAAAATGAATAGTCACTTTTGATAGCTTTTTATTCTACCTGTTCCAAATTACATGTCATCATTTGAAGAATTTGACTGCAATTAACTTTTTCTGTAAATGTATTTTGTTGGCAGTAAGCAACAATCTGTAGTCAGACACATCATTTATAAGGAATACCTCCTCTGGCCTTTGTTTTCTCTCTTTCCAACTTGGTTGGCTTTATACACCATTGCATCTAAATTTAGGTATATGTGTGTCTATATATATATATATATATATATATACTTTTATGGATTGAAAATATGCATTCAGTTGATAATTTCACATACACTGTTAACCCTAACCTCTTTTTTATGTTGGAAAACTTCACCTTTGGGTGGGTGGTGGGTGGTTGTCAGTGATTAAAATTCTTTGTGCTAAGTTTGCAAAATAAAAGCAGATCTAGATGTGTAACTTGTAAACTTCTGTAAGAACTACTCTTATTGTCTTTACTAATGACCTTATTTTTGCAATAAATAATCCACTGAAGTTGATCCATTGCATTTGCTTTAAGATACAATTTTGTGGATGTGATACTGTGTCAGCAGGTGAAAGAAGGAAAGAATGCCTTAGAAAGTAATCATCTGGTGAATATTTTCAGTCTTACTGGTGTGAATTTTTCTCCATAATGGAGATCTGTATATAACAATAATAAACATTTGAACCTTTTACAAGTTTTGTCTTTTCTTTGATTCTTGCGGGTGTGTCTTTGACAAATTGGATGTTAAAAGCAAAACTGATTTTATGAAAGATTTTCCTTTTTGCTTGTTGGATTTGTTTCAATCAGCCTCACCAATTTATCTGTCATTTTGGATATCTTTGCCAACTATCTGCATGTACAATAGCCAAGTCAGAATGTGTGTGCATGCTGGTGCGCACACACACACACACACTTTATCGTTAACAAACATTCAATTGAAGCTTTTTGTGTAGCTGTTGGAAACACTTAAAAATGATCTTTTTGATTGTTGACATTTTGCAAAAGAATTAGTTGCATTAAAATTTGTTCTACTAAAACTGTTTTAGGTCTTATTGAATAATGAAAATATTTTAGCATATGTTGTACATTATAATTAAAATTGTAAATGGTATTTTCACAATTATTTTGAATTCATTCATCAGTTTTAGCAAGTTAAAATCTTTTTGTTGCTTTTTATTATATACTAGGTTTATCCAATCATAGATTAGATAAAAATATAAAAAGATTAAAATGAAAAATATGTGAAATAATAAATCTCTTGAGTTTTACAACCTATTACAAATGTGTAATCGGATGAAATGTAGAACAATAAAAGGAAAATATCTTGAGATTATTTCAAAAGGTTTTGACTATCAATCAGAAGTATTGGCATTTGTAGGAGACAGTACCCCTTACTCAAGAAATGGTTTCTGCTTCACATTTTTTAGTAAGTAGGAATAAGTATTTTAAATGTATCTAACCAAAATACACAAAAATAGTGACTTTGTTTTTACATCTTATTATAATGGAGATTGTGTATTTATCTGTCTGTAACCGAAACTATATCACTATAAAAGTCACAATTCCCTTAGTTATTGACATCACATTCTCCATGGGTTTAATTTTTATTTAAACCTCAATTATTAATAAAATTGTTATACATCATTAAGACTGTTGACCATATCTAAATACTAATAACATGCAATTGTATTTATGTATACAACAAAATAGTTTACAGTGTGAATGGGAAGGCTAATTTGCATATTAATATTAAAAAATCGAATTTAATAAATATGTGCTTAGTATTATTGATTTCTAACTTTGGTTTTATTTTAATGAATATAAGCAAACATCTCTTCAATAAATCTTAAATGAAATCCATTAACAAGATAAAATAACTGTCATTTTATTCTTTACTTCCTCTTATAACTAAATAGTTAGAAAAAATAACAATGAAAGACGAGAGTGATAGAAGAGTAAGTTTCAGTTCCATTTTTTATTATACTCCCTCTGTTTCAAATCTTTTATTATACTCCCTCTGTTTCAAATCTTTTTATCTGTATTCTTATTTAGTTTCATTAGCCTTTCTAATTTAATATAATATTTTATTACATTAAAACTTAGATACTTGCACCCGGAGGGTGCATATATTTGCTAGTACAAATAAAATACGAAGCACTAAATTGAAAATGCAAGACCAAGTTGTTGGAAATTAAGGTTTCACTTAACAAAGGGTAGAGAAATGCTTCTACCCTAAAACTGTGACTTAGAGCCCAACTTGTGTATAACCAGCTATCTTGTGTACCAAGCTGTGTCATGGCTGAAGACTCATTTCCAGTTCTAGCTACCACAATGCAACTGTCACACAAGGTAAGTGTTCCTTACTCATCAGAGCAACTATTTTTTTCATTAGGACAGATCCTAACACTTGATTTATTGCAATAAATTTGAAGGTCATTCATATTGAAAAGGTACAAAAATAATTGACCTGTGATGAAAAACAATGTAAAAATAAATAAAAAATTGAATTAAATACTACATTTTTGAATAAAAATAATTTAGTTTGTGATTTTAATATTAAAAAAAAATAATTTTTAAAAAAATTTTTATTTTTTTATTTTTATAATTTGAATCAAACTTTTTTTATTTGAAAAATTGTTAAAAACATTACTTATTTTGATAAGTCTTAAGTGTGTGTAAAATTAAAAATGTATTTTTTTACAGAAGAACAAAAAGTACAGAAATGATTTGTAGTTTCAAGTTTTACATGCACAGAATACAACTCAACTTTTTTTTGTAAGAATTTTGTTAATCATTTTAATTTTCATTTAAATAAAAGTTTCAAAAAACAGAAACAAAAAAAAACTTAAACCAACCAAAATTTGAACAATTGAAGAAAAAAGCTTTGACTTGATTTAAAAAAAAAAAATTTTTTAATCCTAAAAAAAAAAATCTGAGTTTTAATTTGAATTACGAAATCAAATTCACAAACTTAAAAAAAATAAAAACATCCCCAAAAATATCGATATATGAAATAATGTACAATGACATCAGTTCAGTGAATTTTTACTTATGTAATACAAGGGAAAAGAGATATTAAATAGATTTAAAAAAAAAAAAAACTGGTAAGTAATTGTTTTCTCAGAATTTAAAAAAAAAAAAAAAAATTAACCTTTTACTGGAGAGTAGGTTTGATCCCTGGTAATTCACCAGGGATCAAACCTGCTCTCCAGTAAAAGGTTAATTTTTTTTTTTTTTTTTTTTTTTTTTTTGAAAAATTCTGAGAAAACAATTACTTACCATTTAAAGAGGGGACTCATGCTCACATGCATGGGTTCTTAGTCTCAAAATAACTCCTGTCTTTGTGAACAAAATCATGAGATACTGAAGTTTGTTATCTACTAGATTAGCTTAGGACAATATCAAAGGTATCTGGGTACCCAGTGAGAATCCAACTCAATGGTTTGCTAGCCATTACATCACATAAGGAGTTATTTCCTATAACTCCAACATAAACAAAGAGGAACCACTCTTGACTGATAAATTATTTATTTTCCCCATTAAACTAACACTAAACCATAACCCTAATCCCGTCATCTTTTTTCCTAGTAGATCAATAAATAAATAATTTATCAGTCAAGAGTGGTTCCCTTTTGTTTATATTGGAGTTATAGGAAATAACCACATAAGGGAATTTGCCTCATACTCCACTTGTATGGGCTGGGCACAAGGCCTCGTTTTAACGTGGGCCTACCCACAAGCCGAAGCTCATGGGTGGGAAAGAACAAAAATTGTGTCGATCCCTTCGGCATTCCACCTCAAGGTGGGCGCCTCAGGCGCTGGGCAATAAACCCAGCCCTGCCCCCAAGGGGGCAGGTATTGCCTGGTAGGAAATCCCCCTGGGATCGACGCTATTAATTGTACTTTACCGGTCCAGTGGCTGAAGCTCACTGGACCCCCCGGGTGGGGAAGGTAAGTATCAGAGCACAGCATCCGGAACAGATACTACACTATGATCCCCACCTATGCCAGGTTAAGGTGTCCATCTTGATTTTGAAGGTAGCTGAAAGCGGAACAGTTAAGGGAGGCAACTCTTCACTGCTTTCTATAATATAGTCTTTTTGGTCCATTATCGCATAACTCGAGGATGACAATTAACTTTTCTTTGGTTACACTGGAGAATATTTAGCATAATTAGTTTTTGAAAAAGTTCAAACTTTAAAAGTTTTTAGTGAGCTGTTCGATTTACCACGTAATTTTATAAAGTAGAAAACTTTCGAGAAAGAAGCCAGTTATGACCTCCCTTTGTTTTCTTTTTTTTTTTTTTTTTTGGTTGCTAGAAAAATGATGGTAATGGTTGTGTTTACATTGTAATATGTGCAAAACTTTAACATTTTGACGACCTTTACTTTTAAATCCTCACGAAAAAAACAAACTTTGTATTTTTGCTGGAATAAAATATTTACGTGAAGCTATAATTGTTTACTAAGGATCATTATTATTAGTTACTTGAAATCATATAACTGTGAACAAGGGATTATTATTGAATAGAAATAATTACTTAAAACCATGTAATTATTAGGAATACTTTAAAGCATATGATTGTGTGGAAATTATTCATATTAGGAATATCTGATATTATATAACTGTGCCCCCCCCCCAAAAAAAAAGACCAAAAAACAAACTAAGAAGCAACTACATAAAATATGTAAAGATTAATATACAATGAACATGACTCACTAACTTTTAGGCATAAAATAACCCTAGACGAAATGACATGCCATTAAATCCAATAAAAAATCTGTATTTTTTTTATCTCCCTGAGAAATAAGTTTTTCTTGCGGATTATACACCTTTATAGGACTGAAGAATAAAGCAAAACATCAAGTATACGAAGGAGTTCAGTTGAACGACAATATTTGGAAAGGTAATTTTGTTGATTGATTAGAGAAAAGGCAAAAAAGAAAACTAAAATCCCAATATTTTGTTGGGTTTTAATAAGATAAAAAAGGTCACATATATCTCATTTCGTGTTCAATCCTAGAAGAGAAATCAAGATTTCGAATGTTGATTTTCTAGGCAGGTCAGCCATTCATATTTGTAAATAATACAACCTGTTTTCTCTAATTTGTCTCAGGGTTTGTGCCATCTATTAGGTTGTTACAAAAATAATGGCCGATTGAAGTGCTCGGTTTTGAAATGTCATTTTAACATAGAATTTGTTGTTTATTTCAGGTGAATTTTTGCATATATAATAATTAATGTGTGCTCAAAAATAAAATTTAATTTATTTTCAGATAGAAAGTATTTTTGAAAAATAAGGGCCTTCAAAGATGAACATGCCTAAACATAACCTTCGCCTTCTTATGTTGCATAAGTTCAAGCTTGGGCACAATGCCTCCGAAACTGCTGCCAATATCAACAAAGCATGGGGAGATGAATCCACAAGTGATCGGACTGTACGAAGGTGGTTCCAGAAATTCCGCAGTGGAGATGAGTCTTGAAAATGAAGAAGGTAGAGGACAGACATGCAGTCTTGACAATGAACAATTGTCCACGAAAAGTGGATCCTTTACGACAATTGTCGTAAAGGATCCACTTTTCGTCACAAGTGACTTTGGTCAAGAAAGGGGTCATTGGTGTTACGCAAACTGAGCATCAAGCACACTTCAAACCACCTAAGTTTTTGGTGCTCATTGAGTGAATGAGGAACCCATTTATTGAGCTTTTTCACCTTTCCAATACTCTGTAAATGGTGGGAAACTGTTGCAATGCTGACACCAAGTGTCTGAGATATTTCTCTGACACTTTGTTGTGGATTTTGCTCAACAACTGCCTGCAGTTGTTCATTGTCAAGACTGCATGTCCTTCCTCTACCTTCTTCATTTCACCTGAAATAAACAACAAATTCTATGTTAAAATGACATTTCAAAACCGAGCATTTCAATCGGTCCATTATTTTTGTAACAACCTAATATATATGTAAAGGCGAAATATCTGTGTGACTGGTAAAGTAAAGTCATTGGAGCGGCATAATATCAGTATCAGCCAATCAGCGCTAGACCAAGGAGATTATCTTAGCATCTTAGATGGTGTGCCACACCTACCATCAGCTCCTTACTTTACTGCACAGATCCCTGTGCTACTCATACGCTGAGTTGGCGAGGGCCGGTATCGAACTAGGAATCTTGTGGTTTCTAGTCGAATGCCCTACCGACTGAGCTAACCCTGCCCTGGTAGTAATTAAAAATCTATGACATTTGAGTACCAAAAACAAATATATGCTTAATGAGTATCAACCAAGGAAGTATTAATAAAAGAATTATCTTGGTCAAGTTTGTATAAGAAAAGATATTTGTAAATTGAATGAAAAAATATGTAATAATAACATTAGAAAACAAACTGATATTTATTAGCATTTCAAATGTTTTAGCAAAGTTATAAAAATACGCTTGCAATAAACAATGATAAAAAAATTACTAAAATAAGATGAAATAAAAAATAATGTATATATACTGTATATTATAAAGTTTAATTATTACTTTACAAATCATAAGATTTATACTTTAAGTTAAGCAAAGTTTCGATAAGAATACACTTTTGGCATGCAATGAAAAAGAAGGGTTATTTCCTATAACTCCAACATAAACAAAGGGGAACCACTCTTGACTGATAAATTATCTATTTATTTTCCCATTAAATTAAACCTAACCCTAAACCCTAATCCCATCTTCTTTTTTCCTAATAAGATCAATAAATAAATAAATAATTTATCAGTCAAGAGTGGTTCCCCTTTGTTTATGTTGGAGTTATAGGAAATAACCAAAAAAAGTTTATCATAAAGAATAAAATGTTACAATAAAAATATGCTTACAATATGAAATAAACAAGTCAGACCGTTTATCATAAAAAGAAGTTAATATAAGAATAAATTTACAATATAAAATAAACAAATAAAACCGTTTATTGCAAAAGATTAAAATTAATATATACATAATTGATATAAATATATATTGATTATCATAATGTTTAATTATTTTGTAAATCAAAATATTCATTCTTTGATTTAAGCAATGTTAAGTATATATAGATTTACAATATAAAATAAACAAATCAAATCGTTTATTGTAAAAAAAAATAAAAAATATTACAATGTAGTGATGTTCAGTTTTTTGGTTGTAAGGGAGATAAATGCGTATCCCAAAAGGTGATAACTCATTATTTCCAGGTATTTCAAAGTAAAAGATAAACATTGGATTTTCTATCCAATATCTTAAAAAAACATTTTTTCTTGGAAGTGTAGCCAAAAAGACTTTTCTCTGTTGTGATTGGCATATTTATTTAGACTGGGAGAGAATTCAGTCCGTTTTGTCATCCATAATTGAAATTGATGATTTTTTAATTAAAAAAAATCTTGGAAAATTATGCAGCATATCATTGCATATTTTTTTAACTTAAATTTTTTCAAAGATAAAATTAAGGCTATCTTTTGTTAAATTTTAAAGTTAGTCACGGATATTGACAGACATGTGAAATTGACCGTGAAATTTTTAAGGTAGTAAAAAACTCAATTTAACTTAGATAAAATAAATTTTTTTTGCATCAATTTAAAGAAAAATATATGTTTTTAAATTACAAAAAAAAAAACAAAAACAAAATAAAACATGCTACATTATTTAATCTTTGAGTTTTAAGAAAATAACTTTTAAATTCTAAAATCACTTTTTTAGGGTATTGAATTTATATATTTTTTTTATTTTTCCATATATTCTTCAGGATATGATTTTTTCAAGAAATATAAAAATTAGGGACCGGGAATTTTTTCTTCAAAATGGTCAAAGGTCAGGCTCCCGCCCCCATTCTGAATTGATAAAAAATATTTTTTGAAGTTTCTTTAATAAAACAAGCTAATCATTATAAAATTAATTTGTTGGAAAATAATTTGGTGAATATTTCATTAAAATTGGACAATTCCCTGATTTTTGGTAATTATTTTAAAATTAAGAAATAAAAAAAGATTATTATCACCCTTGGTAACCCTTGAACATCTCTATTATAATGTATACGTTCTGTTAATCATAATATTTAATTATGTTGTAAATCAAAGCGTTTTGCTTAATCTGAGGGAAATATTAAAATCATATCAACCCTGACCACTGGTGTTAATTTGATTTATTTTGTTAGAGTAAAAAAATTAAATTGTAATAGATATTAACTAACCTCCAATTATTTTCTGTTAAAAAAAGAAAGAAAAAGACATTTGTAAATTACTGGTGTTAATTTGATATAATAGACGAGCAATGCTGAGTAAACCTGCTATATAAACATAAATCCCTGAACAGCTGTGATTTCATCATTATTCAAGAGAGATAACTCTCAAAAAGTCAACAATGGATTACTTTTCTTGTTAATAACACTGGTCATAAAAATGAAAAAAAAAAAAAAATCAAACATCTTTTTTTCTTCTTTTAGCTAATTTGATGATCTTACTTTTTCCTTGAATTGCTACCGTTTTTGCTGTTCATAAATGCCTCATTTTTTTGAAAATTTTTTTTTTCATTTGTTTTCTGTATATATGATATTGACCGATATCAATATTTCTTAAAGTAAAATCGTAGAAAATAAATTCGTATCTAAACCAACAAATATTAGTCTGCTTATTAAGAAATTCTATTTTTGCAATAACAATCAAAGCACAAGTCTTTAAAAACACGACTGAATATACCAAGACCAACAAATATTTTCATCAAATCATTTAATAAAGTAACAGCAGAAATAAAATGTTCGTGAGCATAAGAACGATGGAAAATTTTTTCTCTTTTTTGATTTGCAAGAAACTCTAGATCATCTGCATAGTCGGCATCTGCAATAGTTTCTGTGGGGTATCGTCTGCTTATTGACTTTTTGTTTTTAGTGTGAAACCATTAATAACTGATAATAATAATCCTTTGTAAACAATTATACCTTCAAGTAAATATTCTTAATGCAAATAATTTACAGTTATATGGCTTCAAGTATTCCTATTGAATACGGATAATTTCTAAATAGATATATTTGATGGCATCCTAATAGGTACCGCCATTCCCTGTCAGATTGGACCTAGGAGTAATGGCAAAGAAGGGCTACTTCACAGTCACCAGATCTCTAGAACTGGAGCCTCACCATCAGATGCAATTTAATGTGATATTAAAGACATCCTTTTTTGTGTGGGGTCTCCCCCCTCTGCAGAGGACCCAGCCTATTCTTAACCCCACCGATCCATTCCCGTTTTTAAAAAAGGAAATCCTTTTCTTTTTTACTTTCGTCTTATTGGGCTATTCCACTTGTGTATTTCGGCCAAGTTCACTCATAGGATTCTTATTGGCTGCTGGTTTTAAGATGGACACTTTCATCCACATGTACTGAACATTTGACTGTGTTCAGACAGTTGACACAGAGCGTATTTGGTTATGCTCTCTTTTTTATCTGGTGACTGGAAACTAGTAACTGTCTTCCCGTGAAGGTGAGTATGATGATTGTTCTACACCCATTCTTTTCAGGTGGTATGCACATCTCTTGTCGATCTGTAAGTCTGTGTACGGGATGTTCTTCCACCGCACGTGGGTGCGGTTATTTAAGATACCCAGCTTCTGAGGCGGAATATCCTGCCCATTCAACACTATGCAGTTATTTTTGACAACATCTGCACTTATTTATTTTACACTCGACGACATTAGAGACATTTCCCAGCGGAGGTCGAAATTGTAACGTTTCTTATATTTTATATGATGCGTTTTTTTTTAGAAAGAGGTTTTGACCAGTTTTCATGTTCATGTCTTTTATAACACGCTTCTCTATTAACATTAATGGATGATCCACTTATGCGAAGAATAGGTATTTCGGAATCGTTTTTTTTTCTTAGCATGCGGACGGAGATATTTTCGCAATATATCCAGTTTTTCTTTAACCCTTTAAGTTCGCGTGTATTGGGTCACGTCACGTCATTCGATATTTATTTCGGGTATTTAAGAAAGTCGTTTGCGATCAGGTTAACGATCCTGATTCCTATGCCTTTCCTGATTCCTGAACTATGCTGCTGACCTGTTGACGCTAGACGACCAGCCTCATTCTTACACAGTCCAGCAATATCAGCCTTTTCAAGGCTAAACAAACCCAGCTCTTTTCAGAGCTAACCATTCACCTCAGTCTTTCCTTAACCACGAATGCGATCTAGGGCGCTAGAAGACTGGATCTTACGACCAGATATCGCCGACAGTACGCTAAGTCCTAGCTTGGTAGAATGCTACTCGAGGCATTTGCGCACAAAGCCTGGTCTGAAATCCACATGGCCAATCAGACCCAAGGCACATGCTAAGCGAACGGTCCGTCGCTGTTACGTTTACGCTCGTACCCGAACAGTCCTCGACGGGACTACGACTGGGCTCACAGCCGATACAACCGCAAGCCGAGACCGTTACGACGTCAACCGAAACCTGTACTGTATCCCGATTCCGGATTCCAGCTGTCTATCCGACAACCGACGAGATCAACGAAAACTGACCGAACGTTGAGCGACCAACCTCGAACGACGCCTTTGTCAATTCTCAATTGACCACCTGGTTACTTCCTGGGAGTCGTTTCACTTATTCAAAAGACATCCTTATGGCCCCTGTTAGTGAGGAAGCCGTAAATCAAGAATCCTGAAATAAGAGATGCAGCGACGAGAAGTCTGAATAAGATTAATTGATCACAAAAAGTTAAGAGGGTTTTATATAAATTGAATCTTGTTACCATTGTATGACTAAAACCACTAAAAGATATGTTTTAGCAATTATTTGCACTATTATATAAACGTTGTTAAACTTACCCATTTGACTTGCTTTTTCCTTTTTACGACTTATATGGGGAATCGATAAATTTTCCTATAATTTAAAGTTAAAAAAAAAAAAAATTGAGACTTTTTACAGTTATTTTCAGAAGAATTATCTCTTTCTCAACCCGACGTTTTCATGTGAGACGAAGTGAAGAAATCCTTATCTCATTATCAAATGCCAAAACTAAATATATCAAAAGTCCACATTGTTTTCTTTGTGAAGATATTAAAACGCTTCACTTCTTTCATTCAGAAACCGCTACTAAATACCTTCAAGCTTGGAGCGAAGAAGAGCAAATAACTGTAGGCATCATTTCTTTTCTTGCCTGAAAACATGTTAGATATGATTAAAATGTTAACATTTTTTTTTTCGAGGTTAATGCTTGAACTATGTCATAATGCGAAAATTCCTCTGACAAAAATAAAAATGCAAAAAAAAAAAAATGTTTTGGTTTGGTTTGGTTTGGTTGGTTTTAGGGATTTCAACTCTTGTTGGGTAATTTAATGCTGTGCTCAGTCTTTTTGTAAGTATCTATTTGGTTTCAAGTAACTTATAATATTTTTCTTTTTTCATACAATTGCACCTAGTTTAATTTATTTTAAGTATTTCTAATTATTAGTATTTCCTAATGATGATAATTTTATATCCAGTGAACCACCGGCTAAGACGGGTGTGAAAACCTCGAATGGAGTGAACCACCGGCTAAGACGGGTGTGAAAACCTCGAATGGAGTGAAATAATAATAATAATAATAATAATAATAATAATAATTTCTGGGACTTTGAGATAAAAACGGATCACCTTATCCCAGCCAGGAGACCAGGCCTAGAATTGATTAACAAAAAAAAAAAAAAAAAAAAAAAAAAAGAAAAAAAAAGAAAGAGAACTTGTTAACTGGTAAACTTTGTAGTTCCAGCAGATCACAGGGTGAAGATGATGGGAAACAAAAAGATAAACAATTACCTGGACATTACCAGAGAATATGAGGGTGAAAGTGATACCAATTATAGTTGGTGTAAAAAAGACTGGAGGAACTGGAAATCAGAGGAAGAATTAAAATCATTCAGACAACTGCATTGCTGCAATCGGTTAGAATACTCAGAAGAGTCATGGATACCTGAGGAGACTTGTTCTCTCAAGTGAAAGACCATTAGCTAACGCTGGTGTGAAAAACTCTATAATAATAATAAATAATAATAATAATAATAAAAAGAATCCTAGAAACCAAACTCTGCATCAGAAATCTCATCAAGGGAATAAATACCTGGGTCGTCCCCATTATAAGATACTCTGGACCATTCTTAAAATGGACAAAAGAAGAACTCCGACAGAATGACCAAAAGACAAACAAATTAATGACAATGCACAAGGCATTACACCTGAGAGAAGACAAAACTTTTCCTTAAGATGGGTGAATTGGACGGTAGAGCAATTTTCTGCACTTCACATGTATTAAGACTTTCTAGGTATGCGGTTGACAAATTCGCCGACTTTCTGTTGAATAGTCTTCCTTTTTCCAGTTGCTACATTCAGTCAGTTTCCACTTCTCTATAAGCCGACACACACACACACACACACACACACACACACACACGCACACACACACACACACACACACACACACACACACACACACATATATATATATATATGATATACTAATCTTATTAGTAAACACTTGTGGTAAGAAAAAACCCGGCAAATAGTTTGTTAGTAAAAAATATACTACCAAACTTCACCTATCTGACTCATTATATATATATATATATATATATATATATATATATATATATATATATATTTCGATTTATAAAAAATCATCATCAGAGCATAATGATAATTAGGTCCGTTTTTAGATGTAAATGTTTTTAATCCAGACTCATCAAGAGAGAAGCAGAAAATAATCTAAATTCAAACCGGAAGCATTGTTTTCCAAAAAGCGTGTAAGCTATGCGATCGCTTCGTCTTTGTATATCCGCTGCGTGTTTCGCTAACGTCGTGTACATGTCGCTACATTGTATTTCTTCAGTGTAACAGTTTTGAAAGAAAAAAATACTTCAAATTCAAAAAAAAAAAAAAATTCTCTAAAAAGTATATATATATATATATATAATATATAATAATAATATATATAATATATAATCAACCTAATATCCTTAAAAAGCTCCTCCTCTGCTGTACAACTGAAGTTCCTTTTTACAACCACCAAGGCAGTTTATACAACCAAAAAGACGGTATCTCGATGGGGTCAGTTCTTGGTCCCACATTTAGCAACTTCTATATGGCCCATCTGGAAAACAAAGTATTGAATATTATTAAAAAAACCAGAATCTATGTTCGCTACGTTGACGATATTCTCCTCCTCGTTAATAATGTAAATGAACTCCACGAACTACAACGAACATTTCAACAACACCCCGTACTAAACTCCACATATGAACTTAACACAAACAATAAACTTCCATTCCTCGACGTTATGATAGACTCTAACAACAACATATTCACTACCTATCCATATAAAAAAAACCTACCTCCATCAATTCTTGTATTATCAACTACAAGAGTGAATGTTCTGCACAATACAAAAAAGCCATTATAAAAAACTTAATAAACCGAGCAAAGCTTACTTCTTCTTCTAAACCAATATTCTTTTCCGAACTAAAAAATATTAAGCAAACTCTCATCAATAATGAATTCCCCAACTACTTTGTTGATGAACAAATCCGACAACCCCCCCATAAAATTAACCACAACGAAAACAATAGCACACTCAATAGCTCAAGCCAAAACATATATTACCGTAATCAGATGCACCCTAACTATAAACTAGACGAAACTGCGTTAACAAAATTAATACGAAATAATGTTTCTTCCACTGACACCAACAGAAAAGTCAAACTAATTATCTACTACCAAAAGTTTAAAAACCGCCAATCTCGTCACATGCAACAATTCCTCCCCCAAAACCACTCGTCTTAATGAGACCAATCTCGTGTACGAATTTAAATGTCCAGTAGGAGACTGCATCTCCAAAGTTAATAACACGTATATTGGCCACACGACGACCACATTATCACGCAGATTAACGCTACATCTATCTGATATCAGCTCTATTAATCAACACCTTCAAACACATTCATGCCCCTCTCTACCTACCGTAAAATTTTAACAGAAAATATACTCACACTACACAAAGAAAAAACAAACAAAAACTTAAAATAATCGAAGCTCTATATATCAAACAAAAAAAACCCCACCTTGAAACAAAATAAACTTCGAAACAAGTCAACATGTTCTCAAATGCTTATAATTTCTCGCCTATTCTCCTTCCACTATTTCATTCTCACAAACTTGTGACCCCCCCTCCTACAGAAAATCTCTACTGCTATCATTGTTTGAACCTACTACCAATTCCTACTACCTCCCACTACCAATTCTTACTACCTCCCACTACCAATTCCTACGTTACTGCTCGTTGTTTTTAAAAACGAGACACCTGAAACATCCCACCAGTTTCATACCTGAAGATGGCAGATGGACATGCCGAAAGCGCTCGTAATGAAACCTTTGGTGGATTGCTACACCAGTTCCACCCTGACATTAAAAGATGCCAGAAAATTGGAAAGGATCGAACAAAAAACTCGTCCGATAGGAATCATCAGTACAGTTTAACAAAACATGTTTAAAAGAAAAAATGCTGCCAAAATACACCTATATATATATATATATATATATATATATATATATATATATATATTATATCAACAACCCCTCCGCACGAGCAGGATGCGACAAAAGGTCAATTTTAAGCGGAGTTTAACAGGTTTAAATTCAGTTTTCTTTCTTCTAGATTAGTTGGCTAACCAAGGCTAAAGCCAGTCTGTCCTATTAGTTTACCGATAGCTGGAGGTGGAATAGTTGGATTCATATCTTTCCCAAGTTATGAATCCAACAATAGATTTATAAGCGCTATGTGAAATGCAAACAGCATCATCCAGGATTTGTCGTGTCCATTTCCTAGGACATTAACCAGTTATATATAATAATATATATATATATATATATATATAATATATATATATATATATAAAGAAATGAACACACAGACACAGGCACAAACACAGAGAGATGTATGTGCCTGAAATTCAGTCAATTGCGAACTGTTTCAAAAAAAAAAGTTAGAAAACACTGTGTTACGTTGTTCACATGAATGGCCGTCAATGAAATTTAGCATAAAATTCGATATTTTCAAACCCAAAGTTTTATATTTTAATCTAAATCTAAATCTCGTTTATTTGCCTCGGTTTTTTATACTTTGGTTCATGAGGCATATTTTTTATTGGATTATTTCTCATGAAATGCCCAGTTTATATAAAATGTAATAGATATGTAATAAAATGAACATTTATGTTCTATCGTCTTATGCAGATCTGTTCCATTTGATTTTATGACTCATTCCCAATGGGGTTGTCATGGAAACACACACACACACACACACACACAACACACACACACACACACAGCCCTGTGTCCTGGATATGAGCCTTCAGTTCTGGAGATATATTGAGTGTGGAGTATTCCTTCATTGTCATTACTCCAAGGTCCAATCTGACTAGGAGTGGTAGTGCCTGTTTGGGTCCCGTCTATGGGTCAAATAGATCTGTTGAAAAATTATTCGTATTCGATAGGCTCGCGTACCAAAACAAAACAGGCTTTCTAAAAAAAAAAAAGTTATGCAAAAAATGTAAATATGAACGTACAATGAACACGATCTCCACACCTCAAGGCAAAAATAACCCTAGACGGGTTGACATGCCGTTAAAATCATCCAATCACACTCACACATACGTATTGTATTTGTTGGCGAACTTGTTCTCGGACAGAGATCGAAAGCCGTTAATTGTCGTTTTTACATGCATGATGAAAGAAGATAAGAAGTAATTAAAAAAAAAACTTAAACTCCCTGTTGGAATATCCTGGTACAAGACACAAACAGAATCGCCACTTATATATGGGTAATTCCATATCAAATCACCCAGGCTATGTCACCCACCCGCTTCAATTTTTCTGAAATTTTGTCCAAATGTGGATTATGTTAAAGTTAGCCAATCGTCAAAATTTGAGCTTCCAATTCCAAAAAATTGGCGGAATTTTGTCGATTTTTAGCTCTCCAAATTTGAGGGGATTGCGAAAATGGTGACTTTTTATAATCTATTTTTGTCTGTAAAATGAGTTCTACACCTAAAAATTTGTTTATAAAAGCATTTTTGACCAAGGAATCCAAAAATGAAGTCAACCAATTCTAAGTTATTGATGATTTATAATGATTTATATGATTTATAATTTTTTCATAGCAATATCAATATCCCGATGTGGCGCTGCGTCTACGACAATAATCTTTTCTATTATTATTTCACATATGTTGAACATTATTTGTACCAAAAAGAAATCATCATTAACTTAAAATTGGTTGACTTTAAAACTTTTTTGATAACATTTTTGCAAAAATGCTTTTATAAACAAATTCTTAGCAGTAGGGAAGCTCTAGAACTCATTTTACAAAAATACATTACAAAAAGTCGCCATTTTTCGCCAACCCCACAAAATTTGGAGAGCTAAAAATCGACATAACTTCGCCAATTTTTGGAATTGGGAGCTCAAATTTTGGGGATTATCTAATGTTAACATAGATTAAAAAAATCAAAAATTGAAGGGGGTGAGTGACAATATTACTTTTTTCCGGGTGATTTGACATGGACTTACCCATATATATATATATATATATTGACCTCATAAGCAGTAGTAGGAGCAGCAGCAATGTCCGATAAAAAGCAGCCAAAAGGCATTTAAAATCACGCACTGGTTATATTCACAAGAATATCAACTGTTACGTTTTTAAGGGCCATTCTTTGGCCTTATAGCAGAAGCGCTTATCTGGTGGAATTGGATCCTTGATAAAGAATCCGTCGATAATGAATCCTTTGGTTCCTCTCGTAAAGAGTTCCGGGTTCTTGGTAAAGAGTCCTACGATAATCCTATGTCCGTCATCAGTGAGCGCCCTTGTAATTATGACCAATATGGGGGGGGGGTAAATATTCTATCAGTCACGCAGTAATGCTAGTGATTGGCTACAGGAGTCAATCACGTGACCTTGGACAATCTATAAATCGATGTGGGAAATTAGCACACACCTTATAATACAAAATATTCAACATCTACAAACAGGGAAATACCCTCTCTCGACTGGAGGGTTACCCAAGACCTTGGATTAACGCTGATTCAACAACCTTTATTTCTAAGCATTTCCTTGCTCAGTTCAGCTATGAATAGTGGATATATCTCGAACTGCCATTTGGATCAGAGCAGAATTTGTTATTCAAAGCCCTAGGAGTGATAATAATAAGACTTTGATACCTAACTTAACACTCAAATAATGTGAAGCCCTGTTGACGGGACTTAGAATACGCTGACTGTTTATCCTGCAGAGCACCCCATCAAACAAGATTTACTGTGTATGGCACTAAACTGCATATCATGGTGAGTCTCCAGTTCTGGAGATATGTGGAGTATGGAGTACCCCCTTTATTGCCATTACTCCAAGGTTCAATCTGACTCGGAGTGGTAGTGCCTATTAGGGTCCTATCAATTGGTCAAATAGATATATTTTAAAATTATTCGCATTCAATAGGAATATTTATTGCCATATAGCTGAAAATTATCTGTATTAAGAATAGTTGAATGAATCGTTTACTAAGGATTATTATTATTAGTTATTTGAAACCATATAACTGTGTGAAAACAAATGATTATTATCAAATAGAATTAGTTACTTGAAACCATGTTTATAAATTATTATTTGATAGGAACATTTAACACCATAAAACTTTGCACAACTTATTTGTATTAGATAGGAATACTTGAATATAACTGTGAGAATAAACTTCTGAAGGGACAACTACACGAAAAATATAAATATGAACTTATAATGAACACGATCTCTTAACCTCTAAGCATAAATAACGCCAGAAGGTTTGACATGCCGTTAAAATCAGTAAATTGATATAAAGAATGTAGGATAAAAAAGCAAGAAAATAATTTATATAAGGACCAAAATTTATCTGATACAGTACGTAAAAACAACTCCTCATCACAAGTAGATTACATTTTTGCAATTTAAAATGAATTTCAGAATAAGCAAAATATGTCAATTCGAATTCCCACATTCTATATATATATATATATATATATATATATATATATATATATAGTTATTTACTAAGCTTAGCTTAGATGTGGCACAAAGCCAGAAGTAAGGGTCATCCAGTGAGATTCGAACTCACAAACAATGGTCTGCTAATCTAGATTGCTAAACCATTACATCACATGAGGTGCATATAATATATATATATATATATATATATATATATATATATATATATATATAATATATATATATGTATGTGTGTGTGTGTGTGTGTGGTGGTGTGCAACTCGAACGGTTCTATAAGAAACTAGTCAGACAGATATCTATCCTGTTTAATAATCTCTGCATTTAAAGAAAATGCTGCCCAACACACACTCACCCGCGCGCACACAAACATAATATAATCTTCTATATATATATATATATATATATATATATATATATATATATATATATATATATATATATTATATATATATATATATATATATATATATATATATATATATATATATATTATCATATATATAAATGGAATGTGTATTCATACGCACAAAACACACACATACACAAACACACACAAACTTTTGTTATTCAAATGACATTTTTAGTTGGTCCAGTTGATTTGAACTGTCACCGTAGTCCTCATCATCTTAATAGAGTAAATAAGCAAAAGAAAAAAAAAAAGGTCAGTAACCGAAAGTTATTCGTCGTTATCAAAATCTGACAAAAAATAAGACTAGTCCCTCCCCTCTGACTTCTCCACAATTCTCTCTCACCTTTCTTTAAAACCCTTTTTTTTTTGTTTTGTTCACTTTCTACACAGGTGTTTTTTTCCTTCTCGCTTTACTTGAATGGCCAACAAGATAGCTGAGTCAACATACTTTTCTGCCTTCTGATTATATATATATATATATATATATATAATATATATATATCTTTTTTATTTTTTATATAGCTTTTTATTTTATGTATATTTTTTTTACATTGCAGCAATATTCCATGACAACGATCATTGGGCTGGAAACACCTCAAAAGGAACGTTTCGCCTCTTGGGTAGTCACAATGGTCGGGGGCGAAAAATCAAAAAAAAAAAAAACAAAAAAAAAACAAAAACAAAACAACAACAAAAACTAACAAAAACAACCCCTCCCCCAAAAAAACTCTCCCAAAACTTTACCCACGAAGCAGAAATACACACCTACCACTTTATCCTCCTACCTACCTAACTACACACACACACACACGCGCGAGCGCGCATATACGAGGGTGTCAAAAAGTAATGCCATTTTGTTTAGAACAGGTATAATTACTAACATAGGAAACATGTATCAAACATCAAAATGAAGCTGGTCCTACGTGGATCACATCCCTTCTTCTCCACATAGTTACCGTGTCTCTCAATAGCAATGTTCCACCTTCGAATGAGAGCATGTATTCTTCCCCGTAAAATTCTGTTGACTGTTCTTTGAGCCATTTCTTCACTACGGATTTCACTTCCTCGTCACTGGAATAATGTTTGCCTCTCAAAACCCTCTTTCATAGGACCGAAGAATAGTAAGTCTGAAAGCGCTAAATCTGGTGAGTATGGAGGATACGGTAAAGTTGTCCACCCGAATGAAGCGATTTTCTCCCTTGTCCTTATGCTTGTATGTGGTAGAGCATTGTCATGTAGAAGGAGGACATTGCCGATTAGCAAGTTGGGTCTTATTCGTCGGGTTCTTACTCTGAGCCTCGTTAGGGTCTCAATGTAGGCCTTAGTTTAATAAAAAAACTTCAACATGAAATAAAGAAATTACTTTTTTGACTCACCTCGTATATATATATGCTTTCCGCATACTAATTCGTTCGTTCTTCACTAGGTGTCTCAAACTTATATCCTTGTACCACACCAATCTAAGCTTATATGATGATTGATTTTAAAAGGCATGTCAACCTGTTTAGGGATATTCAATTATTAGGGAATTGTGTTCATAGTATAATTTATATTTATTTTTTGTATAGCTATTTCTTAAGATTGTTTTTTACACATAATTATATGATATCAACTATTCCTATCTAATACAAATAATTTTTCACAGTTGTGTGGTTTCAAGTGTTCCAAATCTAATACTAAAAATTATATGGTTTCAAGTAATTATTTCTGTTAAATATTTGTTTGCAAATACTTATATGGTTTCAAGTAACTAATAGGTCAAGCCATGTCACCCACCCCTTCAATTTCTTAATTTTGTCTATGTGTGGACTATGTTAAAGTTAGACAATCTGCAAAATTTGAATTCCCAATTCCAAAAAATCTGGCGGAGTTTTGTAGATTTTAGCTCTCCAAATTTGGGTGGGGTGTCGCGAGAAATGGCGACTTTTTGTAATCTATTTTTGCCTGTAAGATGAGTTCTAGAGCTTCCCTACTGGTAAAGATTGGTTTATAAAACATTTTTGCCCAAGGAATCCAAAAATTATATAAAAAAGTATTAAAGTTAACCAATTTTAAGTTATTGAGGTTTCTGATTTGCAAAATTTTAACTGATGTTGTAGCTTCGGTTCTGAGCAAAAACAAAACTATCTTTTGGTACAAAATAATGTCCAATATACGTGAAATAATAATAGAAAAAATGTTTGTCATAGAATGCATGCCACATCGGGACATTGATATTGCTATGACGAAATCAGTTTTGGAATTGGAAGCTCAAATTTTGGGGATTGTCTAATTTTAATATTGTCCACACCTAGAAAATTGAAGGGGGTGAGTGACAATTTTACTTTTTTCTGGATGATTCTTATTAAAAATTGTAGCTTCAAGTAACTATTTTTAATACAAAATAATTTACTTGTTATATGGTATCAAGTATTCTTATCAAATACGAATAATTTTTAAACAGATCTATTTGATCCATAGAATATCAATAGTACCCTAACTGGTACAATCACTCTGTTACAAAGTTAGAGCAGTGGGACACCCAAATGAGTATTTAGTCCAGGTGCATGTTTTTATGTGATTTTCTGTGGCATTTTGGGGGCCAGCGTTATTGGATTCAGCAATGTGGCTTGAGTGAAGTGGATTATAAGACAGCGTAATTAAAGGAAAATATCACTCATATTTAGTGACATGATGTGATTTTTTTTCTGTTTTTGATCTGGGACTACTTGGGTCTTCTTGGGACTTCTCATCTTTGTTGTCCGTTGTTGCTTTTAATAATGAACACAAGACTTGATATAGATTTTTTTAGACGTCAGAAACAGCCCGTGTGGAGAAATAGCATACGGACACTATCGCATCTGTTCCGTTAGTCACCCAGCCAAAACTGACTTCTAACTATCTTTCTGTTCTCACTCTTGGATCTGGCCAATGAGAGAACAGCTTCAATGTTAGTAAAAGATTAGTCCTGTCAATCACCTTATAAGGTTTTATTTCATGATTCAGAATGGCCGTTTGTTTTTAATTTCTACAGGGGCCGCACAATAATGTATAGGCCAACCCATCAATTATGTAACATTTGTTCAACCCAGGCCGATTTGAAGTAGTGAAACTTCATTCGTTTGTTTGACCCATCTCCACATTTAATAGATAAATCAAAAGGCTTTTCAACCCCAAGGCAGTGTGATTTATGTTGTTTTTTTTATACAGAAAGATCACCTGACCGTTTCACAAAAATTTTTTATCAATTACATATTGCATAATCATCAAAAAAAAAAAAAAACTAATGAAAAAAGGAAATGAAACTATGTTGTTGTGGAGATGTGAGTGCAGTCTGTCTAAGGATGATTAAATTTGGCTTAACAATAGAACCACACACACAATAAACTCAAAATAATTGAAAAAAAGACATGAACGAATGTTTTTTATTATCGAATATATAGTCATACTTTAACTTAGGAGTGTCCAAACTTCCGAGTTTTCCGAGTTACGGACTGTCACTCGTAGATTTGTTGCTTTGTGTTGCAAACTAAAATTTGATGTACGGGCGAACTTCAGATATGCTTATCTTAATAAGTTCCCTAAAAAAAATTCAAATTTATTACACCAAAGTAAAAGTTTTGTTTATAAAAAAAAAACAACTTTAAAAACATTACAGCACACATTCATTTTCATATCTATTTTTTTTTTTGTTGTTGAAAAACAGAGTGCTATTTTTCTTATCTAAAGAAACATAACAGAAAAATTAAGGTGTTTTTTTGGTAAGGTATGTGCTGAAAATATTAATTGGCATTTCAGTTTATTTCAATGGGAAAAATGATTTGGTATATAAGGAAATTGAGTTTACGAGCGGAATGAATTAAACTTGTAAGTCAAGGTACCACTGTATTTTTAGTGTAAAGACAATATGTACATTAACAATAAAAAATCCAACCCAAATAAGGTAAGAAAAAACTAGTGAGAAAATGAATAAATGACAATACTTCCTCGAGAAATTTTGGACATCTTAAGATGTTACATTTACAACTACAAAAAAGATATGGTGTAGAGAAAATCGAATAAGAAAAACGTACCTAGGTGACTAAATTTGAATTGTTTGTCAATTGGCCGAGGCAGCCTAATCGGTAAGGCCGTCACTCATGTCAGAATAGGCTCCAAAAGGATGCTGAGAATGTAAAAACGACCTGAGCGTAGAGATAAGCAACAAAGCCTAAAATGAAAGAAAAATAAGTAAAAAAATTAATAATACACATATCTTGTAACAAAAAATTTTTGATGTAATCGTAACCCAGAAAAACGGCAAATAACAGCTAGAATTGTGTTAGAGCAATATACTTAATATACTTTAACTTAGAGAATAAAGCTATTTCTAGTTTAATTTGCAATTGATATGATTATTTTCGTGGGGGTCTCTGCATTCGCACTCAACATCATTCTGTAGTTATTCATTCTCGATAATAACGAAGAATAACTTTTAAATGCTAATTTGATTTTATTCAGAAGAAGGAAAATCACTCTTTCATAACTATCAACAGAGTAGTAATAACTGTAAAAGTTTACTATACCCATTGTCAAACTTTATAGGGACTTACTTAATTGGGGTATATCAAAAACTATTTCGTTTTTTTTTCATTGGAAATCTCGAGAGTGTTCCTTGTGTTTTGAAACTTATGCAATGAGTTCTACATTTGGTTATCCTTTGATAAATTCCGGTTCTTTTTAAGAAATTTCGGAATTCTGGTGATTGTGTTTCTCTGTATTTTGCATTTTAAAACATCAATAATTAACAAGCTGATGGTTATTCTTCTGGGTTTTATTTCCAAGAGACAAGTCCACTTTCCTTAAAAGTTTTAACCAGTTTGAGACCGTATGGTCAGATATGTTGTCTACTTAAAATTCTGTGAATATTCTTCAAATGTTATTGAAGCCTAGTTTAAAAACAATGCCATAAAATAGAACTCCACAATACTTGTAATTCACTTGTATGTTTTTTATGGCAGTTTTAGTGATGTTAGCCCTTCTGAAAGTGTATGTAATACTCTACGTTTGGTACCCTTCGGTAACCCTAGCTCTTCTAAAAGTTTTCAAAATGCTGGTGAGTGGGTTCTTCACTACCTTGCACTCAAAACATATAATTGAGTTTCTCTTTATTTTTATGGTTTTGTTTTGGTGTTTCTCCTTTGCTTCTCAAAGTATGCAATGCCTCTCTCTAATATATTTTGGTCCGTCCAGCTCTTCTAAAAGTTTTGAATATTGGTGATTGTATTTTCTCTGATTTTTTTCCCGAGTTTGAGAAGGTTTACCGGAGCCGACAAGAAATACACGAAGAAGGCTGGAGGGCAACATCGGCCGAAACGTTGTCAGATAACAATAAAGAATGAGGACAATAGTTTCGAATAAATCCAAATAATACAACTTGGTGAATTCTGTTTTTCTTCTTTTCGTAATTGACATTGGTAACCATCTTTTTTTTTTAACCAACAACTGACGAAACGTACCACCCCTTGAAATACTTTGAGGCAGTACAGTTAAGATATCATTTAATTTCTTCCCACATTCTGTCAAGTTAGCTTCACCGGTCGTGAAGCCAGTTTAAAATTCTCAGATATTATAGATAGTCTTTTAGACAATTCTCTTTCGCTCACTAGACTGGTGAGTTTGGGTTGTAAAGATAAGCTCTTAACGCCAAGACGATTTATGGTGACGCCCTCTTGCAATGCTTATCTTTCACTTGGTGTTTATTTGGCTGCACTTTTACGATTCATTAATGGCTACCAATGTTTCATTATGTCCTGAATGTGTGGCGATGAGAATTTCAGCATTTCTAATTTGGTTATGTTTTGCGTCTCATGTTTAACATTTTCCAATTCCAATGCTTGGACGTGTTTTTAAAATTGCCTTGGCATTTTTGTTCTCAGAATCATTTGTTTTCGCCCTTTTATTCCATCAAGATATTAATTGCAATACAAATTCTGTTGCTTTGCCTTAAAATGGCAAATAGCCGATGGCCCTGGTTTTTTTGAGCCGGAATTCTATCCCGGCTTTTCATTTGATGCGGCGTCCCCGTATACATTCCAAAAGATTTGATTTATATACGAGTATTACCCAACCCGTCCGCAATAGCCAGCGACCATTGGGTCATATCCTACCGGTGGACGGATTGGGTATAGGCAATCCCAATCGGGGTGTATGGTTAGAGCTAAGTCTTGCAGAATCCATTACTACTGAATACGCAAATTCGCTCCTCGTATGAATCCCCCATAAACTAAGCCGACCTACCCGGCGACACGGGTCTGGTATAAAACGGTGTCCATAGGTGTTGGTTAGCAAGCAAGTCTTGGCGGATGCATTACTACTGATATTGCGAGTTCGATCCTCGCCTGGAATGGCTCATCCTATCGAGGCGAACGGTTGGGTAAAATACATACATTGGTTTCAACCATACAAGTGGTAAAAAGAACTACTCCCAATACCCACTACACATTCACAATCACACTGCAGCACAAAAACAAATTACAACACACACATGCTTGTCTTTCTCTCTATTGTTTTCCGTCTCTTCTCTCTACTCTCCCTATCTCTCTACTTGTCTCTATCTCACAGGCACACAAATATACACAGACCACCAGACACACACACCACCCTCTCATTCGCTATCTGCCAGTCCCTCTTCTCTCTCTCTCTCTTTCCCCTCTCTCTCTCTCTATCTCTCATCTCTTCTCATATCTATCCTCTAATCTATCTAATCTATCATCTTCTCTTTGTCTCACTCTCACCCACCACATGTAATAAGTACCGGCCTGCCTTGATAAAATTCCCGCCGAATAGAAATCTCAAGTTACTAAAATTAACGGTTTAACATTCAAACAAGTCTTTTTTTTTTTTCTTTTTTTATAAAGCAACGGTTTATTCTCGCGACAGGAAATACATTACTATTCTACTGGCTAACTTTTATTGTGGTGTTGCTTTTGTTCTGAGACAGTACTCTTGTTGTGGGTTCGATCCCTATCTTAGCAATTACTATGTCGTCTTGTAGCAGACTAAAAAAATTAACTTGAATTAGAAAAATTATCTCAGTTTTTTTAATTTCATTTCCTAACATTCTTTCGGCTGAGGATCAAGGTGTAAGGTATTTACCCAACCTATTCGTCACGGATAAAGATGTAGACAAGTCGCGTGGTCATCCTGTGGGATCGAACCTCCCGTTATTCAATAATAATGAATCGAGAAGACTAGTTTGCGAAACCATTACACCGCGATGGGGCACCTCGGGTATTTATCCAACCCGTTCGCTTTCGGATAGGATGTTGACACAAGGTTGCAATTATGGGCATCCCAGCAAGGATCAAACTCGCTATTCTGTTGGGCGGGTAAGGCTTGCTACTTTGCACGATAAGAAGCGCGTTATAACCCAACCTTTAACCACGGGAGGATGAAAACTAGGTCGTAAGTAATAGGCATCCACGAGGATCGCTAGCTATTCAGTAGTATGGATCTGCGAAAAGTAGCCTTGTTAACCATTACACCATGATGGGACGCATGTTATATCCAACCCTTTTTGTCATGGGTGGGATGCGAAGATAAGTTCGCAAGTAAGGAGCCTCCACGAAGGATCGAACTCATTATTCAGTTGTAATGGTGTAGCTAATCTTTGAGACCTAGCTGCTGGAACCATTACGCGCAACGAATGTTTGGACGAGCTTATACCCAACCCGTTTGCCCAGGGGGGGGGGGGGGGGGGGGGGGGGGGGGGGGGGGGGGGGGGGGGGGGGGGGGGGGGGGGGGGGCCGTGTAAGGATGTGACAGCCAGATCGCAAATATGAGGATCCAATTTGCTATGCAGTTGTAAATGAATCTACAAAGACTAGCTTGCTAACCATTAACCCATGGGACGCCCCTTAAGTACTGGGTGCATAAATACATGGCAGTTGAATAGTATGGTGATGACCGATGTCGAAGTGACTCGACTTACCGATTGATCATGACTGACGCACCACTGGCGCTGTAACATCAATCTTTTGTTTTGTCGGGCGGGGTTTTATAATACACTGGGCTGTAATCTCTGCTGGGTGTTAAGCCCCTTCAAAGAAAGTTTTGTCCTGAGTATAAACAACTAAACTTGGCAATCCTGATCGTGAAACCTAACAGTCTGGATCAAACCAAGGAGTAATGAAGTAGCCCGTTATACCGAATTAATCCCAGGTTCCAACTCTGCCTGCGAGTGGTAGTGTCCTGTTAAGGGTCCCATCTATAGGTCTAAATAAGATCTGTTTAACTATTAATTCATATTCAATAGGACCCGTGTGGCAAAAACACAAAAACAATCTTAAGAAACAATTACGCAAAAAATTGTAAATATGAACGTACAACCGAACGACTATTCCCTAAACTCGTTATGCTTAAAATATCCTAGACAGGTTGACATACTTATTACACCAATCAACCTAATCAGTCTACATAGCAAATAACAAGTAATGTCCAGCTTTCACACTAAGAACAGTTTCAGTTAATAAAGGCGACCTAAAACAACAAACTAAATAATAAAAGTAAGTAGGCCTGGTGTCCGGTGTCAGTCCAGTGAGTCATCCCCTTTTTCACTAGCGGGCTAGACCAAGGAGATTGTTTTATGCGGTCTGAATGCCGAGCGCCACAGCCTACCAACCAGCACCCTTTAACTTTACCGCACAGATCCCTGTGCAACTCAATAACGGCTGAGTTGTCGAGTGACCGGGTATCGACGCAGGAACCGTTGCGATTACCGACTGAGCTAAGCTACAAAAAAGATCTAAGTAATGCAGTGTGCCAAACAAAATAAAGTTTACATATACACTATTTGCCTGTCAGGCAACCTAGCAACACTTGTCAAGATAACTTTAAATCCCTGTTCCAGTTTTAGGTTGTTATCGAAATCCGTAACTTGTGCACGACTATGGCTAAGCTTTGCAAATAACTATTCATGTGTTCATTTCTTTTTCACGGGATAAACAGTTTCCTTTTAATCTTTTTGTTGTCTCAATTGACATAAAATCTACGAATCAGCAAATTCTCTTCAATAATGATTATTCAACAACAATTACTTTTGCCTCTGTTTTTATTTCGATGTACAATAGGATAAAAAAAAAATTATCTTGTTTTTAAGTCATTTTAAAGTAGGACAGAGTAGGGGGATTGTTTCATTTTTCTTCTGAGGGAATAACGAATAAATCGTAGAGTTGTGGAAATGTTATTTTTATTAATGTCCAATGAATTGTAGCATAACGAATAAAAAAAATAATAAAAAAATAAAATAAAAAATAAAATAAAATAAAATACATACAAAATAAAAAAAAAACAAACAACAAAAACAAACAAAACAAAACAAAAAACCTAAAAGAAACCCCATAACAAACTAAAAAAGAACCCCAACACAAATGCATATTGAAAAAGTGAAAAGTAAAGAAAAAAAAACAAAAACAAAAACAAACAAAATGAAATTGTTTAATGTTTTTGGCTTTTTGAAGGTTAAATGTTTGCCGTGGGGTCTATGTGAATCGTGGAAAGGGGGTTAGTTTAACTTTGAATAATGGACGTGTTAGAGAGGCAAAGAATCTTTTTGTCGAGGGGGGGGGCTAAGGTATGAATAAGTTTAATCCTATTCTGAAACCTTATGTACTTTACCTAGGATTTAATAGAATGGCCAGGAATTTTTTTTAGCAAATTGTAATATAATAGATATCAAGAACTGGACACTTTATTAACAAAATTAAATCTGTGAAACCTAATCTATATTAAAAAGTAATGGACAACAGGAAATATTGTGAGTAAACTGGTTAGTTGGTTTGGTGTGGTTGGTTTTTTATGGAATGTCAACACTTTTTTGTGTTATTTTATGGCAAAAAAGTGCCAGCATTTTACAAGCGATTATCAATTTCAAGTTAACTATTTGTTATTTAATAATAATAATAATATAAATAATAATAAATAATAATAATAATAATAATAAGTCGAGAATACACAAAGAGCAAAGAAAGATTACTTAATAGCAGCCAAACCAAAGCAGAATGTCATATATGGAAAAACAAAACAAAAAAACAAAAACACCCGACCCAAAAAAACAAAAACAAAAAAAACAACAAAAAAACAAAAAAACAACCAAAAAACTAAAAACAAAAGATGGAAGAAAACCTATTATATGGGACACTTCAAACGACAAATCGGAGAGGTTTGCACATGAAAAAGACTTGGACATGGTGTAAGAAAAGAAGGAAACCCAAGAGAGAAAACTGATCGCTAATAATTGCTGCACAAATAAATGTCATAGAGCAAATTATTATCAAAGCATAAAAAGAATAGACAGCAAACAAAGGCCAGTAATTGTAGACTGTGCGCCGTAACAGAGACGAAGCCTATTGACCGATGTATTAAGCGAAATGTAGCAAACGAGCACATGGGAATACAAAGCTAGGCCCCCGGGGTTGTGAAGGTGATCCCCACCTGGTATTAATGCATAAATTAAATTTTGACCCATACACAAAAATGGTAAATGCATAAACAAGAATATGTTCTGAGAATGAAACACCATAAAAAATTCTCTGAGACTTCGAGATAAAGAACGGAATCACCCCATCCCAGCCAGAAGAGCGCGAAACTAAGTGTTTAGAAACGTGCCAACTTGTGGCTTGGCGATCCAGCAGATCACAGGGTGAAGTTGAAAGAAAAACGAAAAGAAAATGGACAAATACTGGACCTTTTGGAAGAGAATTGAAAAGCTGTGGAAATATGAGGGGAAAACGAATACCCATTGTAGTTGTGTACTGGAACGGTCCCAAAAAGCTTGGAAAAACACTGGGGAACTGGAGATCAGAGGAAGAAATTGAGACCATCCAGACAACAAGCCCATTGGTGAAATCATGATACACAGAAGAGTCATGGAGTCCAGAGGAAGACTTGTTGTCAATCAGACTCTAAGTGAAGACCCATCAGCTAAACGCTGTGTGAAAATAAATCCACTCTCATAAATAATAATAAAAGCAATTGAAAAAACTGGCAGAGTAAACAATTAACAGCAGGAGTGCAATCCCTGCAGAGTAAAAATATTCAAAGAGGGCATTTTCAGGAGACAACATTGCACCCTAACATTGTGTATAGCAACTGATGCCATCAACTTAAATACTTAAAAAATGCACAGGGGGCTAATCCTATTCACAAAAAATGCCCAAGAAAATAAACAACCTTATGTATATGGATGATAATACCAGACTTTTGCACCCCCCCACAAAAAACAAAACAAAATGAAAAAAGAAGCTGTAAACCCCTTGAATATACAAGCCAGGATATCGAATGGAATTCGTAATCGAAAAATTGGGGCCATACTAGTGATGAAAATACGCCGACTAACCCTCTGCAGGAGAGGTACCCCCCAGTTGTTGGCCGTAGGTGGCACCGTGTGCCTAAGCAGGAATCCTGGTGGCTGAGCAGTTTCTGCTGCCCTTTCTTTGGCCTTACTTTGGCTGACAGGCAGCCTCGGAAGAGGCCACCCTCCGAGCCAACCGCTGATAACTCTCTGCAGAAGGTGTAGTCGGCGTATTTTCATCACTAGTATGGATAATTTTTCGATACGAATTCCATTCCGATATCCGGCTGTATATTCAAGGGTTTACAGCTCTTTTTCATTTGTTTTTTTTTTTTGGGGGGGGGTGCAAAAGTCTGTATATCATCCATATACATAAGGTTGTTTATTTTTTCTTGGGATTTTGTGAATAGATAGCCCCCTGTGCATTTTTTTTAAGTATTTAGTTGAGTGGCATCATTGCTATAGCAAATAGTAGTGGTGACAATGTGTCTCCTTTGAAAATGCCTCTTTGAATTTTTACTTCTGCAGGGATTGCACTCCTGCTGTTAATTGTACTCTGCAGTTTTCAATTGCTTTTATTATTATTATGAGAGTGATTTATTTTCAACACCAGCGTTAGCTGATGGTCTTTCACTAGAGTCTGAGTGACACAAAGTCTCCTCTGGACTCCATGACTCTTCTGTGTATATGATTTCACCAATGCTGTTGTCTGGATGGTCTCAATTCTTCCTCTGATCTCCAGTTCCTCCAGTGTTTTTCCAAAGCTTTTTGGGACCGTTCCCAGTACACCAACTACAATTGGTATCAGTTTTCCCCTCATATTCCACAGCTTTTTCAATTCTCTGTCAAGGTCCAGGTATTTGTCCATCTTTTCGTTTTCTTTCAACTTCACCCTGTGATCTGCTGGAATCGCAAAGTCCACAAGTTGGCACGTTCTCAACACTAGGTTTGGTCTTCTGGCTGGGATGGGGTGATCCGTCTTTATCTCGAAGTCTCAGAGAATTTTATGTGTTTCATTCTCAAGAACATATTCTTGTTTATGCATTTACCATTTTGTTGTATGGTCAAAATTTAATATTATGCATAATAACCCAGTGGATCACCTTCACAACCCGGTCGGGCCTAGCTTTGTATTCCCATTGTGCTCGTTTGCTACATTCGCTTAATACATGGTCAATAGCTTCGTCTCTGTTACCGCACAAGTCTACAATTACTGCTTGTTGTGTCTTATCTATTTTTTGCTTTGATATAATTTGCTCTTATGACATTATTTTGTGCAGCAATTATTAGCGATTCAGTTTCTCTCTTGAGGTTTCCTCTTCTTAACCATGTCCAAGTCTTTTCATGTGCAACCTCTCCGATTTGTCGTTTGAAGTGTCCATATAATAGGTTTTCTTCCCATCTTGTTTTCTAGTTTTGGTTGTTTTTTTGTTTTTTTTGTTGTTTTTTTTGTTTTTTTTGTTTTTTTTTTGGGTGGGGTGTTTTTTTGTTTTTTTGTTTTGTTTTTCCATATATGACATCTGCTGTTGTTGGCTGCTATAAGTAATCTTTCTTTGCTCTTTTTTGTGTATTCTTCGACTTATTATATTATTATTATTATTATTATTATTAATTATTATTATTATTATTAAATAACAATAGTTACTTGAAATTGCATAATTGCTTGTAAAAATGACTGACTTTTTGCATAAAATAACAAAAGTGTTTGACATTCCATAAAACCAACCAACCAAACCAAACTAAACCAGTTTACTCACAATATTTTCCTGTTGTCCATTACTTTTTAATTAGATTAGGTTTCACAGATTTAAATTTGTTAATAAAGTGTCCAGTTCTTGATATCTATTATATTACAATTTGTAAAAAAAAATTCCTGGCATTCTATTAAATTCCTAGGTAAAGTACATAAGGTCAGAATAGATTAAACTTATTTCATACCTTGCCCCCTCGAAAAAGATTCTTTGCCTCTAACACGTCCATTATTCAAGTTAACTAACCCCCTTTCCACGATTCACATAGACCCACGCAACAATTAACCTCAAAAAGCCAAAAACATTAAACAATATTCATTTGTTTGTTTTTTGTTTTTTGTTTTTTTTCTTTACTTTTCACTTCATATGCATTGTGTGGGGTTTTCTTTTTAGTTTGTTTGGGGTCTTTTAGGTTTTTTGTTGTTTGTTTGTTTTTTGTTTGTTTGTTTTTTTTTTTTTTGTATTTTTATTTTATTTTATTTTATTTTTTATTTTTATTTTTTATTATTTTTTTATTTCGTTATGCTACAATTCATTGGACATTAATAAAAATAACTTTCCACACTCACGATTTATCGTTATTCACCTCAGAAGAAATGAAACAATCCCCCTACTCTGTCCTACTAAAATGACTTAAACAAGATAATTTTTTTTTTTATCTATGTACATCGAATAAAAACAGAGCAAGAAGTAATTGTTTGAATAATCATATTGAAGAGAATTGCTGATTCGTAGATTATGTCAATTGGAGACAACAAAAAAGATTAAAAGAAACTGTTTATCCGTGAAAAGAAATGAACATCATGAATAGTTATTTGCAAAGCTTAGCATAGTCTGCACAAGGTTACGGATTTTGATAACTTTAACCTAAACTGGAACAGGGATTTAAAGTTATCTTGAAAGTGTTGCTTAGGTTGACCTGAGGCAAATAGTGTATTAAACTTATTTTAGTTTGGCACACTGCATACTTTAGATCTTTTAGTAGTTAGCTCAGTCGGTAATCGCAAGGTTCCTGGTTCGATACCGGTCACTCGACAACTCAGCGTATGAGTTGCACAGGGATCTGTGCGGTAAAGTAAGGTGCTGGTGGTAGGTGTGGCGCTCGGCATCAGACGCAAAAACAATCTCCTTGGTCTAGCGCTAGTGAAAAGGGGATAGACTCACTGGCTGACACCGACACCAAGCCTACTTACTTTTATATTTAGTTGCTTGTTTAGTCGCTTATAATGAACTGTTCTTAGTGTGAACTGGACATTACTTGTATTTGTATTAGACTGATTAGGTTGATTGAGTTTAAAAGTATGTCAACCTGTCTAGGGATATTTTAAGCTAAGAGGTTAGGGAATAGCGTTCGTTGTACGTTCATATTTACATTTTTTGCGTAATTGTTTCTTAAGATGTTTTTGTGTTTTTGCACACGGTCCTATTGAATATGAATAAATGTTAAACAGATCTATTAGACCTATAGATGGGACCCTAACAGACACTACCACTCCAGGTCAGAGTGGACCTGGGATTAATGGTAATAACGGGCTACTTCATACTCCTTGGTGATCCAGAACTGTAGGTTCACGATCAGATGCAGTTTAGTGTTATACTCAGGACAACTCTTTGAAGGGGGCTTAACACCCAGCAGAGATTACAGCCAGTGTATTATAAACCCCGCCGACAAAACAAAGATTGATGTTACAGCGCCAGTGTGCGTCAGTCATGATCAATTCGGTAAGTCGAGTCACTTCGACATCGGTCATCACCAATACTATTCAACTGCCATGTATTTATGCACCCAGGTACTTAGGGGCGTCCCATGGTGTAATGGTTAGCAAGCTAGTCTTGTAGATTCATTACAACTGCATAGCAAATTTGATCCTCATATTTGCGATCTGGTGTCACATCCTACCCGTGGCAAACGGGTTGGGTATAACGCTCGTCACATCGTGGCGTAATGGTTAGCAAGCTAGTCTCAAAGATTACTACGACCATTACAACTGAATAATGAGTTCGATCCTCGCTGGAGGCTCCTTACTTGCGAACTTATCTCGCATCCCACCCATGACAAAAGGGTTGGATATAACATGCGTCCCATCATGGTGTAATGGTTAACAAGCTATTCTCGCAGATCCATTACTACTGAATAGCGAGTTCGATCCTCGTTGGATGCCCTATACTTACGACCTAGTGTTTCATCCTACCCGTGGTAAAGGGGTTGGGTATAACGCGCTTCTTATCGTGCTGTAATGGTTAGCAAGCTTACCCCGCAGATCCATAACTACTGAATAGCGAGTTTGATCCTTGCTGGATGCCCCATAATTGCAACCTTGTGTCACATCCTATCCGAAGCGAACGGGTTGGATAAATACCGAGGGTGCCCCATCGTGGTGTAATGGTTCGCAAACTAGTCTTCTCGATTCATTATTATTGAATAACGAGTTCGATCCTCACAGGATGACCCATACTTGCGACCTTGTCTTACATCTTATCCGTGACGAATAGGTTGGGTAAATACCTACACCTTGATCCTCAGCCGAAAAGAAATGTTAGGAAATGAAATTAAAAAAACTGAGATAATTTTTAATTCAAGTTTAATTTAGTCTGGTACAAGACGACATAGTAATTTGCTAAGATAGGGATCGAACCCACTACACAAGAGTACTGGTCTCAGAACAAAGTTGCTAACCACTGCACAATAAAAGTTACAGTAAGAATATAATTATTCCTGTCGGGAGAATAAACCGTTGTAAAAAAAGAAAAAAAAAGACTTTTGAATGTTAAACACTTAATTTAGTAACTTGAGATATTCTATTCGGCGGGAATTTATCAATGCAGTCTCGTACTTATACATGTGGGTGGGGAGATAGACAAAGAGATAGATAGATAGATAGATAGATAGAGAGATAGATAGAGAGAGAGAGAGAGAGAGAGAGAGAGAGAGAGAGAGAGAAGAGGGAGACTGGCAGATAGTGAAAGAGAAAGAGTGTGTGTGTGTGTCTGTGTCTGTGTATATTTGTGTGCCTGTGAGATAGACAAAGATAGAGAGATAGAGATAGAGAGAAAGAGAGAGAGAGAGAGGCAGATAGGGGGAGAGAAAGCATGTGTGTGTGTATATTTGTGTGCTTGCATGTGTATGTGAATGTGTATGTGTATGAGTAGTTCTTTTACCACTTATATGCGTAAACCAATGTATGTATTTACCCAAACCGTTCGCCTCGGATAGGATGAGGCATCCAGCGAGGATCGAACTCGCTATACAGTAGTAATGCATCCGCAAGACTTGCTTGCTAACCATTACATCTCGATGGGACGACCGTTATACCCAACCCGTTCGCCCTGGGTAGGTCGCTAGTATGGGGGATCATACGAGGAGCGAATTTGCTATTCAGTAGTAATGGATCTGCAAGACTAGCTTGCTAACCATTACACCCCGATGGGATTGCCTTTATACCCAATCCGTTCACCTTGTGTAGGATATGACCCAATGTCGCTAGTATGCGGACGGGTTGGGTAAATACGTATATAAAATTCAAATCTTTTGGAATGTATTATTTACTGTTACTCTCGCATCAAATGAAAGCCGGATAGAATTCGGTCGGGCTCAAATATACCAGGGTGGCCTAATCGTGGCTATTTGCCATTTAATATGAGGCAATATGGCAACAGAATTTGTATTGCAATTAATATTTCTTGATAGAAAAAAAGGCAAACAAATATTCTGAAACAAAAATGCCAATATGCAATTTTTATTAATAACACGTCTCTTGAAGCACTTGGAATTGAAATTGTTAAACATGAGACGACAAAAACAAACCACATAGAAATCTGATAATTCTCATCGCCATTTAACAATTCAGACATAATGAAACATTTGTAGCCATTTAATTGAGATTTCGTAAAGTGCAGCCAAAAACACTCAAGTGAAAGATAAGCAATTGCAAGAGGGCGTCTACCATAATTCTCTTGGGGTTAATGAGCTTATCTTACAACCCAAATTCACCAGTCTAGTGAGTTCGATTAAGATTGTTTTAGATTGTCTAAAGACTATCTATAATTATCTGAAGTATTATTTTAAACTGGGCTTCACGACCGGTGAAGCTACTGACAGAATGTGGGAAGAAATTAAATGATATCTAACTGTACTGCCTCAAAGTATTTCAAGGGTGGTACGTTCGTCAGTTGTTGGTTAAAAAAAAAAGATGGTTACCAATTGTCAATTTAGAACGTAAGATAGAAGAAAACAGAATCACCAAGTTGTATTATTTGGATTATTCGAACTATTGTCCTCATCTTTATTGTTATCTGTACAACGTTTCGGCCGATGTGCCCTCCAGCCTTCTTCGTGTATTTCTTGTCGGACTCGGTAACCTTCTCAAACTCGGGAAAAAAATCAGAGAAAATACAATCACCAATATTCAAAAACTTTTAGAAGAGCTGGGATCACCAAAATATATAGAGAGAGCATTGCATAAGCTTTGAGAAGAACTAGGATGATAGAATCACCAAAACAAATACCATAAAAATAACAGAGAAACTCTTAAGATTATGATGTTTTGAGTGCAAGGTAGTGAAGAACCCACTCACCAGCATTTGAAAACTTTTAGAAGAGCTAGGGTTACCGAAGGATACCAAACGTAGAGTATTACATACACTTTCAGAAGGGCTAACATCACTAAAACTGCCATAAAAAACATACAAGTGAATACAAGTATTGGGATTGTTCTAATTTTATGGCATTGTTTTAAACTAGGCTTCAATAACATTGAAGATATTCACAGAATTTAAGTAGAACAACATTATCTGACCATACGGTCTCAAACTGGTTTAAAACTTTTAAGGAAAGTGACTTGTCTCTTGAAATAAAACCCAGAAGAGAATAACCATCAGCTGTTAATTATGATGTTTTAAAATGCAAAATACAGGAGAACACAATCACCAGAATTCCGAAATTCTTAAAAGAACCGGAATTATCAAAGGATACCAAATGTAGAACTCATTGCATAAGTTTCAAAACACAGGAACACTCTCGAGATTTCCAATGAAAAAAAAACGAAAATAGTTTTGATATACCCCAATAAGTAAGTCCCTATAAAGTTTGACAATGGGTATAGTAAACTTTTACAGTTATTACTACTCTGTGATAGTTATGAAAGAGTGATTTTCCTTCTTCTGAATAAATCAAATTAGCATTTAAAAGTTATCTTCGTTATATCGAGAATGTGAATAACTACAGAATGATGTTGAGTGCGAATGCAGACCCCCACGAAAATAATCATTCAATTGCAAATTAAACTAGAAATAGCTTTATTCTCTAAGTTAAAGTATATTAAGTATATTGCTCTAACACAAATCTAGCTGTTATGTGCCGTTTTTCTGGGTTACGATTACATTCAAACATATTTTTTGTTACAAGATATGTGTATTATTAATTTTTTACTTATTTTTCTTTCATTTTAGGCTTGTTGCTTATCTCTACGCTCAGGTCGTTTTTACATTCTCAGCATCCTTTGGAGCCTATCTGACATGAGTGACGCCTTACCGATTAGGCTGCCTCGGCCAATTGACAAACAATTCAAATTTAGTCACCTAGGTACGTTTTTCTTATTCGATTTTCTCTACACCATATCTTTTTGTAGTTGTAAATGTAACATTCTTAAGATGTCCAAATTTCTCGGAGGAAGTATTGTCATTATTCATTTTCTCACTAGTTTTTTCTTACCTTATTTGGGTTGATTTTTATTGTAATGTACATATTGTCTTTACACTAAAAATACAGTGGTACCTTGACTTACAAGTTTAATTCATTCCGCTCGTAACTCAATTTCCTTATATACCAAATCATTTTTTCCCATTGAAATAAACTGAAATGCCATTAATATGTTTCAGCACATACCTACCAAAAAAACACCTTAATTCTTCTGTTATGTTTCTTTAGATAAGAAAAATAGCACTCTGTTTTTTTCAACAACAAAAAAAAAAATAGAATGAAATGAATTGTGTGCTGTAATGTTTTAAAGTTGTTTTTTTTTTATAAACAAAACTTTACTTTGGTGTAATAAATTTGGAATTTTTTAGGGAACTTATTAAGATAAGCATATCTGAAGTTCGCCCGTACATCAAATTTTAGTTTGCAACACAAAGCAACAAATCTACCGAGTGACAGCTCGTAACTCGGAAAACTCGGAAGTTTGGACACTCCTAAGTTAAAGTATGACTATATATTCGATAATAAAAACATTCGTTCATGTCTTTTTTCAATTATTTTGAGTTTATTGTGTGTGTGGTTCTTATGTTAAGCCAAATTTAATCAGCCTTAGACAGACTGCACTCACATCTCCACACAACATAGTTTCATTCCTTTTTTCATTAGTTTTTTTTTTTTTTTGATGATTATGCAATAATGTAATGATAAACAAATTTTGTGAAACGGTCAGTGATCTTCTGTATAAAAAAAAACAACATAAATCACACTGCCTTTGGGTTGAAAAGCCTTTGATTTATCTATTAAATGTGGAGATGGGTCAAACAACGAATGAAGTTTCACTACTTCAAATCGCCTGGGTTGAACAAATGTTACATAATTGATGGGTTGCCTATACATTATGTGCGGCCCTGTAGAAATTAAAAACAACGGCCATTCTGAATCATGAAAATAAACCTTATAAGTGATTGACAGGACTTAATCTTTTACTAACATTGAAGCTGTTCTCTCATTGGCCAGATCCAAGAGTGAGAACAGAAAGATAGTTAGAAAGTCAGTTTTGGCTGGGTGACTAAACGGAACAGATGCGATAGTGTCCGTATGCTATTTCTCCACACGGGCTGTTCTGACGTCTAAAAAAATCTATATCAAGTCTTGTGTTCATTATTAAAAGCAACAACGGACACAAAGATGAGAAGTCCCAAGAAGACCCAAGTAGTCCCAGATCAAAAAGAACAGAAAAAATCACATCATGTCACTAAATATGAGTGATATTTCCTTTAATTACGCTGTCTATAATCCACTTCACTCAAGCCACATTGCTGAATCCAATAACGCTGGCCCCCAAAATGCCACAGAAAATCACATAAAAACATGCACCTGGACTAAATACTCATTGGGTGTCCCACTGCTCTAACTTTGTAACAGAGTGATTGTACCAGTTAGGGTACTATTGATATCTATGGATCAAATAGATCTGTTTAAAAATTATTCGTATTTGATAAGAATACTTGATACCATATAACAAGTAAATTATTTGTATTAAAAATAGTTACTTGAAGCTACAATTTTTAATAAGAATCATCCAGAAAAAAGTAAAATTGTCACTCACCCCCTTCAATTTTCTAGGTGTGGACAATATTAAAATTAGACAATCCCCAAAATTTGAGCTTCCAATTCCAAAACTGATTTCGTCATAGCAATATCAATGTCCCGATGTGGCATGCATCTATGACAAACATTTTTTCTATTATTATTTCACGTATATTGGACATTATTTGTACCAAAAAGATAGTTTGTTTTTTGCTCAGAACCGAAGCTACAACATCAGTTAAAATTTTGCAAATCAGAAACCATCAATAACTTAAAATTGGTTAACTTTAATACTTTTTTATATAATTTTTGGATTCCTTGGGCAAAAATGTTTTTATAAACCAATCTTTACCAGTAGGGAAGCTCTAGAACTCATCTTACAGGCAAAAATAGATTACAAAAAGTCGCCATTTCTCGCGACACCCCACCCAAATTTGGAGAGCTAAAAATCTACAAAACTCCGCCAGATTTTTTGGAATTGGGAATTCAAATTTTGCAGATTGTCTAACTTTAACATAGTCCACACATAGACAAAATTTAAGAAATTGAAGGGGTGGGTGACATGGCTTGACCTATTAGTTACTTGAAACCATATAAGTATTTGCAAACAAATATTTAACAGAAATAATTACTTGAAACCATATAATTTTTAGTATTAGATTGGAACACTTGAAACCACACAACTGTGAAAATTATTTGTATTAGATAGGAATAGTTGATATCATATAATTATGTGTAAAAAACAATCTTAAGAAATAGCTATACAAAAAATAAATATAAATATACTATGAACACAATTCCCTAATAATTGAATATCCCTAAACAGGTTGACATGCCTTTAAAATCAATCAATCATATAAGCTTAGATTGGTGTGGTACAAGGATATAAGTTTGAGACACCTAGTGAAGAACGAACGAATTAGTATGCGGAATAAGCATATATATATACGAGGTGAGTCAAAAAGTAATTTTTTATTTCATGTGAAGTTTTTTTTTATTAAACTAAGGCCTACATTGAGACCCTAACGAGGCTCAGAGTAAGAACCCGACGAATAAGACCCAACTTGCTAATCGGCAATGTCCTCCTTCTACATGACAATGCTCTACCACATACAAGCATAAGGACAAGGGAGAAAATCGCTTCATTCGGGTGGACAACTTTACCGTATCCTCCATACTCACCAGATTTAGCGCTTTCAGACTACTATCTCTTCGGTCCTATGAAAGAGGGTTTGAGAGGCAAACATTATTCCAGTGACGAGGAAGTGAAATCCGTAGTGAAGAAATGGCTCAAAGAACAGTCAACAGAATTTTACGGGGCAAGAATACATGCTCTCATTCGAAGGTGGAACATTGCTATTGAGAGACACGGTAACTATGTGGAGAAGAAGGGATGTGATCCACGTAGGACCAGCTTCATTTTGATGTTTGATACATGTTCCTATGTTAGTAATTATACCTGTTCTAAACAAAATGGCATTACTTTTTGACACCCTCGTATATGCGCGCTCGCGCGTGTGTGTGTGTGTAGTTAGGTAGGTAGGAGGATAAAGTGGTAGGTGTGTATTTCTGCTTCGTGGGTAAAGTTTTGGGAGAGTTTTTTTGGGGGAGGGGTTGTTTTGTTAGTTTTTGTTGTTTTTGTTTTGTTTTGTTTTTTTTTTTTTTTTTTTTTGTTTTGATTTTTCGCCCCATCGACCATTGTGACTACCCAAGAGGCGAAACGTTCCTTTTGAGGTGTTTCCAGCCCAATGATCGTTGTCATGGAAATATTGCTGCAATGTAAAAAAAAAATATACATAAATAAAAGCTATATAAAATAAAAAAGATATTATATATTATATATATATATATATATATATAATCAGAAGGCAGAAAAGTATGTTGACTCAGCTATCTTGTTGGCCATTCAAGTAAAGCGAGAAGGAAAAAAACACCTGTGTAGAAAGTGAACAAAACAAAAAAAAAGGGTTTAAAAGAAAGGTGAGAGAGAATTGTGGAGAAGTCAGAGGGGAGGGGACTAGTCTTATTTTTGTTCAGATTTTGATAACGACGAAATAACTTTCGGTTACTGACCTTTTTTTTTTTTTCTTTTGCTTATTTACTCTATTAAGATGATGAGGACTACGGTGACAGTTCAAATCAACTGGACCAACTAAAAATGTCATTTGAATAACAAAAGTTTGTGTGTGTTTGTGTATGTGTGTGTTTGTACGTGCGTATGAATACACATTCCATTTTATATATGCGGATATATATATATATATATATATATATATATATATATATATATATATATATATAATATATATATATATATATATATATATATATATATATATATATATATATATATATATATATATAAGGAAGATTATATATGTTTGTGTGCGCGCGGGTGAGTGTGTGTTTGGGCAGCATTTTCTTTAAATGCAGAGATTATTAACAGGATAGATATCTGTCTGACTAGTTTCTTATAGAACCGTTCGAGTTGCACACACACACACACACACACACACATACATATATATATATATATATATATATATATATATATATATATATATATATATATATATATAATATATATGCACCTCATGTGATGTAATGGTTAGCAATCTAGATTAGCAGACCATTGTTTGTGAGTTCGAATCTCACTGGATGACCCTTACTTCTGGCTTTGTGCCACATCTAAGCTAAGCTTAGTAAATAACTATATATATATATATATATATATATATATATATATATATAGAATGTGGGAATTCGAATTGACATATTTTGCTTATTCTGAAATTCATTTTAAATTGCAAAAAATGTAATCTACTTGTGATGAGGAGTTGTTTTTACGTACTGTATCAGATAAATTTTGGTCCTTATATAAATTATTTTCTTGCTTTTTTTATCCTACATTCTTTTATATCAATTTACTGATTTTAACGGCATGTCAAACCTTCTGGCGTTATTTATGCTTAGAGGTTAAGAGATCGTGTTCATTATAAGTTCATATTTATATTTTTCGTGTAGTTGTCCCTTCAGAAGTTTATTCTCACAGTTATATTCAAGTATTCCTATCTAATACAAATAAGTTGTGCAAAGTTTTATGGTGTTAAATGTTCCTATCAAATAATAATTTATAAACATGGTTTCAAGTAACTAATTCTATTTGATAATAATCATTTGTTTTCACACAGTTATATGGTTTCAAATAACTAATAATAATAATCCTTAGTAACGATTCATTCAACTATTCTTAATACAGATAATTTTCAGCTATATGGCAATAAATATTCTATTGAATGCGAATAATTTTAAATATATCTATTTGACCAATTGATAGGACCCTAATAGGCACTACCACTCCGAGTCAGATTGAACCTTGGAGTAATGGCAATAAAGGGGGTACTCCATACTCCACATATCTCCAGAACTGGAGACTCACCATGATATGCAGTTTAGTGCCATACACAGTAAATCTTGTTTGATGGGGTGCTCTGCAGGATAAACAGTCAGCGTATTCTAAGTCCCGTCAACAGGGCTTCACATTATTTGAGTGTTAAGTTAGGTATCAAAGTCTTATTATTATCACTCCTAGGGCTTTGAATAACAAATTCTGCTCTGATCCAAATGGCAGTTCGAGATATATCCACTATTCATAGCTGAACTGAGCAAGGAAATGCTTAGAAATAAAGGTTGTTGAATCAGCGTTAATCCAAGTCTGTGGTAACCCTCCAGTCGAGAGAGGGTATTTCCCTGTTTGTAGATGTTGGAATATTTTGTATTATAAGGTGTGTGCTAATTTCCCACATCGATTTATAGATTGTCCAAGGTCACGTGATTGACTCCTGTAGCCAATCACTAGCATTACTGCGTGACTGATAGAATATTTACCCCCCCCCATATTGGTCATAATTACAAGGGCGCTCACTGATGACGGACATAGGATTATCGTAGGACTCTTTACCAAGAACCCGGAAACTCTTTACGAGAGAACCAAAGGATTCATTATCGACGATTCTTTATCAAGGATCCAATTCCACCAGATAAGCGCTTCTGCTATAAGGCCAAAAGAATGGCCCTTAAAAACGTAACAGTTGATATTCTTGTGAATATAACCAGTGCGTGATTTTAAATGCCTTTTGGCTGCTTTTTTTATCGGACATTGCTGCTGCTCCTACTACTGCTTATGAGGTCAATATATATATATATATATATGGGTAAGTCCATGTCAAATCACCCGGAAAAAAGTAATATTGTCACTCACCCCTTCAATTTTTGATTTTTTAATCTATGTTAACATTAGATAATCCCCAAAATTTGAGCTCCCAATTCCAAAAATTGGCGAAGTTATGTCGATTTTTAGCTCTCCAAATTTTGTGGGGTTGGCGAAAAATGGCGACTTTTTGTAATGTATTTTTGTAAAATGAGTTCTAGAGCTTCCCTACTGCTAAGAATTTGTTTATAAAAGCATTTTTGCAAAAATGTTATCAAAAAAGTTTTAAAGTCAACCAATTTTAAGTTAATGATGATTTCTTTTTGGTACAAATAATGTTCAACATATGTGAAATAATAATAGAAAAGATTATTGTCGTAGACGCAGCGCCACATCGGGATATTGATATTGCTATGAAAAAATTATAAATCATATAAATCATTATAAATCATCAATAACTTAGAATTGGTTGACTTCATTTTGGATTCCTTGGTCAAAAATGCTTTTATAAACAAATTTTAGGTGTAGAACTCATTTTACAGACAAAAATAGATTATAAAAAGTCACCATTTTCGCATCCCTCAAATTTGGAGAGCTAAAAATCGACAAAAATTCCGCCAATTTTTTGGAATTGGAAGCTCAAATTTTGACGATTGGCTAACTTTAACATAATCCACATTGGACAAAATTTCAGAAAAATTGAAGCGGGTGGGTGACATAGCCTGGGTGATTTGATATGGAATTACCCATATATAAGTGGCGATTCTGTTTGTGTCTTGTACCAGGATATTCCAACAGGGAGTTTAAGTTTTTTTTTTAATTACTTCTTATCTTCTTCATCATGCATGTAAAAACGACAATTAACGGCTTTCGATCTCTGTCCGAGAACAAGTTCGCCAACAAATACAATACGTATGTGTGAGTGTGATTGGATGATTTTAACGGCATGTCAACCCGTCTAGGGTTTTTTTGCCTTGAGGTGTGGAGATCGTGTTCATTGTACGTTCATATTTACATTTTTGCATAACTTTTTTTTTTTTTTAGAAAGCCTGTTTGTTTGGTACGCGAGCCTATCGAATACGAATAATTTTTCAACAGATATTTTGACCCATAGACGGGACCCAAACAGGCACTACCACTCCTAGTCAGATTGGACCTTGGGTAATGACAATGAAGGAATACTCCACACTCAATATATCTCCAGAACTGAAGGCTCATATCCAGGACACAGGGCTGTGTGTGTGTGGTGTGTGTGTGTGTGTGTGTGTGGTGTGTGTTTCCATGACAACCCATTGGGAAATGAGTCATAAAAATCAAATGGAACAGATCGCATAAGACGATAGAACATAAAATGTTCATTTTATTACATATCTATTACATTTTATATAAACTGGGCATTTCATGAGAAATAATCCAATAAAAAAATATGCCTCATGAACCAAAGTATAAAACCGAGGCAAATAAACGAGATTTAGATTTAGATTAAATATATAAACTTTGGGTTTGAAAATATCGAATTTTATGCTAAATTTCATTGACGGCCATTTCATGTGAACAACGTAACACAGTGTTTTCTAAATTTTTTTTTTGAAACAGTTCGCAATTGACTGAATTTCAGGCACATACATCTCTCTGTGTTTGTGCCTGTGTCTGTGTGTTCATTTCTTTTTATATAATATATATATATATATATATATATTATATAATATATATATATAAACTGGTTAATGTCCTAGGAAATGGACACGACAAATCCTGGATGATGCTGTTTGCATTTCACATAGCGCTTATAAAATCTATTGTTTGATTCATAACTTGGGAAAGATATGAATCCAACTATTCCACCTCCAGCTATCGTAAACTAATAGGACAGACTGGCTTTAGCCTTGGTTAGCCAACTATCTAGAAGAAAAAACTGAATTTAACCTGTTAAACTCCGCTTAAAAAATTGACCTTTTGTCGCATCCTGCTCGTGCGGAGGGGTTGAATATATATATATATATATATATATATATATATATATATATATATATATAGGTGTATTTTGGCAGCATTTTTTCTTTTAAACATGTTTGTTAAACTGTACTGATGATTCCTATCGGACGAGTTTTTGTTCGATCCTTTCCAATTTTTCTGGGCATCTTTTAATGTCAGGGTGGAACTGGTGTAGCAATCCACCAAAGGTTTCATTACGAGCGCTTTCGGCATGTCCATCTGCCATCTTCAGGTATGAAACTGGTGGGATGTTTCAGGTGTCTCGTTTTTAAAAACAACGAGCAGTAACGTAGGAATTGGTAGTGGGAGGTAGTAAGAAATTGGTAGTGGGAGGTAGTAGGAATTGGTAGTAGGTTCAAACAATGATAGCAGTAGAGATTTTCTGTAGGAGGGGGGTCACAAGTTTGTGAGAATGAAATAGTGGAAGGAGAATAGGCGAGAAATTATAAGCATTTGAGAACATGTTGACTTGTTTCGAAGTTTATTTTTGTTCAAGGTGGGTTTTTTTGTTTGATATATAGAGCTTCGATTATTTTAAGTTTTTGTTTTTTTTTTCTTTGTGTAGTGTGAGTATATTTTCTGTTAAAAATTTTACGGTAGGTAGAGAGGGGCATGAATGTGTTTGAAGGTGTTGATTAATAGAGCTGATATCAGATAGATGTAGCGTTAATCTGCGTGATAATGTGGTCGTCGTGTGGCCAATATACGTGTTATTAACTTTGGAGATGCAGTCTCCTACTGGACATTTAAATTCGTACACGAGATTGGTCTCATTAAGACGAGTGGTTTTGGGGAGGAATTGTTGCATGTGACGAGATTGGCGGTTTTTTTAAACTTTTGGTAGTAGATAATTAGTTTGACTTTTCTGTTGGTGTCAGTGGAAGAAACATTATTTCGTATTAATTTTGTTAACGCGCAGTTTCGTCTAGTTTATAGTTAGGGTGCATCTGATTACGGTAATTATATGTTTTGGCTTGAGCTATTGAGTGTGCTATTGTTTTCGTTGTGGTTAATTTTATGGGGGGGTTGTCGGATTTGTTCATCAACAAAGTAGTTGGGGAATTCATTATTGATGAGAGTTTGCTTAATATTTTTTAGTTCGGAAAAGTATTGGTTTAGAAGAAGAAGTAAAGCTTGCTCGTTTATTAAGTTTTTATAATGGCTTTTTTGTATTGTGCAGAACATTCACTCTTGTATTGATAATACAAGAATTGATGGAGGTAGTTTTTTATATGGATAGGTAGTGGAATATGTTGTTGTTAGAGTCTATCATAACGTCGAGGAATGGAAGTTTATTGTTTGTGTTAAGTTCATATGTGGAGTTTAGTAACGGGTGTTGTTGAAATGTTCGTTAGTTCGTGGAGTTCATTTTACATTATTAACGAGGAGGAGAATATCGTCAACGTAGCGAACATAGATTCTGGTTTTTTTTAAATAATATTCATATCTTTGTTTTCCAGATGGGCCATAATAGAAGTTGCTAAATGTGGGACCAAGAACTGACCCCATCGAGATACCTCTTTTTGGTTGTATAAACTGCCTTGTGGTTGTAAAAAGGAACCTACAGTTGTACAGCAGAGGAGGAGCTTTTTAAGAGATATTAGGGTTGATTAATATATAATATATATATATAATATATATAATATATATATATATATATCTTTTTAGAGAATTTTTTTTTTTTTTTGAATTTTGAAGTATTTCTTTCTTTCAAAAACTGGTTACACATGAGAAATACAATCGTACGACATGTACGACGTTAGGAACACCAGCAGGATATACAAAGACGAAGCGATCGCATAGCTTACACGCTTTTGGAAAACAATGCTTCGGTTTGAATTTAGATGTTATTTTCTGCTTCTCTCTTGATGAGTCCTGGATTAAAAACATTTACATCTAAAAACGGACCTAATTATCATTATGCTCTGATGATGATTTTTACTAAATCGAAATATATATATAATATATATATATATATATATAATATAATATATATATATAATGAGTCAGATAAGGTGAATTTTGGTAGTATATTTTTACTAACAAACTATTTGCCGGGTTTTTCTTACTACAAGTGTTTACTAATAAGATTAGTATATGATATATATATATATATTGTGTGTGTGTTGTGTGTGTTGTGTTGGTGTGTGTGTCCCCTCTCTGTTGCGGTGTGTGTGTGTGTGTGTGTGTGTTGTTGTCGGCTTATAGAGAAGTGGAGACTGACCTGAATGTAGCAACTGGAAAAGGAAGACTAATTCAAAACAGAGAAGTGGCGAATTGTCAACCGCATACCTAGAAAGTCTTAATACATGTGAAAGTGCAGGAAAATTGCTCACCGCCAATTCACATCTAAGGAAAAGTTTTGTATTCTCTCAGGTGTAATGCCTTGTGGCATTGTCATTAAATTTGGTTTGTCTTTTGGTCATTCTGTCGAGTTCTATCTTTGTCCATTTTAAGAATGTCCCAGAGTATCTTATAATGGGGACGACCCAGGTAGTTATTCCCGTTGATGAGATTCTGGATGCAGTTTTTGGTTTTCTAGGAATTCTTTTTATTATTATTATTGATTATATTATCTAAATTATATAGATGTTTTCAACACCAGCGTTAGCTAATGTCTTTCACTTGAGAGAACAAGTCTCCTCAGGTAATCCATGACTCTTCGAGTATTCTATACCGATTTGCAGCAATGCAGTTGTCTGAATGATTTTAATTCTTCCTCTGATTTCCAGATTCCTCCAGTCTTTTTAACAACTATTAATGGTATCACTTTCACCTCATATTCTTCCTGGTAATGTCCAGGTAATTGTTTATCTTTTGTTTCCCATCATCTTCACTCCCTGTGATCTGCCTGGAACTAACAAAGTTTACCAAGTTAACAAGTTCTCTTTTCTTTTTTTTTTTCTTTTTTTTCTCTTTTTTTTGTTTTTTTTTGTTAATCATTCTAGGCTGGTCTCCTGCTGGGATAAGGTGATCCCTTTTTATGCTCAAAGTCCCAGAAATTTATTATTATTATTATTATTATTATATTATTATTTCACTTCCATTCGAGTTTTCACACCCGTCTTAGCCGTGGTTCACTCCATTCGAGGTTTCACACCTCTTAGCCGGTGGTTCACTGAATATAAATTATCATCACACATTAGAAATACTAATAATTAAGAAATACTTAAAAATAAAATTAAACTAGTGCATTGTATGAAAAAAAGAAAAATATTATATAGTTACTTGAAACCAAATAGATACTACAAAACTGAGCACAGCCATTAAATTACCAACAAGAGTGAAATCCTAAAACCAACAAGACCAAACCAAGACCAAAACATTTTTTTTTTTTTGCATTTTTATTTTTGTCAGAGGAATTTTCGCATTATGAACATAGTTTAAGCATTAACTCGAAAAAAAAATGTTAACAATTTTAATCATATTAACATGTTTTAGGCAAGAAAAGAAATGATGCTTACAGTATTTGCTCTTCTTCGCGTCCAAGCTTTGAAGGTATTAGTAAGCGGTTTCTGAGAAGAAGTGAAGCGTTTTAATATCTTCACAAGAAAACAATGTGGACCTTTTTGATATATTTAGTTTTTGGCATTTGATAATGAGAATAGGATTCTTCACTTCGTCTCACATGAAAACGGTGGGTTGAGAAAGAAGATAATAATTCCTTCCTGAATAATAATGTAATAAAAGGTCTCAATTTTTTTTTTTTTAACTTTAAATTATAGGAAAATTATCGATTCCCATATAAGTCGTAAAAAGGAAAAGAAGTCAATGGGTAATTTAACAACGTTCATATAATAGTGCAATAATTGCTAAAAAGCATATCTTTAGTGGTTTAGTCATACAATGGGTAACAAGATTCAATTTATTCTAAACCTCTACTTTTTGTGATCAATTAATCTTAATTCGACTTCTCGTCGCTGCAATCTCTATTTCAGGATTCTTGTTTACGGCTCCTGCACTACACAGGGGCCTGTTGCGGGGCCGAAAGGATGTCGACCACACAGACTTTTGAATAAGTGAAACGACTGGAGGCAATGAAAGAGACAAGGCAGAGGATTTAGATGGCAGGAAGTAACCAGTGGTCAATTTAAATTCTCGAGAATTTGACAAAGGTAAATCGGCAAGTGAAGTTTCGTCGTTCGAGGTTGGTCGCTTCAACGTTCGTCAGTCTTTTCGTTGATTTCTGGGTGGTAGGTCGTCGTTGTCGATAGACAGCTGGAATCCGAATCGGATACAGTGGTCTACAGGTTTCGGTTGACGTCGTGGTCGGTCGGTAACGGTCCTGCTTGCGGTTGTATCGGCTGTGAGCCCCAGTCGTAGTCTGCCGTCGGGCCTGTTCGGGTACGATGCGTGAAACGTAACAGCGATCGGACCGTTCGCTTAGCATGTGCGTTGCTTGGTCTGATTGGGCCGCGGTTATGTGGGATTTCAAGACCAGGCTGGTGAATGTGCGCAAATGCCTCGAGTAGCTAGGTTTTTTTTGCTCGGCGGAAGATCGAGTCGGATCTACCAAAGCAGGATTGCGGAATCGTCGGGAGGGAACGCCTATCTGGTCGTAAGATGCAGATCTCTAGGGATTCGCCCTAGGACGCATTCGTGGTTAGGAAAGACTGAGGTGAAAAGGCCGAACTGGTTACTCTGAGAAAGAGCTGGTTGTAGCCTTGAAAGGCTGATATTGCTGGACTGGTAAATGTTTTGTGTCATCGTCAGCGAAGTAATGAGCTGTCGTCTAGGTCAAAGAAAGGCAGGTCTGTTCCAGCAGCATAGAGAAGGCAGGCGGTCAGGAATCAGGAAAGGCCATCTTGTTCAGAATAAGGAATCAGGATCGTTACACTGTCGTGGAACTGGCTGAACATGTCCTCGTCATCGCAAACGACTTTCTTAAATACCCGAAATTTGCCGGAATATCGAATACGCGTCAGGGAAAAGTTTGTTAAGAGATGATGATGACATATGTTTGGCACGTGACCCCAACTACGACAGCGAAAGGGTGAGCTTAAAGGGTTGAAGGCTGGGCAAAAACTGAATATATTGGTCAGACATGGAAAGGGGTTTGCTTACGTGGAAATGCACACCGTTGCTCTGATACGTGCGTCGTTTCAGAGAAAGGGGTCAATGGCTGTTTTGGGCCCGACAGGCCCAAATCTCCGTCCGCATGCTTAGTAGAAGTTGTCGGTTTCTGCTGCTTAGCTCCTGTTCCAGGTTATTATCTTCCACGCTTCTCGGGGTTATCAGGTTCTTTAGTGCTCCTCCATATCCTTTTTTATCGGATTCCTGACGCTGGATTTTGGGGTCCATATCCTATTCTTTATAAGTGAATCATCCATTAATTTAGGGGGTATAACCACATTTTCATAAAAGTGAGAAGCGTGTTATAAAATAGACATGAACATGAAACTGGTCACAAACCTCTTTCTAAAAAAAACGCATCATATAAAAATATAAGAAACGTTTTTACAATTTCGAACCTCCCGCTGAAATGTCTCTAATGTCGTCGAGTGTAAAATAAATAAGTCAGATGTTGTCAAAAATAACTGCATGAGTGTTGAATGGGCATGGGAGGAGATATTCCGCTCAGAAGCTGGTATCTTAAATTAACGCATCGCCACAGTGCGGTGGAAGAACATCCGCGTACACAGGACTATGCATGATCGACAAGAGATGTGCCATCCACCTGAAAAGAATGGGTGTAGAACTCATCCCCTACTCACCTTCACGGAAGACAGTTACTAGTTTCCAGTCACCCAAGATAAAAAAGGAGCATAACAAATACGCTCGGCTGTGTCAACTGTCTGAACACAGTCAAAATGTTCAGTAAGAATTGGATGAGAAGTTAGAAGTGTCCCACTTAAAACAGCAAGCCAATAAGAATGCCTATGAGTGAACTTGGCCCGAATACACAAGTGGCAATAGCCCAATAAGACGAAAGTAAACAAGAAAAGGATTTCCTTTTTTAAAAACGGAAATGGCGGTGGGTTAAGAATAGGCTGGGTCTCTGCAGAGGGGGGAGACCCACACAAAAAAGGATGTCTTTAAATATCACAATTAAATTGCATCTATGTGAGGCTGCCAGTTCTAGAGATCTGGTGACTGTGAAGTAGCCCTTCTTTGGCATTACTCCAGGTCAATCTGACAAGGGAATGGCGGTACTATTAGGAGCCATCAAATTATCTATTTAGAAAATTATCCGTATTCAATAGAATTTGAAAGCCATATAACTTGTAAATTATTTGCATTAAGAATATTTACTTGAAGTATTGTTTACAAAGGATTTATTATAATCAGGTTATAATGGTTTCACACTAAAAACAAAAGAAGTCAATAACAGACGATAACCCCACAGAAAACTATTGCATGATGCCGATCTAAATGCAGATGATCTGAGTTTCTTGCAAATTCAAAAAAGAGAAAAAATTTTCCATCGTCTTGATGCTCACGAACAATTTATTTCTGTGTTACTTTACTTAAATGATTTTGATGAAATAATTGTTGGTCATCTGTATATTCAGTCGGTTTTTAAAAAGACTGTGCTTTGATTGTATTGCAAAATAGAATTCATCAAATCTTTAATAAGTAACAGCAGAAATAAAATGTTCGTGAGCATAAGAACGATGTGAAAATTTTTCTCTTTTTTGTGCAAAGAAACCTCAGATCATCTTGCATAGTCGGCATCTGCAATAGTTTTCTGTGGTATGTCTGCTTATTGACTTTTGTTTTAGTGTGAAACCATTAGATAACGATAATAATAATCCTTTGTAAACAATTATAATACCTCAAGTAAATATTCTTAATGCAAATATTTCAGTAATGGCTTCAAATATCCTATTTGAATACGGATAATTCTAAATAGATATATTTGATGGCATCCTATAGGTACCGCATTCCTGTCAGATTGGAACCTAGGTAAATGGCAACACGAAGGGCTATTCACAGTCACCAAGATCTCTAGAACTGGAGCCTCACCATCAGATGCAATTTATGTGTATTAAGACATCCTTTTTGTGTGGGGCTCCCCCCTCTGCAGAGGAGCTCAGCTATTGCTTAACCCCACGTCCAATTCGTTTTTTAAAAAAGGAAAGTCTTTTCTTTTTTACTTCGTCTATTGGCTATTCCACTTGTGTATTCGGCAAGGTTCACTCATAGGATTCTTAATTGGCTGCTGGTTTTAAGATGGACACTTCCTCGCACATGTACGAACATTTGAACTGTGTTCAGACAGTGACACAGAGCGTATTTTGGTTATAGCTCTCTTTTTATCTGGTGATGGAAACTAGTAAGTGTCTCCGCCGTGAAGGTGAGTAATGTGATTGTTTACAACCATCTTCTTTTCAGGTGGTATGCACATCTCTGTCGATCTGTTAAGTCTGTGTACGGGATGTCTCCAACCGCAACGGGTGCGGTTTATTTAAGATACCAGCTTCCTGAGGCGGAATATCCTGCCCATCATCACTGATGCATTATGTTTGACAACATCTGCACCTTTTTATTTTACACTCAGACGACATTAGAGGACATTCCCAGCGAGTCGAAATTGTAACGTTCTTATATTTTATATGATGCGTTTTTTTTTTTAGAAAGAGGTTTGTGACCAAGTTCATGTTCATGTCTATTTTTATAACACGCTTCTCATTTTATAAAATGTGGGTATACCCCCCTAAATTAATGATGATTCCACTTATGCGAATGAATAGGTATGGCCCCAAATCAGGTCGGAATCGTAAAAAAGGATGGAGGAGCACTAAGAACCTGATAACCCCGCAGAAGCGTGGAAGATAATAACCTGGACAGGAGCAAGCAAGCAAAACGACAACTTCTACTAGCATGCGGACGGAGATTGGGCCTGTCGGGGCCAAATAACAGCCCTTGACCCTTTCTCTGAACGAACGCACGTAATCAGAGCACGCGTGTTGCATTTTCGCACGCTACAGCAAACCCCTTTCATGTTGACCAGATATATCCAGTTTTTGCCAAGCTTTAACGCCTTTAAGCTCCACCCCTTTCGCGTGTATTGTCACGTAGCCCAAAACTATGTATCATCACTCTCTAACAAACTTTTCCCTGACGTCATTCGTATTTTCCGGCAAAGTTTCGGTATTTAAGAAAGTCGTTTGCGATGACGAGGACAGTTCCAGCCAGCACGACAGTTAAACGATCCTGATTCCTATTCTGAACAAATGCCTTTCCTGATTCCTGAACCGCCTGCCTCTCTAGCTGCTGGAACTGACTGCTTTCTTTGACGCTAGGACGACCAAGCCTCATTCTTCGCTGAGATGCACAAACATTTCCAGCCAGCATATCAGCCTTTTTCAAAGGCTAAACAAACCCAGCTCTTTTCAAGAGCTAACCAGTCGCTTTTCACCTAGTCTTTCCTTACCAGATGCGATCTCTAGGGCGAAATCCCCTAGAAGATCTGGATCTTACGACCCAGCATAGGGCGTTCCCTCGCCGACAGTAAGCTAAGTCCAGCTTGGTAGATCCGACTGCGTCTCGCCCTGACAATAAACCTAGCTGACTCGAGCATTTGCGACACGTACCAGCCTGGTCTGAAATCCCAACAAAACCGCGGCCAATTCAGACCCCAGCAACGCACATGCTAAGCGAACGGTCCGTTCGCTGTTACGTTCACGCTCGTACACGAACAGTCCTCGACGGGATCCTACGACTGGGGCTCCAGCCGATACAAAGCCGAAGCCGAAATCGTTACCGACGCACGACGTCAACCGAAACCTGTAGACGCACTGTATCTCCGAATTTCCGGATTACAGCTGTCTATCCGACAAGACGACCTATCCAGCCCAGGATTCAACGAAAGACTGACCTGAACGTTTGAGCGACCACCTCGAACGACGAAAACTCTTCAACTTGCCGATTACCTTTGTCATTCTCGAGAAATAAATTGACACCTGTTACTTCCGCCATCTAATATCCTCTGCCTTTGTCTCTATCATTGCCTCCATCGTTTCACTTATTCAAAATCTGTGGGTCGACATCCTTATCGGCCCCGCACAGGCCCCTGTTAGTGAGGAAGCCGTAA
>CM042138.1:49487119-49617119 GCA_023376005.1 Doryteuthis pealeii
AAGTAGAGAGATTGCATCGGTTAGAATACTCAGAGAGTCATGGATACCTGAGGAGACTTGTTCTCTCAAGTGAAAGACCATTAGCTAACGCTGGTGTGAAAAACTCTATAATAATAATAATAATAATAATAATAATAATAATAATAATAAAATCCTAGAAACCAAACTCTGCATCAGAAATCTCATCAAGGGAATAAATACCTGGGTCGTCCCCATTATAAGATACTCTGGACCATTCTTAAAATGGACAAAGAAGAACTCCGACAGATTGACCAAAAGACAAACAAATTAATGACAATGCACAAAGGCATTACACCTGAGAGAGACAAAAACTTTTCCTTAAGATGGGGTGAATTGGAAGGTAGAGCAATTTTCTGCACTTCACATGTATTAAGACTTTCTAGGTATGCGGTTTGACAAATTCGCCGACTTTCTGTTGAATAGTCTTCCTTTTTCCAGTTGCTACATTCTGTCAGTTTCCACTTCTCTATAAGCCGACACACACACACACACACACACACACACACACATTATATATATATGATATACTAATCTTATTAGTAAACACTTGTGGTAAGAAAAAACCCGGCAAAATAGTTTGTTAGTAAAAATATACTACCAAACTTCACCTATCTGACTCATTATTATATATATATATATATATTATATATATATATATATATATATATATACATTTCGATTTATAAAAAATCATCATCAGAGCATAATGATAATTAGGTCCGTTTTTAGATGTAAATGTTTTTAATCCAGACTCATCAAGAGAGAAGCAGAAAATAATCTAAATTCAAACCGGAAGCATTGTTTTTCCAAAAAGCGTGTAAGCTATGCGATCGCTTCGTCTTTGTATATCCGCTGCGTGTTTCGCTAACGTCGTGTACATGTCGCTACATTGTATTTCTTCAGTGTAACAGTTTTTGAAAGAAAAAGAAATACTTCAAATTCAAAAAAAAAAAAATTCTCTAAAAAGATATATATATATATATATATATATAATATATATATATATATATATATATATTAAATTTTTTACTTGAAGGCACTTACAACGCATGTATCGCATAAAATTCGATACTTTTTCTTATAGAAAATGAACTTGACAAGTGTAATCCCAGTAAAGGATGGCTCGATGTGTAGAATACCGTACAGACTGTTTCGACTTTATTAAGTCTCATCAGCGGTATATACTCTACACATCGAGCCATCCTTTACTGGGATTACACTTGTCAAGTTCATTTTCTATAAGAAAAAGTATCGAATTTTATGCGATACATGCGTTGTAAGTGCCTTCAAGTAAAAAATTTAATATATACTTTATCAGCAACGTTTCTAAATAAACAAACATCCAAAAATCTTATTCACTTCGCCGAAGGGCATTCGGGCTGTTTGTTGTTATTATTCTCTCAATAGCGCCCCCTTACCTATTATGGTAGAGGCGCGTAGTATCGCTTGACAAGCTTAATTCCGCTAGGATGGTCAGCTGTGTACTGTGGCCGAGGCGATAAAAGTGTTTCACTAGTGTTTCACTGCGTCTGCTGAAGTCCCGGTTTCGATTTCTGTCGGAGGGAAATCGTTAGTATATACCGCTGATGAGACTTAATAAAGTCGAAACAGTCTGTACGGTATTCTACACATCGAGCCATCCTTTACTGGATTACACTTGTCAAGTTCATTTTCTATAAGAAAAAGTATCGAATTTTATGCGATACATGCGTTGTAAGTGCCTTCAAGTAAAAAATTTATATATACTTTATCAGCAACGTTTCTAAATAAACAAACATCCAAAAATCTTATATATATTATATATATATATATATATATATATAAATCAACCCTAATATCCTTAAAAAGCTCCTCCTCTGCTGTACAACTGAAGTTCCTTTTTACAACCACCAAGGCAGTTTATACAACCAAAAAGACGGTATCTCGATGGGGTCAGTTCTTGGTCCCACATTTAGCAACTTCTATATGGCCCATCTGGAAAACAAAGTATTGAATATTATTAAAAAAAACAGAATCTATGTTCGCTACGTTGACGATATTCTCCTCCTCGTTAATAATGTAAATGAACTCCACGAACTACAACGAACATTTCAATAACACCCCGTACTAAACTCCACATATGAACTTAACACAAACAATAAACTTCCATTCCTCGACGTTATGATAGACTCTAACAACAACATATTCACTACCTATCCATATAAAAAAACCTACCTCCATCAATTCTTGTATTATCAACTACAAGAGTGAATATTCTGCACAATACAAAAAAGCCATTATAAAAAACTTAATAAACCGAGCAAAGCTTACTTCTTCTTCTAAACCAATCTTCTTTTCCGAACTAAAAAATATTAAGCAAACTCTCATCAATAATGAATTCCCCAACTACTTTGTTGATGAACAAATCCGACAACCCCCCCCCCCCATAAAATTAACCACAACGAAAACAATAGCACACTCAATAGCTCCAGCCAAAACATATATTACCGTAATCAGATGCACCCTAACTATAAACTAGACGAAACTGCGTTAACAAAATTAATACGAAATAATGTTTCTTCCACTGACACCAACAGAAAAGTCAAACTAATTATCTACTACCAAAAGTTTAAAAACCGCCAATCTCGTCACATGCAACAATTCCTCCCCCAAAACCACTCGTCTTAATGAGACCAATCTCGTGTACGAATTTAAATGTCCAGTAGGAGACTGCATCTCCAAAGTTAATAACACGTATATTGGCCACACGACGACCACATTATCACGCAGATTAACGCTACATCTATCTGATATCAGCTATATTAATCAACACCTTCAAACACATTCATGCCCCCCTCTACCTACCGTAAAATTTTAACAGAAAATATACTCACACTACACAAAGAAAAAAACAAACAAAAACTTAAAATAATCGAAGCTCTATATATCAAACAAAAAAAACCCCACCTTGAACAAAATAAACTTCGAAACAAGTCAACATGTTCTCAAATGCTTATAATTTCTCGCCTATTCTCCTTCCACTATTTCATTCTCACAAACTTGTGACCCCCCCCTCCTACAGAAAATCTCTACTGCTATCATTGTTTGAACCTACTACCAATTCCTACTACCTCCCACTACCAATTCTTACTACCTCCCACTACCAATTCCTACGTTACTGCTCGTTGTTTTTAAAAACGAGACACCTGAAACATCCCACCAGTTTCATACCTGAAGATGGCAGATGGACATGCCGAAAGCGCTCGTAATGAAACCTTTGGTGGATTGCTACACCAGTTCCATCCTGACATTAAAAGATGGCCAGAAAATTGGAAAGGATCGAACAAAAACTCGTCCGATAGGAATCATCAGTACAGTTTAACAAAACATGTTTTAAAAGAAAATGCTGCCAAAATACACCTATATATATATATATATATATATATATATATATATATATATATATATATATATATATCAACCCCCTCCGCACGAGCAGGATGCGACAAAGGGTCAATTTTTAAGCGGAGTTTAACAGGTTTAAATTCAGTTTTCTTTCTTCTAGATTAGTTGGCTAACCAAGGCTAAAGCCAGTCTGTCCTATTAGTTTACCCATAGCTGGAGGTGGAATAGTTGGATTCATATCTTTCCCAAGTTATGAATCCAACAATAGATTTATAAGCGCTATGTGAAATGCAAACAGCATCATCCAGGATTTGTCGTGTCCATTTCCTAGGACATTAACCAGTTATATATATATATATATATATATATATATATATATATATATATATATATATATATATATATATAATCCAAAAGTCCAGAGAAGAAATCTTCCTTACGACATAGGTTTTTTAAAAACAACTTGTCGCAGTTTGAGAGCTCAATGTGTACTCTTATTGTTAGAGTCACAGAGCAAATTTATATTTAAATAAATAACAAAAGACTTATAGATCTTGCATTATAGACTATTTCAGGGAGCTTAGACAAAAATGTCTAATATATATATATAAAGAAATGAACACACAGACACAGGCACAAACACAGAGAGATGTATGTGCCTGAAATTCAGTCAATTGCGAACTGTTTCAAAAAAAAAAGTTAGAAAACACCGTGTTACGTTGTTCACATGAAATGGCCGTCAATGAAATTTAGCATAAAATTCGATATTTTCAAACCCAAAGTTTTATATTTTAATCTAAATCTAAATCTCGTTTATTTGCCTCGGTTTTTTATACTTTGGTTCATGAGGCATATTTTTTATTGGATTATTTCTCATGAAATGCCCAGTTTATATAAAATGTAATAGATATGTAATAAAATGAACATTTATGTTCTATCGTCTTATGCAGATCTGTTCCATTTGATTTTATGACTCATTTCCCAATGGGGTTGTCATGGAAACACACACACACACACACACACACACACACACACACACACACACACACACACACACACACACACACATAGCCCTGTGTCCTGGATATGAGCCTTCAGTTCTGGAGATATATTGAGTGTGGAGTATTCCTTCATTGTCATTACTCCAAGGTCCAATCTGACTAGGAGTGGTAGTGCCTGTTTGGGTCCCGTCTATGGGTCAAATAGATCTGTTGAAAAATTATTCGTATTCGATAGGCTCGCGTACCAAAACAAAACAGGCTTTCTAAAAAAAAAAAGTTATGCAAAAAATGTAAATATGAACGTACAATGAACACGATCTCCACACCTCAAGGCAAAAATAACCCTAGACGGGTTGACATGCCGTTAAAATCATCCAATCACACTCACACATACGTATTGTATTTGTTGGCGAACTTGTTCTCGGACAGAGATCGAAAGCCGTTAATTGTCGTTTTTACATGCATGATGAAAGAAGATAAGAAGTAATTTAAAAAAACAACTCCCTGTTGGAATATCCTGGTACAAGACACAAACAGAATCGCCACTTATATATGGGTAATTCCATATCAAATCACCCAGGCTATGTCACCCACCCGCTTCAATTTTTCTGAAATTTTGTCCAAATGTGGATTATGTTAAAGTTAGCCAATCGTCAAAATTTGTGCTTCCAATTCCAAAAAATTGGCGGAATTTTGTCGATTTTTAGGTCTCCAAATTTGAGGGGATCGCGAAAATGGTGACTTTTTATATTCTATTTTTGTCTGTAAAATGAGTTCTAGAGCTTCATTACACCTAAAAATTTGTTTATAAAAGCATTTTTGACCAAGGAATCAAAAAAAAAAAAAAGTTTTGAAGTCAACCAATTTTAAGTTATTGATGATTTATAATTTTTTCATAGCAATATCAATATCTCGATGTGGCGCTGCGTCTACGACAATAATCTTTTCTATTATTATTTCACATATGTTGAACATTATTTGTACCAAAAAGAAATCATCATTAACTTAAAATTGGTTGACTTTAAAACTTTTTTGATAGCATTTTTGCAAAAATGCTTTTATAAACAAATTCTTAGCAGTAGGGAAGCTCTAGAACTCATTTTACAGACAAAAATACATTACAAAAAGTCGCCATTTTTCGCCAACCCCACAAAATTTGGAGAGCTAAAAATCGACATAACTTCGCCAATTTTTGGAATTGGGAGCTCAAATTTTGGGGATTGTCTAATGTTAACATAGATAAAAAAAAATCAAAAATTGAAGGGGGTGAGTGACAATATTACTTTTTTCCGGGTGATTTGACATGGACTTACCTATATATATATATATATTGACCTCATAAGCAGTAGTAGGAGCAGCAGCAATGTCCGATAAAAAGCAGCCAAAAGGCATTTAAAATCATGCACTGGTTATATTCACAAGAATATCAACTGTTACGTTTTTAAGGGCCATTCTTTGGCCTTATAGCAGAAGCGCTTATCTGGTGGAATTGGATCCTTGATAAAGAATCCGTCGATAATGAATCCTTTGGTTCCTCTCGTAAAGAGTTCCTGGTTCTTGGTAAAGAGTCCTACGATAATCCTATGTCCGTCATCAGTGAGCGCCCTTGTAATTATGACCAATATGGGGGCGGGGGGGGGGGTAAATATTCTATCAGTCACGCAGTAATGCTAGTGATTGGCTACAGGAGTCATCACGTGACCTTGGCCAATCTATAAATCGATGTGGGAAATTAGCACACACCTTATAATACAGAATATTTCAACATCTACAAACAGGGAAATACCCTCTCTCGACTGGAGGGTTACCACAGACTTGGATTAACGCTGATTCAACAACCTTTATTTCTAAGCATTTCCTTGCCCAGTTCAGCTATGAATAGTGGATATATCTCCAACTGCCATTTGGATCAGAGCAGAATTTGTTATTCAAAGCCCTAGGAGTGATAATAATAAGACTTTGATACCTAACTTAACACTCAAATAATGTGAAGCCCTGTTGACGGGACTTAGAATACGCTGACTGTTTATCCTGCAGAGCACCCCATCAAACAAGATTTACTGTGTATGGCACTAAACTGCATATCATTGTGAGTCTCCAGTTCTGGAGATATGTGGATATATGGAGTACCCCCTTTATTGCCATTACTCCAAGGTTCAATCTGACTCGGAGTGGTAGTGCCTATTAGGGTCCTATCAATTGGTCAAATAGATATGTTTTAAAATTATTCGCATTCAATAGGAATATTTAATGCCATATAGCTGAAAATTATCTGTATTAAGAATAGTTAAATGAATCGTTTACTAAGGATTATTATTATTAGTTATTTGAAACCATATAACTGTGTGAAAACAAATGATTATTATCAAATAGAATTAGTTACTTGAAACCATGTTTATAAATTATTATTTGATAGGAACATTTAACACCATAAAACTTTGCACAAATTATTTGTATTAGATAGGAATACTTGAATATAACTGTGAGAATAAACTTCTGAAGGGACAACTACACGAAAAATATAAATATGAACTTATAATGAACACTATCTCTTAACCTCTAAGCATAAATAACGCCAGAAGGTTTGACATGCCGTTAAAATCAGTAAATTGATATAAAAGAATGTAGGATAAAAAAAGAAAGAAAATAATTGATATAAGGACCAAAATTTATCTGATACAGTACGTAAAAACAACTCCTCATCACAAGTAGATTACATTTTTTGCAATTTAAAATGAATTTCAGAATAAGCAAAATATGTCAATTCGAATTCCCACATTATATTATATATATATATATATATATATATATATATATATATATAGTTATTTACTAAGCTTAGCTTAGATGTGGCACAAAGCCAGAAGTAAGGGTCACTCAGTGAGATTCGAACTCACAAACAATGGTCTGCTAATCTAGATTGCTAACCATTACATCACATGAGGTGCATATATATATATATATATATATATATATATATAATATATATATATATATATATATATATGTGTGGTGTGTGTGTGTGTGTGTGTGTGTGTGTGTTCACGCGCATGCGCGTTTGTGTATTGGCCCAGCAACTCGAACGGTCTATAAGAAACTAATCAGACAGATATCTATCCTGTTTAACAATCTCTGCATTTAAAGAAAATGCTGCTCAAACACACACTCACGCGCGCGCACACAAACATATATAATCTTCCTTATATATATATATATATATATATATATATATATATATATATATATATATATATATAATTTTCCATATATATATATATATATATATATATATATATATCCGCATATATAAAATGGAATGTGTATTCATACGCACGTACAAACACACACATACACAAACACACACAAACTTTTGTTATTCAAATGACATTTTTAGTTGGTCCAGTTGATTTGAACTGTCACCGTAGTCCTCATCATCTTAATAGAGTAAATAAGCAAAAGAAAAAAAAAAAAGGTCAGTAACCGAAAGTTATTCGTCGTTATCAAAATCTGACAAAAAATAAGACTAGTCCCCTCCCCTCTGACTTCTCCACAATTCTCTCTCACCTTTCTTTTAAAACCCTTTTTTTTGTTTTGTTCACTTTCTACACAGGTGTTTTTTTCCTTCTCGCTTTACTTGAATGGCCAACAAGATAGCTGAGTCAACATACTTTTCTGCCTTCTGATTATATATATATATATATATATATATATATATATATATATATATATATCTTTTTTATTTTTTATATAGCTTTTTTATTTTATGTATATTTTTTTTACATTGCAGCAATATTTCCATGACAACGATCATTGGGCTGGAAACACCTCAAAAGGAACGTTTCGCCTCTTGGGTAGTCACAATGGTCGATGGGGCGAAAAATCAAAAAAAACAAAAAAAAACAAAAAAAAAACAAAAACAAAACAAAACAACAAAAAACTAACAAAAACAACCCCTCCCCCCAAAAAAACTCTCCCAAAACTTTACCCACGAAGCAGAAATACACACCTACCACTTTATCCTCCTACCTACCTAACTACACACACACACACACGCGCGAGCGCGCATATACGAGGGTGTCAAAAAGTAATGCCATTTTGTTTAGAACAGGTATAATTACTAACATAGGAACATGTATCAAACATCAAAATGAAGCTGGTCCTACGTGGATCACATCCCTTCTTCTCCACATAGTTACCGTGTCTCTCAATAGCAATGTTCCACCTTCGAATGAGAGCATGTATTCTTGCCCCGTAAAATTCTGTTGACTGTTCTTTGAGCCATTTCTTCACTACGGATTTCACTTCCTCGTCACTGGAATAATGTTTGCCTCTCAAACCCTCTTTCATAGGACCGAAGAGATAGTAATCTGAAAGCGCTAAATCTGGTGAGTATGGAGGATACGGTAAAGTTGTCCACCCGAATGAAGCGATTTTCTCCCTTGTCCTTATGCTTGTATGTGGTAGAGCATTGTCATGTAGAAGGAGGACATTGCCGATTAGCAAGTTGGGTCTTATTCGTCGGGTTCTTACTCTGAGCCTCGTTAGGGTCTCAATGTAGGCCTTAGTTTAATAAAAAAAACTTCACATGAAATAAAGAAATTACTTTTTGACTCACCTCGTATATATATATGCTTATTCCGCATACTAATTCGTTCGTTCTTCACTAGGTGTCTCAAACTTATATCCTTGTACCACACCAATCTAAGCTTATATGATTGATTGATTTTAAAGGCATGTCAACCTGTTTAGGGATATTCAATTATTAGGGAATTGTGTTCATAGTATATTTATATTTATTTTTTGTATAGCTATTTCTTAAGATTGTTTTTTACACATAATTATATGATATCAACTATTCCTATCTAATACAAATAATTTTCACAGTTGTGTGGTTTCAAGTGTTCCAATCTAATACTAAAAATTATATGGTTTCAAGTAATTATTTCTGTTAAATATTTGTTTGCAAATACTTATATGGTTTCAAGTAACTAATAGGTCAAGCCATGTCACCCACCCCTTCAATTTCTTAAATTTTGTCTATGTGTAGACTATGTTAAAGTTAGACAATCTGCAAAATTTGAATTCCCAATTCCAAAAAATCTGGCCGAGTTTTGTAGATTTTTAGCTCTCCAAATTTGGGTGGGGTGTCGCGAAAAATGGCGACTTTTTGTAATCTATTTTTGCCTGTAAGATGAGTTCTAGAGCTTCCCTACTGGTAAAGATTGGTTTATAAAAACATTTTTGCCCAAGGAATCCAAAAATGATATAAAAAAGTATTAAAGTTAACCAATTTTAAGTTATTGATGGTTTCTGATTTGCAAAATTTTAACTGATGTTGTAGCTTCGGTTCTGAGCAAAAAACAAACTATCTTTTTGGTACAAATAATGTCCAATATACGTGAAATAATAATAGAAAAAATGTTTGTCATAGATGCATGCCACATCGGGACATTGATATTGCTATGACGAAATCAGTTTTGGAATTGGAAGCTCAAATTTTGGGGATTGTCTAATTTTAATATTGTCCACACCTAGAAAATTGAAGCGGGTGAGTGACAATTTTACTTTTTTCTGGATGATTCTTATTAAAAATTGTAGCTTCAAGTAACTATTTTTAATACAAATAATTTACTTGTTATATGGTATCAAGTATTCTTATCAAATACGAATAATTTTTAAACAGATCTATTTGATCCATAGATATCAATAGTACCCTAACTGGTACAATCACTCTGTTACAAAGTTAGAGCAGTGGGACACCCAATGAGTATTTAGTCCAGGTGCATGTTTTTATGTGATTTTCTGTGGCATTTTGGGGGCCAGCGTTATTGGATTCAGCAATGTGGCTTGAGTGAAGTGGATTATAGACAGCGTAATTAAAGGAAATATCACTCATATTTAGTGACATGATGTGATTTTTTCTGTTCTTTTTGATCTGGGACTACTTGGGTCTTCTTGGGACTTCTCATCTTTGTGTCCGTTGTTGCTTTTAATAATGAACACAAGACTTGATATAGATTTTTTTAGACGTCAGAACAGCCCGTGTGGAGAAATAGCATACGGACACTATCGCATCTGTTCCGTTTAGTCACCCAGCCAAAACTGACTTTCTAACTATCTTTCTGTTCTCACTCTTGGATCTGGCCAATGAGAGAACAGCTTCAATGTTAGTAAAAGATTAAGTCCTGTCAATCACTTATAAGGTTTATTTTCATGATTCAGAATGGCCGTTGTTTTTAATTTCTACAGGGCCGCACATAATGTATAGGCAACCCATCAATTATGTAACATTTGTTCAACCCAGGCGATTTGAAGTAGTGAAACTTCATTCGTTGTTTGACCCATCTCCACATTTAATAGATAAATCAAAGGCTTTTCAACCCAAAGGCAGTGTGATTTATGTTGTTTTTTTTTATACAGAAGATCACTGACCGTTTCACAAAATTTGTTTATCATTACATTATTGCATAATCATCAAAAAAAAAAAAACTAATGAAAAAAGGAATGAAACTATGTTGTGTGGAGATGTGAGTGCAGTCTGTCTAAGGCTGATTAAATTTGGCTTAACATAAGAACCACACACACAATAAACTTAAAATAATTGAAAAAAGACATGAACGAATGTTTTTATTATCTAATATATAGTCATACTTTAACTTAGGAGTGTCCAAACTTCCGAGTTTTCCGAGTTACGAGCTGTCACTCGGTAGATTTGTTGCTTTGTGTTGCAAACTAAAATTTGATGTACGGGCGAACTTCAGATATGCTTATCTTAATAAGTTCCCTAAAAAATTCCAAATTTATTTCACCAAAGTAAAGTTTTGTTTATAAAAAAAAAACAACTTTAAAACATTACAGCACACAATTCATTTCATTCTATTTTTTTTTTTGTTGTTGAAAAAACAGAGTGCTATTTTTCTTATCTAAAGAAACATAACAGAAGAATTAAGGTGATTTTTGGTAGGTATGTGCTGAAACATATTAATGGCATTTCAGTTTATTTCAATGGGAAAAATGATTTGGTATATAAGGAAATTGAGTTACGAGCGGAATGAATTAAACTTGTAAGTCAAGGTACCACTGTATTTTTAGTGTAAAGACAATATGTACATTACAATAAAAAGCAACCCAAATAAGGTAAGAAAAAACTAGTGAGAAAATGAATAATGACAATACTTCCTCCGAGAAATTTGGACATCTTAAGAATGTTACATTTACAACTACAAAAAGATATGGTGTAGAGAAAATCGAATAAGAAAAACGTACCTAGGTGACTAAATTTGAATTGTTTGTCAATTGGCCGAGGCAGCCTAATCGGTAAGGCGTCACTCATGTCAGATAGGCTCCAAAGGATGCTGAGAATGTAAAAACGACATGAGCGTAGAGATAAGCAACAAGCCTAAAATGAAAGAAAAATAAGTAAAAAATTAATAATACACATATCTTGTAACAAAAAATATGTTTGAATGTAATCGTAACCCAGAAAAATGGCACATAACAGCTAGATTTGTGTTAGAGCAATATACTTAATATACTTTAACTTAGAGAATAAAGCTATTTCTAGTTTAATTTGCAATTGAATGATTATTTTCGTGGGGGTCTGCGTTCGCACTCAACATCATTCTGTAGTTATTCACATTCTCGATATAACGAAGATAACTTTTAAATGCTAATTTGATTTATTCAGAAGAAGGAAAATCACTCTTTCATAACTATCACAGAGTAGTAATAACTGTAAAAGTTTACTATACCCATTGTCAAACTTTATAGGGACTTACTTATTGGGGTATATCAAAACTATTTTCGTTTTTTTTTCATTGGAAATCTCGAGAGTGTTCCTGTGTTTTGAAACTTATGCAATGAGTTCTACATTTGGTATCCTTTGATAATTCCGGTTCTTTTAAGAATTTCGGAATTCTGGTGATTGTGTTCTCCTGTATTTTGCATTTTAAAACATCATAATTAACAGCTGATGGTTATTCTCTTCTGGGTTTTATTTCAAGAGACAAGTCACTTTCCTTAAAAGTTTTAAACCAGTTTGAGACCGTATGGTCAGATAATGTTGTTCTACTTAAATTCTGTGAATATCTTCAATGTTATTGAAGCCTAGTTTAAAACAATGCCATAAAATTAGAACAATCCCAATACTTGTATTCACTTGTATGTTTTTTATGGCAGTTTTAGTGATGTTAGCCCTTCTGAAAGTGTATGTAATACTCTACGTTTGGTATCCTTCGGTAACCCTAGCTCTTCTAAAAGTTTTCAAATGCTGGCGAGTGGGTTCTTCACTACCTTGCACTCAAAACATCATAATCTTAAGAGTTTCTCTGTTATTTTTATGGTATTTGTTTTGGTGATTCTATCATCCTAGTTCTTCTCAAAGCTTATGCAATGCTCTCTCTATATATTTTGGTGATCCCAGCTCTTCTAAAAGTTTTTGAATATTGGTGATTGTATTTTCTCTGATTTTTTTCCCGAGTTTGAGAAGGTTACCGAGTCCGAAAAGAAATACACGAAGAAGGCTGGAGGGCACATCGGCCGAAACGTTGTACAGATAACAATAAAGATGAGGACAATAGTTCGAATAATCCAAATAATACAACTTGGTGATTCTGTTTTCTTCTATCTTACGTTCTAAATTGACAATTGGTAACCATCTTTTTTTTAAAACCAGCAACTGACGAACGTACCACCCTTGAAATACTTTGGGGCAGTACAGTTAGATATCATTTAATTTCTTCCCACATTCTGTCAGTAGTTTCACCGGTCGTGAAGCCCAGTTTAAAATAATACTTCAGATAATTATAGATAGTCTTTAGACAATCTAAAACAATCTTAATCGAACTCACTAGACTGGTGAATTTGGGTTGTAAGATAAGCTCATTAACCCCAAGAGAATTATGGTAGACGCCCTCTTGCAATTGCTTATCTTTCACTTGAGTGTTTTGGCTGCACTTTACGAAATCTCAATTAAATGGCTACAAATGTTTCATTATGTCTAAATTGTTAAATGGCGATGAGAATTATCAGATTTCTATGTGGTTTGTTGTTGTCGTCTCATGTTTAACAATTTCAATTCCAAGTGCTTCAAGAGACGTGTTATTAATAAAAATTGCATATTGGCATTTTTGTTTCAGAATATTTGTTTGCCTTTTTTTCTATCAAGAAATATTAATTGCAATACAAATTCTGTTGCCATATTGCCTCATATTAAATGGCAAATAGCCACGATTAGGCCACCCTGGTATATTTGAGCCCGACCGAATTCTATCCGGCTTTCATTTGATGCGAGAGTAACAGTGAATAATACATTCCAAAAGATTTGAATTTTATATACGTATTTACCCAACCCGTCCGCATACTAGCGACATTGGGTCATATCCTACACAAGGTGAACGGATTGGGTATAAAGGCAATCCCATCGGGGTGTAATGGTTAGCAAGCTAGTCTTGCAGATCCATTACTACTGAATAGCAAATTCGCTCCTCGTATGATCCCCCATACTAGCGACCTACCCAGGGCGAACGGGTTGGGTATAACGGTCGTCCCATCGAGATGTAATGGTTAGCAAGCAAGTCTTGCGGATGCATTACTACTGTATAGCGAGTTCGATCCTCGCTGGATGCCTCATCCTATCCGAGGCGAACGGTTTGGGTAAATACATACATTGGTTTACGCATATAAGTGGTAAAAGAACTACTCATACACATACACATTCACATACACATGCAAGCACACAAATATACACACACACATGCTTTCTCTCCCCCTATCTGCCTATCTCTCTCTTTTTCTCTCTATCTCTATCTCTCTATCTTTGTCTATCTCACAGGCACACAAATATACACACACACAGACACACACACACACACACACTTTCTCTTTCACTATCTGCCAGTCTCCCTCTCTCTCTCTCTCTCTCTCTCTCTCTCTATCTCTCTCTCTCTCTCTATCTATCTCTCTATCTATCTATCTATCTATCTATCTCTTTGTCTATCTCCCCACCCACATGTATAAGTACGAGACTGCATTGATAAATTCCCGCCGAATAGAATATCTCAAGTTACTAAATTAAGTGTTTAACATTCAAAAGTCTTTTTTTTTCTTTTTTTACAACGGTTTATTCTCCCGACAGGAATAATTATATTCTTACTGTAACTTTTATTGTGCAGTGGTTAGCAACTTTGTTCTGAGACCAGTACTCTTGTGTAGTGGGTTCGATCCCTATCTTAGCAAATTACTATGTCGTCTTGTACCAGACTAAATTAAACTTGAATTAAAAATTATCTCAGTTTTTTTAATTTCATTTCCTAACATTTCTTTTCGGCTGAGGATCAAGGTGTAGGTATTTACCCAACCTATTCGTCACGGATAAGATGTGGGACAAGGTCGCAAGTATGGGTCATCCTGTGAGGATCGAACTCGTTATTCAATAATAATGAATCGAGAAGACTAGTTTGCTAACCATTACACCACGATGGGGCACCCTCGGTATTTATCCAACCCGTTCGCTTCGGATAGGATGTGACACAAGGTTGCAATTATGGGGCATCCAGCAAGGATCAAACTCGCTATTCAGTAGTTATGGATCTGCGGGGTAAGCTTGCTAACCATTACAGCACGATAAGAAGCGCGTTATACCCAACCCCTTTACCACGGGTAGGATGAAACACTAGGTCGTAAGTATAGGGCATCCAACGAGGATCGAGATCGCTATTCAGTAGTAATGGATCTGCGAGACTAGCTTGCTAATCATTACACCACGATGGGACGCGTGTTATATCCAACCCGTTTGTCACGGGTGGGATGCGAGATAAGTTCGCAAGTAAGGAGCCTCCAGCGAGGATCGAACTCATTATTCAGTTGTAATGGTTGTAGTAATCTTTGAGACTAGCTTGCTAACCATTACGCCACGATGTGACGAGCGTTATACCCAACCCGTTTGCCACGGGTAGGATGTGACACCAGATCGCAAATATGAGGATCAAACTTGCTATGCAGTTGTAATGAATCCACAAGACTAGCTTGCTAACCATTACACCATGGGACGCCCCTAAGTACCTGGATGCATAAATACATGGCAGTTGAATAGTATTGGTGATGACCGATGTCGTAGTGACTCGACTTACCGAATCGATCATGACTGACGCACACTGGCGCTGTAACATCAATCTTTGTTTTGTCGGCGGGGTTTATAATACACTGGCTGTAATCTCTGCTGGGTGTTAAGCCCCCTTCAAAGAGTTGTCCTGAGTATAACACTAAACTGCATCTGATCGTGAACCTACAGTTCTGGATCACCAAGGAGTATGAAGTAGCCCGTTATTACCATTAATCCCAGGTCCACTCTGACCTGGAGTGGTAGTGTCTGTTAGGGTCCCATCTATAGGTCTAATAGATCTGTTTAACATTTATTCTTATTCAATAGGACCGTGTGCAAAAACACAAAAACATCTTAAGAAACAATTACGCAAAAAATGTAAATATGAACGTACAACAAACGCTATTCCCTAACCTCTTAGCTTAAAATATCCCTAGACAGGTTGACATACTTTTAAAATCAATCAACCTAATCAGTCTAATACAAATACAAGTAATGTCCAGTTCACACTAAGAACAGTTCATTATAAGCGACTAAACAAGCAACTAAATATAAAAGTAAGTAGGCTTGGTGTCGGTGTCAGCCAGTGAGTCTATCCCCTTTTCACTAGCGCTAGACCAAGGAGATTGTTTTTGCGTCTGATGCCGAGCCCCACACCTACCACCAGCACCTTACTTTACCGCACAGATCCCTGTGCAACTCATACGCTGAGTTGTCGAGTGACCGGTATCGAACCAGGAACCTTGCGATTACCGACTGAGCTAAGCTACTAAAAGATCTAAAGTATGCAGTGTGCCAAACTAAAATAAGTTTAATACACTATTTGCCTCAGGTCAACCTAAGCAACACTTTCAAGATAACTTTAAATCCCTGTTCCAGTTTAGGTTAAAGTTATCAAAATCCGTAACCTTGTGCCAGACTATGCTAAGCTTTGCAAATAACTATTCATGATGTTCATTTCTTTTCACGGATAAACAGTTTCTTTTAATCTTTTTTGTTGTCTCCAATTGACATAATCTACGAATCAGCAATTCTCTTCAATATGATTATTCAAACAATTACTTCTTGCTCTGTTTTTATTCGATGTACATAGATAAAAAAAAAAATTATCTTGTTTTAAGTCATTTTAGTAGGACAGAGTAGGGGGATTGTTTCATTTCTTCTGAGGTGAATAACGATAAATCGTGAGTGTGGAAAGTTATTTTTATTAATGTCCAATGAATTGTAGCATAACGAAATAAAAAAAATAATAAAAAAATAAAAATAAAAAATAAAATAAAATAAAATACAATAAAATAAAAAAAAAACAAACAAAAAACAAACAAAACAAAACAAAAAACCCAAAAGACCCCAAACAAACTAAAAAAGAAAACCCCACACAAATGCATATGAAGTGAAAAGTAAAGAAAAAAAACAAAAAACAAAAACAAACAAATGAATATTGTTTAATGTTTTGGCTTTTTGAGGTTAATTGTTGCGTGGGGTCTATGTGAATCGTGGAAAGGGGGTTAGTTAACTTGAATAATGGACGTGTTAGAGGCAAAGAATCTTTTTTCGAGGGGGGGGGCAAGGTATGAAATAAGTTTAATCTATTCTGACCTTATGTACTTTACCTAGGAATTTAATAGAATGCCAGGAATTTTTTTTACAAATTGTAATATAATAGATATCAAGAACTGGACACTTTATTAACAAATTTAAATCTGTGAAACCTAATCTAATTAAAAAGTAATGGACAACAGGAAAATATTGTGAGTAAACTGGTTTAGTTTGGTTTGGTTGGTTGGTTTTATGGAATGTCAACACTTTTTTGTTATTTTATGCAAAAGTCAGTCATTTTTACAAGCAATTATGCAATTTCAAGTAACTATTGTTAATAATAATAATAATAATAATAATAATAATAATAATAATAATAAGTCGAAGAATACACAAAAAAGAGCAAAGAAAGATTACTTATAGCAGCCAACAACAGCAGATGTCATATATGGACAAAAAAAAAAAAAAAACAAAAAAAAAAAAAAAAAACAAAAAAACAACCAAAACTAGAAAACAAAGATGGGAAGAAAACCTATTATATGGACACTTCAAACGACTAATCGGAGAGGTTGCACATGAAAAGACTTGGACATGGTTAAGAAGAGGAAACCTCAAGAGAGAAACTGAATCGCTAATAATTGCTGCACAAAATAATGTCATAAGAGCAAATTATATCAAAGCAAAAATAGATAAGACACAACAAGCAGTAATTGTAGACTGTGCGGTAACAGAGACGAAGCTATTGACCATGTATTAAGCGAATGTAGCAAACGAGCACAATGGGAATACAAAGCTAGGCCCGACCGGGTTGTGAAGGTGATCCACTGGGTATTATGCATAATATTAAATTTTGACCATACAACAAAATGGTAAATGCATAAACAAGAATATGAAACACATAAAATTCTCTGAGACTTCGAGATAAAGACGGATCACCCCATCCCAGCCAGAAGACCAAACCTAGTGTTGAGAACGTGCCAACTTGTGGACTTTGCGATTCCAGCAGATCACAGGGTGAAGTTGAAAGAAAACGAAAAGATGGACAAATACCCGGACCTTGACAGAGAATTGAAAAAGCTGTGGAATATGAGGGGAAAACTGATACCAATTGTAGTTGGTGTACTGGGAACGGTCCCAAAAAGCTTGGAAAAACACTGGAGGAACTGGAGATCAGAGGAAGAATTGAGACCATCCAGACAACAGCATTGCTGAAATCATATACACAGAAGAGTCATGGAGTCCAGAGGAGACTTGTTGTCACTCAGACTCTAGTGAAAGACCATCAGCTAACGCTGGTGTGAAAATAAATCACTCTCATAATAATAATAAAAGCAATTGAAAACTGCAGAGTACAATTAACAGCAGGAGTGCAATCCCTGCAGAAGTAAAAATTCAAAGAGGCATTTTCAAAGGAGACACATTGTCACCACTACTATTTGCTATAGCAATGATGCCACTCAACTAAATACTTAAAAAATGCACAGGGGGCTATCTATTCACAAAATCCCAAGAAAAATAAACAACCTTATGTATATGGATGATATACAGACTTTTGCACCCCCCCCCAAAAAAAAAAAAAAACAAATGAAAAAGAGCTGTAAACCCTTGAATATACAGCCAGGATATCGGAATGGAATTCGGTATCGAAAAATATGCCATACTAGTGATGAAAATACGCCGACTACACCTCTGCAGAGAGGTACCCCCCCCAGTTGTTGGCCGTAGGTGGCACCCGTGATGCTTAAAGACGGAATCCTGGTGGCTGAGCAGTTCATGACATGCAACACTTTACTTTGGCCCTTACTTAGGCTAGACAGGCAGTCGGAGAGGCCACCCTCCGAGCAACCGGCTGGTAACATAAAGCTCTAGCACTTATATGATTGTCCTGACCGTATTACCCTTTTGGCAAACCACCAACCCTTTTCTTATGTGCTAGAAGGTGGTGGCTGAGGTCTTAGTATCCAGGATATGACGTTAAACTGCATCTAGCTCTGGGGAATTAATCGCCACTAATCCCAGATCTACACTGACCCGTAGTAGTAGTCCCTGATAGGGTCCCATCTAAATAGACTAAAACGGAGCTTTAAAAATGTGTCGAAAAAAGTTTGTGTCTTCGGCACAAAATAACCCAAGGGTTGACATGCCTTTTCCCGTCCTGGTGTAATGGTTAGCAAGCTAGTCTTGTAGATACATTACTACTGAATAACAATTTCGATCTACGCTGGATGTCCCATACTTGCGACCTTGTGTCACATTCTACCCGTGGCAAACGGATTAGGTAAATACATGGCGTACCAACGTGGCAAGCTAGTCTCGCTAATCCATTTCTACTGAATAGCGAGTTCGGTCCTCATTAGATGCCCCATACTTGCAACCTACCCGTGGTGAACGGACTTCATAAATGCAGAGCGTCCCATCGTGGTATAATGGTTAGTAAGCTAGTAGATAGCTAGTCTCACAGATACATTATTACTGAATAGCGAGTTTGATCCTTGCTGGATATCCCATATTTGCAACCTGAGATGGTTGGATAAAAAGAGGGCGTCCCAACGAAAATATGATGTAATGGTTAACAAGCTAGTCTTGTAGATACATTACTACTAAATAGTGTATTTGATCCTCACTGGGTACCCCATACTTGCCACCTTTGTCACATCTCACTCGTGGCAAACGGGTTATGTAAATACAGTGCATCCCATCATGGTATAATGGTTAGCAAGCTAGTCTCTCAGATTCTCTACTACTGAATAGCAAGTTTTATCCTTGCAGTATTCCCCATACTTGTGACCTTGTGTCACATCCTACCTGTGACGAACAGGTTGGGTAAATACCTACTTAGTTTCAAATGTTTTAATAGCCAATATATTGATTTAGTTCAAAATTATTTTCACACATTATCTCAAATATATTTGTCTCATAGGTAGCACTCCAGGGCCAGATTGGGTCTGGGAGAAATGGAAACGAATGGTTGACTTCACACTCCTCAAAGCTCCAGATATAGAGCCTCACCACCGGATGCAGTTTAGTGTTATACACAGGACACTAGCCAATATAGTAGTATCTGCAATATAAAGTCAATAAAAATATTCTGATGAACGTTGAAGCATTTTAGTCTTCTATTTATCACAACAGTCACAGTTATGAACTTAGTATGGAAATTATTTGCTTTTCTTTATTCTCATTGTTTGAGAATAATCACACACGCGCACGAGGACACGCAGAGAGAGAGAGAGAGAGAGAGAGAGAGAGAGAGAGAGAGAGAGAGAGAGAGAGAGAGAGAGAGAGAGAGAGAACCCCAAAACAGAATTATCTGGAACCACGTCACATTGGCTTTGGTTTGGAGAAATCTGCGAGAATCTCAATGGGAAGATGTTCTACCAGATGCGCTCTCTACTCTGTACCACTGTAGTAGAGCGATAGTTGGTTGAATATCGTTTTCTCGTACAGAATAGATGTGAGAAATATTCACAACGAAGTAATATCAAGAATAGTTTATTGCCTGAGCAAACTTAACAGAATAAAATATAAACATAACAGGAGATACAGGGAAGAGCTTATACAGAGTTATACGAGCAAAATGTCCGAATATGAAAAGAATCTTTAGTAATGAAAATGTAGAAACTTACATGTTAAGCATTCTATCATGTTCATGCGACACGAGGTTGCTGGGGCGCAAAGCCCCCTGTCCGTAGACAGGAACGCGATTGGTGCGTTGTTACTTTTCTCGAGGTCAGAAGATAAAAGAAGGTTTTGACTTTGCCGCTTCTTCTTTTATAATGCTACTGGGTGCGCCACTTAGTGACTATTGGCAGACACGGGATATAATTACCTTCCGTGTCTCCTAGCGTCAAATAGGAATATCATAAGGAATGTAATCCCCACACCACTACTAATACTGTGCCTCATGAAAGAATCAGTGATCATTCCTTGCCCATTTGGTTCCCAGTCCTTGGTTCAGTTCTTTTATGCTATAATGTCCATACCAACAAGTAAAAACCTTTAGTCGACGAAGTTCAGCTGTTGGAAGCTAATCCATGCCAATTTAAGGTTCCATGACGGACGTGAGTCGACGGTGTATGTGCAGGATTTGGCACCGGTTGGGAACAGATACGAAAAGAACGAATCTCTAGCTATCAGTGAACAAAAGACACTACACAAGTTGATGAATCTAAGTCCGATAGGAATTCTAAATCACTGGATAACCCAAAACTTATACCCAGTACTTACTGACTATAAGACTCCATATTCCACTTTCATTCCCTAAGAATCTGTGACTCTAAGGCAATCTTCAAGGTGTTGTCGAAAACCCTCTCAATACTCGGAACAATAAAAAGTATAATAAAATAAATGAAACACATGGTGGGCAGAGGAAGAACTGTCATATGAATAGTTCGCTTGATTTGGAACTCATTAAATTCTTACATCCCTTAGAACTCTGTTCTGTATATATCTGTTGGCTCTTCTAGGGTGTGCGTCCCTTCGTAGTGTAATGGTTAGCAAGCTAATCTTGCAGATCCATTACTACTGAAAAGCAAGTTTGATCCTCGATGGATACTCCATAATGGCGACTTTATATCCCATCCTGCTCGTGGCAAACGGGTTGGGTAAATAGCGTTGGCCACCTTGTTTATTAAAGCCATCGTTAAAGTTCGCGATGTGTTTATCTCTCTCTCTCTCTCTCTCTTCTCTCTATATATATATATATATATATATATATATATATATACACTAACCCCTCGCACGAGTAGGATGTGACATAATGTCTATATCTTAAGCGGAGTTCAACAGGTTTAAATTCAAAGTTTTCCTTCTCTTAGTCTGGTTGCCAAACCAAGGTTAAAGAGCCCAGTATATCCTACTATTTACCCATAGCTGGAGGTAGAATAACTGGTTTCATACTTTTCGCAAGGGTATTAGCGCTATGGGAAATGCAAACAACCTCGTCCAGGATTTCAACTCGTCTCCATTTTTTAAATACCGCTTAAGTAATAGACCTTGTGTCACATCCTGTTTGTGTGGAGGTGTTGGTTAAATAATAATGCGCAACTTTCTGCTTCGGGGATAAAAATGTTTGACACAAAACTATAAAAAGCATTCTATTTACAATTGAAATATGGAATTTTATATTATTAAAATTTTTCGGACTGTTGTCCTCATCTTTATTGTGATATACACAACATTTCAGCCGATGTGCCCTCCGGCCATTTTCAGGTGTTTTCGAACGCGGGAACCTTCTCGTCTAACTAGTGAACCTTCTTGTCGTACTCGAACCGTGTCCATTTCCTACGACAGTAACCATTACACCATGCGCCTCCTTGTTGTTCGTTATATTCACCAGAACTCAGTGAACTCATTCAACTCAGTGAAACGTTCTTTGGAGTTGAATTAATTGTGAAATTCTTGATGTAAGTGATCGATTGTGGAAACCTAAACACATTTCGATACAACTCGGTTATCAAAAACTATGAAACTATTGGAATTACTAAAAAAAAAAAAAAAAAAATAAAAATTCGGGAAACTCTCCGGGTATAATGAAGTGTCCGCCATCCCACAACTGAACCAGCTAACCGTCTGTAGGACCCAACAACAAGGGGTCAACCACGAGAACTCTAGCGGTACGTACGTGAAACAGTCACACGCTTCCTAGAAATTTCTTGCGAAGTGTTTTATTTTACGCCGTTTAGCTCAGTCAGTTGAGCGTCCGCCTAGGAATCAAGGTTTCTGGTTCGATTCCAACTCAGCGTATGGTCTGTGTGGTAAAGTGAGGACCTGATGGTAGGTGTGGCGCTCCACCCCAGACTCTAAAATAATCTCCTTGGTCTAGCGCTAGTGAAAAGGAGATAGACTCACTCGCTGTCTGGCTGATATCAACATTAGGCCGCTCCACCGACTTTACTTTTTTTTTACTTACCCATGCATCAATATTTCAAGTGTATGCGTGGGGGTGCTAAATTCTGACCTTTTAGCAGGGATTGAACCCAGCTTCAGGCACCAAGACCAATCACAATTATTCCATCCACCAAGCAATCTCTAGACTAACTAAACCTAGACACGTGAGGTTTAAGTACGGATGAAATTGGGTTAGGAAGATTGTGTAGCGTCAATTTATTAAATAAAGTTGAACTGCTTGCCTTGAAAACTAGCATTCGGAATCTTGGTTTTCATCCTGGACCCAATCAACGGCACCGGTGAGAAATTCGTATCTCAACCACGAAATTGACCCAACCGACCGTGCCTCACCTTATATAAAATAGTCCACAGTTATTTTTCTTTTCGATTTATTTAGCTTTTAAACACGATGCAATTTCTGCATCAGAAGCAAATTTCGTTAAAGGTGGAATGTAGAAGAAGAAGAAGAAGAAGAAGAAGAAGAAGAAGAAGAAGAAGAAGAAGTCATACGAAGGTCAGGTGAGCAATGAGCCTAGGGTCGTGGCACGAATTTATCAACCATGGCAAAATCAGGCTAAGGATGGAGTAGCGAGACGGATGGACGGCGTTATGTCTATTTTGCCTGAAGATAGATTTTTTTGTTGTTTTGTTTGGGTGCAATAGTCTGAAACTAAATGTATGATATAAAGAATGTTTGAAATTTTGCTCAGTCAGTAAGTTTGTTGTTATTCTTTTTAATTTCTTAATTTAATACATTTTTTTTTTACTAACATTTTATATTTGAGTCACGTTCGATAAAATTTCATTTGTTCTTTTAAACACACACACGCTTACACACACACACACACACACACACACACACACACACACACACACACACACACACACACATTGTCTAAAAAATAAGGCATCCATTTTGAATGAATTTGTTAATATTTCTTATTTGATAAACACATTATGTGGGTCAACACATTACTTCTGACACACATAATAAACTGACCCCCATTTTATGTCCCTAATAAGTATTATGAAACCTTTTGAACGAAAGAAAACGTTTATCTTTGTAAGCCTGTAAACATTTATGCGTATATCAGGTGTCTCTCAAGATATATATATTCACACCTTGTTTTTTAATAGAAACGAAGGTCATTACCTGAATATTAAAAAGTTACAAGAATAAAGAATAGATCAAATTATAATAACTTAATAAACTTAGTTGCACACAAGGCCTGATGTATGGGCACGTAGTTGGAACCGAACTCACAAATAATAGTTTGGCATTCTAAGATTGCTAACCATTACACTACGAAAAGTGTTTAAAATTTGGGCGTCTATTTTTTTTTCAATTCAGATTGAAATGTTTGAAGTTTTATTTCTTCTTGTTATTTACTAAACTTTGCTTAGTATGACACATAAGCCTCATGTTGTTTGCAGTACTTGCTGTTAATAAGTAGTCACCCATCTAAGTAGTGAACAGACTTGTGGCTGCTTAACTTAGTTGATTAGACAGGAAAAGGTGCTTTTAACATGACTTAACTGTAAGTGGAATTCTCTTTCTTCTATAATTTGAATTTGAATATTTCGTTTGCCAATCCGAATTCCTAATAACCTGAAGAAGGACAGAGAATGAAAGGGCAAAAAAAAAAACATTCTCTATATAACCTGTTTGCCAGTTGAGATAGTTGCGCATTTACCACAGGCGATTGTGGCTCGGGTTCAAAGCTGAAGGTTGCTTCCCGAAAGTTTGTAAAAATCCAGAATTACAAATGACGATTTAGAAGGTGGACTGGGCCTTTTCAGTTGGAAGATTGGCACAGCATATTCTTCAAACATTCTAGTAGTCTATACATTCACGTACTTGTAAATGTCGCAATACATGCATTATGTAAGTATGAACGAAGGTAATCTCAAAGATAAGGTCTCCAAAATATTTAGAAATCACAGAAACGTTCATTGTTTATTGTCATTGATGTTTACATCATTTTAAAGTTTCTACATGTATCTATTTTTCTACATAATCACCATTTCGATTGATGCATTTTTGTAAGCGATGTGGCAGTTTTTGCATGCACATATCATACTAGCTTACCACCATGTCGTTGAGGAAGTGTTGAACCTCGCCGTCTTTGCAAAATCCCTACACCACTTGCGGACGTTTTTGACGTCCATGCATGACTCGCTATACACTTCTGTTAATTGGGGATGAATTTCAATCGATTTAATGCCTTTTGCGTTCAAAAATGAAAAATCTAACATAAAAATTATTTCTACCAATTTAGTGTTCAGGGTATGACGCTAAACTGCATCTTGTAGGAAGGTTTCAATTTTTTTTAGCTCTGGAGAGTGTGGAGTACCACTTCATTGCTATTACCCTCAGGTCCACTCTAACTCAGAGTGGTAAGGTCCATCTATGGGTCAAATTGATCTGTTTGCAAGTTAATGAAAATTATTTCTACCAGTTTATTGGTACACATGAAGTTAATCATAAATCTAACAATATATTGATATAAAATAAGTTGATGAAAATTATTTCTACCAGTTTATTGGTACACATGAAGTTAATCATAAATCTAACAATATATTGATATAAAAGAAGTTAATGAAAATTATTTCTACCAGTTTATTGGTACACATGAAGTTAATCATAAATCTAACAATATATTGATATAAAAGAAGTTGATGAAAATTATTTCTGTCAGTTTATTGGTACACATGAAGTTAATCATAAATCTAACAATATATTGATATAAAAGAAGTTGATGAAAATTATTTCTGTCAGTTTATTAATGCACATGCAATTAACATTATTTCCGTCAGTTTATTGATACACATAAAGTAAGTGAAAATTATTTCTACCAGTTTATAAAACTATACAAAAATAATTACCCAAAAGCTACATATATATATATATATATATATATATATATATATATATATATATATATATATATAGAGAGAGAGAGAGAGAGAGAGAGAGAGGGGGGCGTGGGACAAAAGTAGGGTTACATTTACTTCATCATCTGTTTCACCTTCACAATCATGTTTTAATGTGTGCCAGTGTGTGTTGGACAGATACGAAGATTGTTGCAAGGTTGAAGGCGGACTCTTTGAGCACTTGAGAGATTGAATGTTCAATGTAAAATATCTAATATGTAAATGCAATGTAAATAAATGTCTAAATTTCTAATAAAGGTAAAATGTTTAAGTATTAACTGTAACCCTACTTTTGGCCCATATATATATATATATATATATATATATATATATATATATATATATATATATATATATAAGATTTAGCATTAAATAGCCCACAATGGTTGATATACCATTAAACAAAATGGCACACCGTATATATATATATATATATATATATATATATATATATATATATATATATAAGATTTAGCATTAAATAGCCCACAATGGTTGATATACCATTAAACAAAATAACCAGCCAACCAAACAACCAACCAACCTTTATATGTCGGTGATGGGAGAAAACAATAAAAAATCTTGTCTCTCAACTAAATAAACTTCCTACAGGAAATATCTTGTTATCCTTCCTGAAAAAAAAGGAAGACCCTTTTCACGAACGTAAAACGATTTTATCCCGGAAGTTATGTTTTTGTTTCTCTTCCCATCCATTCCACAATGAATTCCAACCACGTCCCATTCGATTTGTGGGTGGATGCGTGTGGGTAGGTTGTGTGTATTGCGGGAGTCTTAAAACTCACCATCGCTTCTGTTTTTCAAGAATCCTGAAGATTTCCTTGCAGGTGAGTCTAAGTGGTAGGGATTGTTATTGCTAATGACCATGTTTATATTCTTAACTTTTATTACATTTCTGGACACCTCGCAAAATATAAACAGACAATTGTGAGTGAGTTTGATTCTCACTATAGTCACCATATTTTAGGCTTTGTGCCAAACTAAGATAAGCTTATTAAATGACAACTTTTGTTACATGTGATAAAGGTTTTATTATGATGCCACTTACTTTTCAAACAACCCAAGATCACACAAACACACACATTATATATATATATATATATATATATATATATATATATATATATATATATATATAACGTGTGTCATAAAAGTATCGATATTAAAGCTGAATTTGCCAAGATAGAAATGAACAATGAATGGAACGTTAATTTTTTTCAGAATACAAGGTGTGTCAAAAAGTACAAAAAATCTCGATACTTTTTTGACACACCTTGTATATATATATATATATATATATATATATATATGTGTGTGTATGTGTGTGTGTGTGTGTGTGTGCGTAAAGGTAAAAGTATCAAACTGACTGGTATGTAGGGGGTAATTCTATTTAGGAGCATCAGTATCAGTATCTCCTGTACACCTACAATGCATGCCCATGTTGATGCAAAATTATAGATTTATACAAGGATTGTTACAAATCCGAAAGAGAGTTCAATGCATAATAACTAATAAATTAGATATATACAGAGCAATGTTTATACTTTCAAAGAAAGAAAAACTTAACTGTCATTTGGCTATTATAAATTTATTTAGTCTCATCAGATAGTCTAATACATAAAGACTGAGAAAAACTAGAATACAGAAAATATTTTTTCTTTCTTTTCTTTTATAAGACCAGTGAAAACTCCTCTTCGAACACGCCCACATAACACCTTATATACGACAACACAACAACAACAACAACAACAACAACAGAAAAGCAATCAAATACATTAAAAATTCACACACACATACACACACATGCATATTAATAACATTTGCTATATTATAGTAAATAGTGCTCAATATCAGTGATAAAGCACACACACACACACACACACACACACACACACAACACATATATATATATATATATATATATGAATGATGCAATTCACTACTGCAGACATTTGGAAACGGTATACTGTTCTGCTTGACATACACAACGTAGTTCTAATACGACGATTTAATAGTTTTTGGGTGTTGATTTGAGGACAGTGCAAAGGATTCTAAAAGAGTTGGATGAATCCAATAGTGATTACGAAGGTACGGCAGCTTTGAAGCCTCAAGCTGCAAAGCTTTTCAACATACTTAAGCATTCCTCCAATATAACATGCTTTGGGTTTTCTCAGAAGAGAAAATTTCCGCAAGGATCTGATGGGGAACTTACAGGACAACCATTGGATTGCTCTGTTCCAACGATAGTGATGAAAAGCAAACACCCAGTCCACACGGTGGCCACTCGCGACGGTAATATTGCGCCCCCATTAATCTTATCACGTGGCCTCACTCAACACTGAGGTTTACACCAAGTGCCTGGAGGAGGTAGTTCTTCCCCTGGATCGAGAGGGTGGCTGCTGGAAAATCCTACGTCTAGCAACAGGACTCTGCGCCACACCACACAAGCATTAGAATCCAGTGTAGGCCGTGAGAAAATTTCTACTACCACATCAGGCCTAACATCTGGCTTCCTAACTCCCCAGATTGCTATATCCTTGATTATGTGTGTGGCGTGGTTGAGCGAGAGACCAACAAAACCCCATGCAACACCAAATATGAACTGAAGATAAGGATAACGACAGCACTTACAAATTTAAATTAGATCTTCGAAAAGATTTGAAGGAGATTCGGAAGTCACCTGGAGGCTGTGGTTGAATCTAATGACGATTTCTTTGAATAGATATTAGTATTTCAAGATATTTTCATGTAATTTTGGTAAATATATTTGATAAGTGAGATGTCCGTGTTATTTTCATTTTTGAGTAATTTAGACAACAATTTACCCATAGCTCGCTCCTCTCCTATATATATATATATATATATATATATATATATATATATATATAAGTAAAAAGTCGTCGGGGCGGCCTAAAGTCGGTATCAGCCAATCAGTGAGGGAGTCTATCCCCTTTTCACTTGCGCTCGGTATGTAAAAAAAGTATCAAGATTTTTTTGTACTTTTTGACTAACCTTGTATTCTGAAAAAAAATTTACGTTCCATTCATTAATTTTTTTCAGGATACAATGTGTCGCAAAAAATACAAAACTCCATACTTTTTTGACACACCTTTATATATATATATATATATATATATATATATATATATATATATATATATATATATATATAATCAATAATATATTATATTATGGATATTAATATCTCGTTACTATTAGTTTCATGCTTACTGCACTCATCAGACGAGATTCAAAAGGTTAAGATAAAAAAACGGTGGTTGTTTAGCGTTTATATAAACGTAAAGCGTGTTTTTTTTTAAAAATCTCAACCTTTTGACTCTCGTCTGATGATTGCAGTAAGCATAAAACTAATAGTAACGAGATATTAATATCCATAATATAATATATTATTGATTGTAAATCTACTCTGCTATTTTAGCATTGAGCACCTTTATATGCCAATACTTTTCTCATTCATTCTCTATTCCTTCTATATTATATATATAAATTGCATTCGATGCTGAACCTCCAATTATGGACCTCTAGGGAGAGTGGATTACCCTTTCATTACTCACAGGTCTACCTTGAACCGTAGTGGTACTACCTGTTCCCATCCATGAGTCAAATAAATCTGTTTAAAAATGATTCATACTCGATAGGACCGTATGAAAAAAAAAACTTTTAAAAAGTTAGCCTAGTGGCTAACGTGCTGGACTGGGACATCTTAGTAAGCAAGTTCAAACTCAAGTCACGCTATTACGTTGACTTTCGAACTACCATTGTAAAATATATAAACCTCCTCAGCTATAGATTAAATTGTACCCCTACAAGGACGGCTTTGGCATTAAATAACCCACGAAGGTTGATATATCATTAAACAAAGAAACCAACTATCTTAACAACTTCACAAATAAGTAAATCACATTTAAGCATAAAATAACCCTAGACGGGTTGGCATGCCGTTAAAATCAATCAATCAATCAATCAGTCAATCAATCAATCAATCACCTATGTTCCATAAAGAATCTTCAGGTTACAACCAAGATTCAAATGAACTTATTTGAACGTTCATTTGAACGGGGTTTTCTTACTCCCTAAAATGCGACATGAGTACCCAAGCAGTTTTCTAGCCCCCCTTCGCCAATATAATGAATATAGAAATGTTTTTGTTTTTGAACTGATTCTAGAAACAAACAAATATTTTCCTTCCTTACTCCTCTTCCCCCTCTTCCTCTCTCAACGCATTCTTTGTTGTTGTTGTTGTTGTTTTGTTTGATTATTTAAAATTGTACAAAGTTTTCTTTTAAAGCTTTCGTGTTCTCCTTTCTTTGAATTTATACCTGATTATTTCGTCATTGTCAATGTTGTTATTTCTGTGGGTTTTTCTTTCTTGGTTATTTGGGCCAGAGACGTCAGAATGTCAGGTGCGGGGGAAGTGAGCGAACGGACTTACACGGCATTCGCCAAAAACAAATCTGAGGTGCCCCACCCCTTGCTGCCATGGCAACGTTCCATCACGACTTCCCAGTTGCCGACCCTATTAACACCAGAAAGAAAAAAGAAAAAGGAAAAAAGAAAAATAAGAAAAAATAAGAGGAAAAAGAGTCACATCCGTTCTTGATCATAATTCAAAACGACCTTGAACAGCAAAGAATTATATACAGATTTCTGCACCGCAGCAGATGCAGAATTCAACCCCCACCCCAAAATGTTAAATCCAATTTATCGTTTTTTTCTTTTTCTGAGTCAAACTGCCCACAAAGATTCCTCACTATCTGGCGACACATACTGCATATATGCGTCAAGGGGTGTCAGTTCTACTGAGTACAGAAAGTATATAATATACGTCAACAGTATTCTATTATCTCGATTGCACGATGCATTTATACGTCAAGAGTTTTCTGTTTTTACAAATGAAGTATATATATATATATAATATGGTACACAGTAATAACCTACTCGTGTTTCACCATAAGGATCGTCAGGGTTAAATCCACTGAATTAATCAAGATATTGATTATTATTGTAAAAAAATACTCACGTGCAACCGCCTGCAATTAATCAATATCTTGATTAATTCAGTGGATTCAACCCTAAAGATCCTTATGGTGAAACTCGAGTAGGTTATTACTGTGTACCATTATAATAATAAATTTGCTCTACTCACGTATTGAACACTTTATATTTGTTATATCATTGTGAAACTTGCATCAACGAACCATTGTAACCAATTTCACCGGTATATATATATATATATATATATACGGTATATATATATATATATATATATATATATATATATATATATGGTGGGCTCTCTTATCGTAAACGATAAACGAGGGTCAGCATTTCGTTTCGTCTTACATTGTGCATACTATCAAGAAAACTTTCTACTTGTCTTTTCTCGAATGTCATACTAGCCCACCCTTTCTGCGAGCTACGAAGCCACTGACAGATGAAATTTTCTAAAGCGGTGGTTAGATGTTTTTGCTTCATAGTTTGACGGAGCTGATCACGATATTACAATCTATTGTCTTCAAAACACTTTACCTTAGCGAAACATGTCTTATGCCATTCTTTTCGATTTTCCCAGGTCAATGTTGAGGCGTTTCAAATTGCACTTCAACTTATCTTTGTAGCGTAAGAGTGAACATCCAATAGAACGCTTATAATTTGGTAGTTGTCCGCATAATATCTTTTTTGTAAGCCTGTTCTCATCCATTCTGACAACGTGACCTATCCACCTAAGCTGAACCTTTGCTAGTATGTTTTCAATGCCTGGAATGTTGTTATTTTTTTTTAGTATTGCACTATTTTTTACCCTATCATCCAATTTTATACCATAAATGGCATGAAGACAATGCATGCGAAAGGCGTCAAGTTGGTTTATGCGCATGCGTTAAAGTGTCCAAGTTTCGGCACCATGGAATAGAGTTGAAAGCACGACTTATCTGAAAATGTCAATTTCTTTTCGGTATTGAATACCGAAAAGAAATACTCTGTCTAAATTATCCTAATTTAGATCTACATATCTTCTGTCACCGATATTGAGCACTGTTTATCTATAAATATAGCAAAGTACTTTATTATTATTATTATTATTATTTATATATTATTATTATTATTATTTATGCATATATGTATAAACCTTTAGTAACAATATTTTAAAAATAATCGTTTTTACTTATAACTTTTAATATTGACCACTTTTACTTTGTCTAGCAAGTCAACGTCTTCTTCCTTCGTAGGTAACAATTTTAAACACACACACACACACACACACACACACACACATAATAATAATAATAATAATAATAATAATAATAATAATAATAATTGAAGAAAAAGAGAATTACAATTACTTGGTAATATTGGAAGCAGATACCATCAGACTTACTGAAGAAAATGTAAGAAAAGAGTATCTCAGAAGAACAGAAATAAATGAATAAATACATAAATAAAAGCAGAATAAATTGCAACAGAAATCTTGCCCCCTTTTAAGATACTTTGAACCATTCTTAAAATGGACAAAAGAGGAACTCCTACAGATGAACAGAAGGACAAGGAAGTTGATGAGGGTTCACAAGACCTTACACCAGAGAGATTACATATACAGACTATATGTGTCAAGAAAACAAGGAGGAAGTGGACTTGCTAGCATTGAGCATTGTGTCAATGTAACAATTTGACGTCTCAAGGAATCCACTAAAATGGGCAAGTAAAGACTAATTACAACAGCCTGTAAGAGTAATTGCAACATATGGACAGAGAAACAACAAAAACTAGAAAATATAAATGGGAAGAAAAACAACAATAGCGATACTTCAAGCGACAAACTGGAATGATTGCACGCGAGAAGATCTAGATATGGCTAAGAAAAGGAAACCTCACGAGAGAAACTGAATCTTTTATAATAACAGCACAAAATAATGCGGCAAGGACCAATTATATAAAAACGAAAATAGACAAGGCGCAACAAAATAGCAAGCATAGAATGTATAGAGACATGAAATGGTTAACCATATACGCAAATGTAACAACTAGCACAAAAGGAGTACAAAACAAGGCACAACTGGTAGAAAATGTGATTCACAGGGAATTACACAAGAAACTAAATTTTGACCATACTATCAAATGGTATATGTACAAGCCAGAATCCACCCAAGAGCATGAGACGCATAAAATTCTCTGATATTCTCAGGAGACACAAACGGATTACCTAATCCTGGCTAGAAGACCAAACGGTGTCAATTACCAAGAAAAGGGAAAAACTTGTCATCAAGTGGATTTTTCTGTTTACGCGGACCACAGAGTGAAAATGAAAGAAAGTGGAAAGATAAACAAATACTTGGACCTGGGCAGAGAACTGAAAAAACCCCAAAAAACAAACAAACAAAAAAAGTGGAACATATAGGGTGACAGTGATACCAATTTTTGGTACCCTCACAACAGTCCCCAAAGGCTAGGAAAAACTGTAAGAATTGAACATCAGAGAAAGAATCGATACCAACCAGACAACAGCATTGTTAAGACCGACTAGAATACTAAGAAGATTCCCGGTGACTCCAGTAAAAGACAACCATCCAACAGAGGAGTGAAATAATAGTGAAATTTGGTATATTTATAAGTAAAGAGTGCTCAGAAAGAGTAAATGTAGACCTAAAGTTAGAATAGCCTAGACACAGAGTCAACGGCGCTTGGTGACTTTCAGTTTTTCGCCTCTGCGAAACTATATATATATATATATATATATATATATATATATATATATATTGAACAAAAAGTAATAAGACAATCAGGAATATTTCTTGTATGTTGTTTATTCTCAACTAGTTTCGACCTTAGGTCATCGTCAGGAGAAAATTTCTTATTTGAAGAAATTGTTTATAGATTTTTTGAAAGGGAGCATTATAGAAGAACTATAAGAATTGAAGTGTTTTTGAGGGTTTGACATGCTATTAAAATCCGGGTAGACGAGTGTGTTAGTAGTAGCATGCCCATTTGTTCCGTGAAGAACCTTTATGAGGTGGGTTATTTTATATATATATATGCGTGTGTGCTTGTGTGTATGAATGTGTGTATTAAGAGTCTATTCTTGGTACAGGGCATCTCGTATACATCTCGTATTTTCTGGTTTTTTTTGAGAGGGCACGGGGTGTATGCCTACAGTTCTTCGTCACCCGAATAGGGAACGTATATACAGAATCATTCTAAAGTTATATATCATTTATATAGCAAAAGATAAGAACTGACAACCATGTTTCATCTGGAAAATAGTATTTCTGAATTTAGATTCTTCTAAATATCTACTGATTCAGATGATTCAAATCCTTTTGTTGTTCTTTTAGTCTCAAAAAGACTCTGGTTTTTCAAAATATTAGGGTTCACATTTTGCGCATGCGTGGTAACAGGCTGAAATTTCTTCTGTTATTCTTTGAATATGGGAAAATAACTTACGTTACAAAATTCTCACACTTTAGTTCAACGTTTGTTACGAAACATTAAAGTTATTCTTCCCACGTAAGACGTTCATGCGGAACCTTGTCAGCATTCCTGAAGAAATCGAAAGAGACTTATCGCTTCTTGGGAGCAATGACCATAGTCTTGTCAAAAAAGTGACACTCATGGACAAATACAATGTATTCATAATAAATAAACGGTTTAATCAATTTTCATATCACTTATATCATCAAATGGAAAGAGAATTGGAGAAATATCTTATCTAGAAATAGTTTTCTTCCATTATGTAGAAATGGGGTCGAAATTTGTCTTTGAAATTTGTCTTTATATTGGTACCCCTCCCCAAAAAAACAAAAAACAAAAAAAAAACAACAAACAAACAAACAAACAAACAAATACAAAACAAAACTACAAAAACAACAAACAAAAAAACAAAACAAAAAAATATGTATAGAAATCAATTGAAGAATTTTTCAATGCTGAATACACTTTATTTTTAACAATTTATTATATTATAATCTAATTAATGAAATAATGGGGAAAAAAACAAAAAAAAAAACGTATTTATTCAGAAAATACTGAACACATACGAAAACTTTAATTTTCAGAATACTGTAATTTTCAAAAATATTAGTAGAATATTTTTATGTAGGCGCTCCTTCAGTTGTGTCCCGTGTATAAGACTGAACTGCATCTGGTGGTGAGACTACAGAGTGAAATATAAGAAACGGAAAAGGTAGATAAATACTTGGATCTTGCTAGAGAGCTGAAAAAGCTGTGGAACATGAAGTTGACGATGATACAAATTGTAGTTGGTGCCCTTGGAACAATCTCCAGAGGCCTAGAAAAAAGACTGTGGGATCAGAGGAAGATCAAAGGAAGAATCGAGGCCGTCCAAGCAACAGCATTTTCAAGAAAATTTAGAATACTTAGAAGAGAATTGCTATTACTCAAACCCGTGAAAATCTAATTAGTTAGAAATAGTGCGAAAACTCCTAAGGAATAGTGTAATATGTTCACCCAACTCAGACCAGAAGACCAGATCTAGTTTTACTTAATAGAAAGAACATCTCAACTCGTAAACTTGTCCGTTTCAGTTGACCATACAATAAAAGTTAAGGAAAGCTTGACAAATACTGGCACCTTTTCAGAGAGTTGAAAACGTTATAGAACATTAAGGTAATAGTAATATCTCCATAGTTGGAAACCCGAGAACAATCCCAAAGAAGCTGAAAAAGAGACTCGGGGAACTAGAAATTCAAGGAAGAACTGAGACCATCCAGATCACATAAGATCGGTTTGAATTCCAAGAAGAGCCCTGGGGACCGGAGGAGACTTGCTGTAATCTTAGACTGGTACAGTATTGGGAATATTGTGTTTTGTCAATTCTCCAAGTGGGGAGAGCCTGCTTGCTCTGAAAATCAGTATTCAGAATTCTGATTTTTGTCTGAACTCGAACACCGACTGTGTAGCGGTGGAAAATGTGTATACCCTCCCAGTTGTCTTTAATCATTTTGGCTACTCCCCGATGTCTTCAATTTTTTCCCACCATTTTTAATCAAGCATTTTGCTTGCCGGCACTCCTTTCTTGTTTGTTGAGGGTGAAAGCAACGCCCGTTTCTGGACCCCACGGTAAAGACGTGTGGGAAGAAGTGGGATGCAATAGTATTGTAAAGTCAGCAAATTCTTTGAAAGTATAGCCATTTTTTTCTTCGTTGCAGTCGTTTCTCTCGTGTCATGTTTTTTGGATATGTTACATCGATCTTCTTTAAAGAAGAATTAAAAAAAGACAGTTACACAGAAAGAAATCTCAGCACGTATCATTCATGTGTAAGAAGGGTCATTGTCGAAATATAACAACAGTATTTACGGCTACTTACTCCCTATCACACAAGCCATCCAAGTAAGACGATCACGACATGCTGGACACTCCTGGAGAAACATGGAGGAACTCATAATTGATCTTCCCCTGTGGACACCTACACAAGACGCATGATCACACCAGTATAGACCGATTAGCAAAACCCTATACAAATAAATTATGTGCTGATACTGGATGCTGCACGGAAGACTTACCAGAGGCGATGACCAATAGGGACAGGTGGAACGCGCGCTTGCGCGCGAAATAGAGAGAGAGAGAGAGAGAGAGAGAGAGAGAGAGAGAGAGAGAGAGAGAGAGAAAGAGAGAGATGGAAATCCGTGCTGTCAGCATGATAATGATGATGAAGATGATGATGAGTATGATGGAGACGAACATAGCGTAACAGTTATCGTCGTAGGATGGGGTTGTTTGCATTTCACATGGGACTAATACTCTTGGGAAACGTATAAATCCAACTATTCTCCCAGCTTATGGATAAATAGTATGTATTTGCCAACCCCTCTGCACGACCCGGATGGGACACAAGGTCATTTTTTAAAGCAAGTTTAACAGGTTTCAATTCGAAGTTTTCCTTCTCCTAGACTGGTTGCCATAACAAAGTTAAATATCCCAGTCTGTCCCACTATTTAACCTACTTTTACTTTTAGCTGGAAGGAGATTAGTTGGATGCAGACCTTTCCCAAAGGTATTAGAGCTTTGTGAAATTCAACCAGTCTCGTCCATGATTTGAACTCATGACCCCGTGTCCATTTCCTACGATGATAACCATAGCACAACGGGTGTATATGGTTAAATAGTAGAGCAGAGATTTTGATGGAAAAATGTTAATATTTTGTAGTAAGGACTTGATGTATATATTGGTGTACGTTGATAAGGAAGAAATGCAGAACAATTATGTTTGTTACTTAATAATTCTTATTTAATGCGTAAAATATGAAAGAAGATACAAAAAATAGTGAATGAGGTGTGTATGTATAAATATTAGTACCTATGTGTGTACGAAATTATTAAAAATAGTTGCTTGAGTAGAGTTCAGCGTAACGGTTATCCTTGTAGGAAATGGAATCGGCTACCTGAGTTCGAATCTCGGACAAGACCATTTGCGTTTTCACTTCGCGCTAATGCCCTTGGGAAAGGCATGAATCTATCTCTTCTCCCACCCACAGTTATAGATGGTGTACGTTGATAAGGAAGAAATGCAGAACAATTATGTTTGTTACTTAATAATAATTAATAACAATTATGTTTGTTACTTAATAATAATGCTATATATACCATATATATATAGCATATACTATATACTATATATATGATATATAGTAGGGCCGAGTTGATTCTTTAGTATTGGTTAAGCAACAAGTCTAGGAGAAGAGAAACGCTGAATTCAAACCAGCTCTACTCCACTGAAAAATTGTCTTTGTGTCACATCCTGTTCGTGGCAGAGGGGTTGGGTAGATATATACTTGAATAGAGTTCATAGTTGTTTTTGGTTGTCTGTGTCCGAAACTATGTGTGAAAGATTTCTATATTGTATATTGTTTTGAATATTGTGTAATGGGCAGTTTGTCATTGGCTCCTGGCGGGTGTTCTTGCTGCTACCACATTCTGGGGAAAAGAGAATTAATAATTTCGTTCCCTTTCTTTTATACTAGAATAAGTTGCTACATTAACAACGGGTGTAATTTCCTACCGGTCGTGTGAAGAGTCCGTTGTAGACAAGGGCAGTTAATGCAACAGGGAAGAATGGCAGTAAGTAAGGACATGTAATTAGATAAAAAGCAAGAATCTATACAGTAGGTATGCAGATGAACATGGTTTAATTTTTCAAAATAAATCCAATTATAAAAGTTTCTTAGAAAATTCAATCTGTTCACAGTCCCTAAATTATTATATGGGAAGATTACGACGGAATCCTTTATATGAGCAGGACACGATCGAGACCATTTAAATCGACAGGACACAATTGAGAGACCCTTTATATGGTTCGGGTGCGATCGAGAGACTCTTTATATGGACAGGTAATGACCAAGGCCCTTTATATGGGTAGGGTACGTTTGAAATACTTTATATCGACAGGGCACAATCAAGAGACCCTTTCTATGGGCAGGATTCGTTCGAGACACTTTATATCGACGGAGCACGATCGAGATACCCTTTACATAGTCAGATCACGATCAAGACGATATCGACGGCATGTTCGAGATACCCTTTATATGGCAGGGCACGACCAAGACACTTTATATGGACCGGATATGACCGAGGAAATTTTTCCAGTAAGTCCTGCTAATTTAATTTCGCGTAGATTCTATTTCTAGAAATTTAACTCGTGTCGATAATTAAAGAATAAAATTTGCTGCATCGAAGATCGAAATAGTTGTGTGGAAATCCGGAAGTTGGTGCGATCGTAGTTTGTCAGTAATCCTGGATTTAGGGAAACTAATGGTCGTTAATGACAATCCAACAGCGCACAGCTAGTTTTTACCTACTTTTCCGAGTGATAACTATTCCGACGAATGAGCTGTTTCTTTTTCTGAGGATTGAGTGTAGTCCGTCGTTCAGTTGGTTAAAATGATGGCTACTGTTACTTACACCCACAGAAAATGAAATTAGCTGAGGGAATCCAAGTGTAAAAAATCTGCCAAGAAAGTGTTAGCGTTGACATTTGACCCAAACAGTAAACCAACATGAATAAAAACATTTTATACATTTAAGACGATTGTTTTCATGTTTCTTTTCTTTCTGTCGCGACAATCCGATCACCTTCTTCTTCTTCTTCTTCTTCTTCTTCTTCTTCTTCTTCTTCTTCTTCTTCGTTGATGAAAATATGCTGTGCCTTTTGTGCTTCGACCTATACTGATGAGTCATCTTCCTGTTTAATAAAACCAAACTGTTTCGGTTACAGACAGACAGACACCGAATCTCGATTATAATAAGATGTATATCTTCTAACCCGTTCGCACTAATAGGATGTGACACAAGGTCAATTTCTTAAGCGGAGTTTAACAGGTTTGAATTCATAGTTTTCCTTCTCCTAGATAGGTTGCCTAATCAAGGTTAAAAAGCTCAGTTAGCCCTACTATTAACCCATAAATGAAGGGAGAATAGTTGAATTCAAACCGTTCCCAAGGGGATTAGCGCTATGTGAAATGAAAACAGCCCCATACAGAATTTGAACTCGTCTCGTCCATTTCCTACGAGATATATGGCATTTAGATACAAATGAGAGATCATATATAATCTGGTAGATAAGGTGGACGGGGAAAAAATTGTTACCAAGCTAAATTTGGTATTTTTTGAAAGCTTAGGGTACCCTCTTTTGAAATTTGAAAGCTACTCTTTTTGACCCCCCCTGGGACTTTTTTTATTGGGATATGGATATACAAACCATATCTAATAGGATATAAAGTATTTCCCTTGAAAGTATTTTACAGAAAAATAAATAAAAATTGACGCGTTAATTATTTTTACAGTAGAGGAATCAAAAGTAGTGAAAGTAACGAATGACAACAGTTTATTCGTTGGAGATGTGTTAACGTCTTTTTTCTTTTCCGTAATTATTTAACACGGTCCTTAACATGTTTGTCGCACTCCTTGAGTTAAAAAAAAAGTGTATGTGTGTCTGTCTGTGTGTGTGTGTGTGTGTGTATGTGTGCCAAATTCCAACGGAATCTATCCAGCAGTTTGGTGTTTACACGATTACGACATACATACTTTTCCATTTAAAAAGTTTACGGGAACTTTTCCACTGACATTAACATAATGGCGATGTCTATCACCGGAAACGGAGAAGGCAAGCCCAAAACAAAATGAAAGAAATATGCAAAATAATAAACAGAACATTTAAATAAACACTTAAATAAAGTGGATGCCTCTGGGCGTCCAGAAAAAATAATAACAAAATTTTCTTTTATCCTTTTATTTCTTTAAAATGTTCTAGAAAGAAAAGAAAAGTGCAACAAAAGCAAAAAAAGTTAACGCCACTAATGTAAGCGATTTTGTTTTGTAGGTTGTACTCTTCTTGTGTTGTTATCTACGAGGATACATTTACAGATTTGTGTCAGCTGAAGGCGTCCCTTTTCGAGAGAAGAACATATAAACGTAATGAACTTTTCGGGGTTTTATTTCTCTGAATTTTTGAGATGAGGCTTGACAATTAGTATTATTTTGATTACTCGGACTATTGTCCTTATCTCCATTGTTATCTGTATAACGTTAAAATTGGACACATAGCATAGTGGGTAAAGGCGTTGAATTAAGACAGTTCTAAGTGACAGTTATCTCTAGGCTGCAGGTTCAGTCCTGATCAGGGGCGGCAGAATAATAATTAACACAGCTTAACATCTGTACCCCAGGAAGGTTCCCGAGTTTGAGAAGGTTCCCGAGTCCGACAAGAAATACCTGAAGAAGGCCGGAGGGCACATCGGCCGAAACGTTGCACAGATAAGGACAATAGTCCGAGTAATCCAAATCATAATTTTCAGATTTTATTTGCCAGATTCGACCATTTTGTTGCTTTCGACATCTTTTGTTATGCTAACTCCTGCAACAAGCAACCAATCCCCCATGATTAAATGCCTTCGCAGAAACAACATATTGTTAGCACCAGCCAATCAGAGACTCGATAGAGAGTTTTATACACGTCCAAAATCAATAAAAGCCAAACGTCTGTTAGCGTCTCAAAAATTGGTAGGTGGACCAGAGTTTGATCATCTCTGATAGGGCCAGCCTGGCGATGGGAATATGATGTTGAAATACCTGAAACTTCCCTGTGACCCATGCATACTACATCACTGACGACAACTACCAATTCCCCAAATGTAGGAGCATATATTTAAAATGTTGTTATGTGGCATCAATGAGCAAAAGATTATCACCGTTTAAAAATTAACATGGAAATATAAATCCAACTATTCAAAAAAAAAAAAAAAAAAAAAAAAAAGGGAAAATAATCTAGCTAATAATTATAATGGTTACATATTTCTATGTAAACGGTGTTCAATCCCAAATAAAAAAGCTAAAATTTCAAATGTTATTTTGTAAAACAAGAACTTCGGACATTGATTGATTGATTGATTTTAACAGTACGTCAACTCGTCTGAGACTATTTTATTATGAAATCACGTTCATTGTACGTTTAAGTTTACACATGCGTAGTTGTTTCTTAAGTGTTTTTTTTGTACATAGTTATATGGTATCAAATATTCCTATCTAATACAAATAATTTGTACAGAGTTGTATCGCTTCAATAATTCCAATCTAATACTATTTTATAGTTTCAAATAACCATTTCTATTTAACAATTTGTTGGCACACTGTTATATAGTTTCAAGTAACTAATAATCGTTAGTAAACAAATATAGCTTCAAGTAACTATTTAAATATAATTTACAGTTATATGATATCAAGTATTCCTATCTAATACTAATAATTTTAAAACAGGTCTATTTGATTCATTTTTTTCTTTCTAGAACATTTTAAAGAAATAAAAGGATAAAAGAAAATTTTGTTAATATTTTTTGTGGACGCCCAGATGCATCCACTTTATTTAGAAACAGCTCCAGGAACTTGAGAGAAATGGCAATGAAGGAGTACTCCAAAGTCCCCAGAGTTCCAGAACTAGAACCTCACTACCAGATGCAGTTTGGTACGATACTTAGAACATCCACTTTTTGATGGTTATTACCTCTCTGCAGGGGATACAGGCAGCGTATTCTAAGCTCTACTGACATGGCAGTTGGAGTATTAACGCAACACACTCTTCCTACTCTTAACCTCCCCTCACCACAAGGTGCAATATTAAACTTAGTCAATATAAAAAAGGTTTCTTCCACGTAAACACACACACACACACACACACACACACACACACACACACACACACACAAACAAAAAACAAACAATAAATAAACACATAGAACCCATTGTAATGATAAACGACAACACAGATAAGCTTAAGAAAGCTTTATTCTACGTGTAATAATAGTACACTTTACCGAGGGCTTATATACTTTTGTAAACACTAAAGAGTTCTACAAAGGGGAGGTAATAGTAAAATAGGAGAGGTAACTATCAATTACTTATTAAACCCATTTTCTTTTTTTTGCTTGATTATTCAGTTACTGAGATCAGAAAAATATGGCACATATTTTTCTATCATTCCCAGTGGTTGGTAAAACCACAGAGAAGTAAACAAAAGTAAACAAAAATATACTTTCAGGACATCCCTCATAAATTGATTGTTAGCAAGAGTATATCGGAAGCGTTTGCGAGTGAGGCGGATTCTTTATAGATACTTTACTATTAAATAGGAATAAATGAGTACACTCAAAATTCTTTTTATAAACTTGTGAACCAAATATACTAGAATTGGATTATTTTTAGTAGAACATTATACAATCAAAACAGGAATGAATAAATATTCATAACCAAACAATAGCATTGCAACTATGTATCCAAAAATGCAAATATGTAGGAGTCCGAAAATAATTACCCTCCTTATATATATATATATATATATATATATATATATATATATATATATATATATATATTCCCCTCCTAACAATAATATTATTAGTATTATTACTGCTCTATATTTTTAATATATTGAGCACTTTTGGATTATTCACTGATGCCACTGCGACGGAAAAGTTAAAGCGGCAATTGGATATATATATATATATATATATATAAATATATATATATATATATATATGTGTGTGTGTGTGTGTGTGTGTGTGTGTGTGTGTGTGTGTGTGTGTGTGTGTGTAAGTTGAAAAATGAAAGTGAATCCAACAATATGTTGAAAAATAAATGAATAAAAAAAAGAAAATGTTGGATGGATAAATAAAGCCCAAGAAACAATTTTTATCCATTCAACATTTTCTTTCCTTCATTCATTTATTTTTTCAACACACACACACACACACACACACACACACACACACACACACATATTTATATATATATATATATATATATATATATATATATAGTCATCCACACACAGGCCTGTTTCGTAGTATCACAGCTCACTAGTGTGGTTAGATTAGCAGGGTGCATCAGGCCGGGATCGAAACTCGATCGATTTGTCGTCAGTCAGAGCTTCCACCCTCGAAACATCTGCACAACCAACTGAAGAAAGGGAATTTTGTTAACATAAATATATAAAGTGTGCTCTATCCGTAAAAGAGAGCTTTGCAAGATATGGGACAGGACCTACTGATTGTACTGAATTCTACACTAGGACAGAAAAATGACAGATTTGTTGGAATTTTATAAAAAAGTTTTTCAAGGAAATTTTAGAATTTTTATTTTTATTTTGCGAGGAATATTCAGTATTAATTCCTGCTGTTGCAATTAAGCATTGAACCAGCTCACCGTTGCTTAACTTCGGTGATCTTGCGGGTACCGGTGCCCTCAAATGTTAATAATGAAGCTGACTCGAGGAACTGAGATAATAACTTATTTTATGTTTTATACTGCTATACGGACCAGTATTTGAGCACTTTCTTGATTTAAGAAAAACGTTTTTATAACGATTTCTTCATTCACGCCCCACCACGTACGCACACACACGTGCGTGCGCGCACACACACATTATATATTATCATACTAAAGCTGAGCGAATCAATGTTTGTCTCCTAACGGCTTTTTAGTTTAATGGCACAAAATTCATATAAAAATATTCCTTAGTTCTAGGATTGATTTATGTTTGGAAAAATTCGATTTTAATTAGTTATAATTAGTCGTAATTTGCATTTAAGTAAAAAACTAAGTCTTCTCTTATTTCACATTAAGCCTGTCCCTTTCATCCTCTCTATGTACATCTTGATTACCTCCTCGTTATATATGTTAGTTTCTCTGTGAGCATAAAGAGAGTGATTTAGAGAGTGTGAAATGTATTTGCATGTTAAGTTTCATAAGAAGCTAGTCTGCCCAACATCTTGGATCTTAATAAATTTAAATTAGGTCAAACGTTCCCTTTCTTAGAAATCTTACAAAATGATTTTAATGTTTTTTTTTGTAATTTTCTGACCGTATTTATTTTTCTTTTAAATTTAATTCGCTTTGCAAACTCACTTTTCCCTAATCCCAATTATCGAACCAGAGCTCAATGGGTGACCCAACGGGTTCCGTTTTGTCTAGTATTGTGACAGAGAACACGAGGTCAATGGCCTGCCGTATTCTCGAAGGAAGCGGGCTAGGCTTTGCCTGGCATGTGGCATCGAACCCGCGTCCTTCGGAATGCGAACGGGCGACACATTGGCACTGAATTCAAGATACTACTGTCCGGATGTAAGCGCCAGGTGCCCAGATGATTGCTACGAGGATTCCGGTGGCCGGGATTGGCTCGGGAATCTCGTGCGTGGGGTGCAGACACCCGGATGTTGAAGGAAAAACTTGTATAAGTAGAAGTGGGGTGACGACAGCAGGGAGTTGCGATTTTTCAGCTGCTGAAGATATTTGAGTTGGTGATTTTACGACAACGACGACGACGACGACGGATTTTTTGTGCAATAGATTTTGTGACGGCGACGACATTGTTGACACCCCCCCTCTCATCAACAAGTCGAATTTATTTTTCCCCTCTATTTTTTCTTCTTTTTTCATTCTAGAAGTATATATATATATATATATATATGCAAACTTACTAAAGTTTTGATTGTTTTTGTGCTTTTAAAAAAATATATATCTAAACACGCCGGAAAGAACTCGAGGTGAAAACGACCGGTAAGAATTCGAGGAGAAAATAAAGAAACAACAAGTATATTCTCGGTATTCATTTTTGCTTGTGACTCATGGCTAGTACGGTTTTAATCTAAAACAGTGTGCAATTAACCTTGTATTAGAAGAATCTGCGCAATGTGCGCTTGAGTTATCTTGCAGGCAAAACTGCAGGTGCAACGAAAGATCTCCCACAACTGTTCATATTCGAGAAAGGTGAAAGAAAAATAAATATTTAGAAAAACGCCTTTCTTTCAGAAACTGATCAGAAGTTTTCTTTATATTTAAAATATTTTTTTGTTTTACGCCATTGTTTTATATTTGCCCCACTTTACATAATATATATACTAGCAGAGATACCCGACGTCACTCGGGAAAGAGATAAAATACATAATGTTATATACCCCTTTTGTATCGAGTGTATAAATGGTGAGAGGAGAAGTGTTCTTATGGTCTTCTATTTCGTCGACCGGCCATTTTCCATTAAGTTGATTTCTTCTTCAGGTCGATGCGACTTCTGTTCTGCTGGGCTTGGTTGTCTGTGCTAATTTCTTTATTTTCAATTATGAAGCAATACTAGATTTATTTTACAATGAAGTCTTTATTAAAAACCTAAACCCAAACGGGTTTTTAACCACGCAGTGAAAAGATGGCATCTTGGGAGCAGGCGACCATATCACGTCCAGTCCCTTTGACTGACCACCAAAATCTAACCAACTCTAAGTCAGTTACCTTCATTCAGCCAGTCAGAAATCGGTGCCCAAGTCAGCGAATGGTGAACTGCTTGTCAATCACTCCCTATAACGGTTAATGGTAACATTCCATTATTTCCACATATCCTTATTTGAATCTTACTACACTTACAGTCATAATTCGTTGGCAACCCACGAATTATGCAACAATAATATCTCGATGAAATAATTCCGATATTTTAATGCCCTGTATGCAAGGCTTAGAATACGCTGACTGTATCCTCAGTAGATGCGTAAAACCCCAACACTCAAAAGATTGGTTGTTTAATGGCATATAAACCCTTCTGGGCATTCTAATGACAAATCTTGTTTATTGTTTATATAAAACAAGTGAGATAACATATATATATATTAAGCGATAAGTTTGTAGGTGAATATTTTCGTTTGGTTTAGTTTTGTAAAGTGGTAAAACTAATTTATATTAACTTCATGTGTTATTTCTCTGAATTTTTGAGATGAGGCTTGATAATTAGTATTATTTGGATTATTCAGACTATTGCCCTCATCTTTATTGTAATCTGTACAATAAAGAGTTGGGTTCAAAGTTCCGTGATGGCTCCCGATTACAACAAGAAGGTTTCCGATTATGACAAGAAGGTTCCCGAGTTAGAAAAGAAGGATCCCGAGTTCGAGAAGGTCCCCGAGTCCGGTGAGAAATACCCGAAGAAGGCCGGAGGGCACATCGGCTGAAATGTTGTACAGATAACAATAGATGAGAACAACAGTCCGAATAATCCAAAAAATACTAACTTCATGTGTATTGATAAATTGGCAAACTTAATAAACTGGAGGTAGACCCTTAGCAACCATATGATAAAAAGGGTTGGATGGTTGCTATGACAGCAATTTAAAGAATGCGTTCGGGACATATGCTAGGTCTTGACATGACTAGCCGATTGATCGGCTGGGGCCTGTTCGAACGCCCGTCTAGCTCAAGTAAGGACTGAAGTGGAATGTTGCATGTCACAGAACCACTTAGTACCCGGGTCACAGACTGCTCATCATTCTGTCCTCAGGCATTACGGGTCACTACCCACGGCCAACAGAGTCCCCCATTGGGAGGGGTTATCCCTTTGTAGTGGTGCAGTCGGCGTATTCTACAGCCTCAGCCGACAGTGTGGACATTTTTGTGTATTCATATCATGTTTGTATTTCGGTGTTCATAGAATATCAGGTTGATTGATTTTAGCAGCATGTCAACCTATCTGGGGTTATTTTATACCTAGAAGTTAGGAAATTGCATTATACGATTTTATTTACATTTTTGTGAAGTTTTTTTAAAAGTATTTTTGCACAAAATTATTTGGTATCAAATATTCCTATCTAATACAAGTAAAATGCAAACAGAACTAGTTTATCCATAAATGAGACCCTAACAAGTACTATCACTCAGAGTCAGAATGAACCTGGGAGTAATGGCAATGAAGTGGTACTCTTCACTTCTCAGATCTCCAGAACTGAGCTTCACCACCAGATGCAGGTTAAGGCCATACCCAGAACACCATCTTTTTGGGGGAGAGGACTTTACCAATCTACAGGGAATACAGTCAATGTATTCTAAGCTTTGCCTACAGGGCATTAAAATATCAGAATTATTTCATCGAGAGATTATGTATTTATTTTCTTTCCCGCGAGACGTCAGTCGGTCGGTTGGTTGGTTGGTTGGATTTTATAACATGTCAACCTTTGGGTTATTTTATGCCGAAGATGTTTTCTTTTATTCATTCTTGCTTGGTATTCATTTTATTTTTCATAAGACTCAATTTTTTAACACACTTTTAAAACTCATTTAAAAAAAATCTATTGAGCCCATGGACTCTAGTAGGTACAACCACTCCGGGTCAGAGAGGACCTGATAATAATGGCGATGAAGGGGTACTCCCCACTCCCCAGAGCTCCAGAATTGTCACTTCACTGCTAGATGCAGTATAACGTCATACACAGGACACTAAGACCCTCAGCCACTGCATTTTAGGACATATATGGTGAAAAGGTTGGAGTTTGCCATAAGGGTATTACCCTTAGGGTCGAGAGAATCATAAGTGCTAGAGATTGACATGACCAGCCGATTGATCTCCGACCGCCCTTACTAATCTAAGTAAGGGCCAAAGTGGATTGTTGCATATCATGGACTGCTCAGCGACCAAGCTTCCGTCCTTAAGCATCACGGGTCGCCACCCGCGGTCAACAGATGACTCCATTGGAGGGTTTTTTGCCCCTCTGCAGAGGTACACTATGTATTTTACTGCCCCAGCCGAGAATGACGCCGAGTATCTCTGCTAGTGTATATATTATGTCAAGTGAGGCAAATGATGTAAAACAGCTATGTAGGTGTCTGTGTCGTATACATTAGTTCGCTTTCTTTAGCAAAGTTGAAACTACCCCCAGGTGGATTTGGATGACAGCGTTTGCCCATGACCTGTTAAAAAATAAATTCAAAGGTGAGCAATGTAAACGAATGAACGTTGGTCACGCATGAACGATTTCGACTTATTGCCTATCTCAACAAAAAATGCCATTTGTACAATGGTAGATCAATAAGTCTGTAGCCTAGTGGGGTTATGAGCTGAATTTTTTAAAATACACTTTTCACCAAATAATGTTTAATCTGCGTAACTAATAATGATTATGTGCCTTAACAAGATTAAACTGAAACAAAAAAAAAATGTTTTTTTCGTTGTTAGGGTACAGAATTATTGATGTAGACAAGAGTTTAAAATAAAAGGTGAAGTAGAGTGTATATTTCACACTCTATTTCACACATCGAAATCACTTTTCATGAAGATAAACACATCTTAAGCAATGAATGTTAAATTACATTTCATAATGATTACGAACAGTGAATTTGACGCGCACGTACACACACACACACACACACACACACACACACACACACGTATACACGCATACACGCACATACACAAAACACACACACACACACACACACACACACACACACACACACACACACACACATATGTGTACATATGTGTGTGGGGGGATATTGGCTATCTGCACGGAAATTGGAATCGATCAGCCGAGTTCAAATTCCTGTTCAGGTTGTTTGGGTTTACTTATAACCAATGCCTCTGGGAAGGCATGAATCCACTTCTTCTATCTCCATGGGTAAAATGGCAGGTGAGACTTTCTAGTCAGGGAGAAAGTCTAGTGTGGAAGGCTAAGGTACATTACTCCCCAGGTTGATATGATATATATAATATATATATATATATATATTAATTGAACAAAAGTGAACAGACATGAATGTCTTATGTTATCTACTTTAGTCAGCATATGAGTAACACAGGGATCTCTACGGTAAAGTAAGGAGCTTATGGTAGGTGTGGTGCTCCACCCCAGATGCAAAAACAATCTCCTTCGTCTAGCGCAAGTGAAAAGGGGATATACTCCTTCGCTGTCTGGTACCGACCTAAGGTCACCCTGACGACTTTACTTCCCTTTACACACACACAACACACACACACACACACACACACACACACACACATATATATATATATATATATATATATTCACGTCTTCTTCTTGTTTTTCGTATACCGATATTCTAAACCCGCAACCACAAAAAACTGCAATAAACCCTCCAAAACGAATAAAACTCGCACGACAAAACAAAACAAAACTGCAGGTGCGACGAAAGATCTCCCACAACTGTTCATATTCGAGAAAGGTGAAAGAAAAATAAATATTTAGAAAAACTCCTTTCTTTCAGAAACTGATCAGAAGTTTTCTTTATATTTGGAAATATTTTTGTTTTACGCCATTGCTTTATATTTGCCTCACTTTACATAATATAAACAACCAACAACTACAACCAATAATCCCCTGAAGACGACCATGGACATGTTTGAAAGCGCTAGTGTAAAAAATATGACACATCTTTTCTACCATCTGGACTCTGATATACGAAAAACAACAGAAAACATAAACGTTCACACTTAAAGATCATAAAGAAGAAATATTACGTGGTCCTTAACGAAATATGCTGAAATAAATATATATATATATATATATTATATATATATATATATATATAATATATATATATAACGTATTGGTGCTGTGTGCATATTGTCGTTAAGAGATCCACGTATGCTTCATTATTGATATATCTGGTGAGTTTGGTTCTCAGTGTGTATATATTATATTAGTATATATGTTATGTATATATAAATGTATATAATATATATTATTTGGGATTTAGTGTGAAGCATGGAGTGTGAAATATATGGGTTAAGTTTCGTTTTATTTCATTCTAATATTTCGGAGACTTTCCTTCTTCAGAGGAATGTAGACAGACTGTTTTGTGTTTTTTTTTCATCTTTATACTTGAGGTTGTAGTCATTTTTTGTCTGACCGTCGATGACCTCCTTTCTCCTGGTAGTTGGATCGGCATGTATGAATGTGGTGTAGGGGCGGCTACTCGTCTGCGCTCTGTCTGTGTCGACGGGTAAAGAGTGCTTACTATTGCTGACAAAGCCTATATATTTATGTTAGAGCATTATGGTCAACAAATGTATTAAGTTTTAAGATAACTCTTGATAACCGAGAAAAGTGTTGTAAAACCAGTAAAACAAGTAAAATAAATATAATAATCATTAAAACTTAAAACTTAATATCTTTGCAGATCTTACCTTTTATATATAATTTTTGTTTCGTTAGATTTGCAAAACTTATATATATATATATATATATATATATATATATATATATATATATATATATATATATATTAAAGGCTATCACAATGCGAATGTAAAGAAAGATAAGGTAACTAGGATGTTGTTCATTTACCTGTGGTTTATTGATTCTTATAAAGGGATACTCACAACTGGTTGTATGTGAGTAACTGATACAAGCAGATTTATTATTGATACAATAAATCACAGGTAAATGAACAATATCCTTGTTACCTCATCTTTCTTTACACTCGCATTTTAATAGCCTTCAAAAACATCCCCACAGGAGAACGTCACTTATGAGTTCATCCTTGCTTCTCCAACAGTGTCCAGCATGTCTTGTTCGTACTAAAAAAATTCATTATGTTTGTATGTAACTGTAACTCAGCGAAAATGGCACATCATAGCGAGATTTTATTAGAGCAATATACTTACAATGCTCTAATTTACAGCTGATTGATAATTTTGTTCACGCTAAACGCCATTTTGTAATTATACAAAATATTAATATAATGGAGATTAATATGGAAAGGGCTGGTTTAGCTCAGTCAGTAGAGCAGCCGACTAGGAATCGCAAGGTTGTTGGTTCGATACCGGTCCCCGCCAACTCATGAGTAGCAAAGATTGGGTGATCTGTTCTGTGCAGTAAAGTGGGGAAACTGGAAGTAGGTGTAGTACTCCACCTCAGTACAAAACAATCTCACTGTCTAGTGCTAGCGAAAAGGAGATTGACTCCCTCATTGTCCGACTGATACCGACAATTGCCCACTCCGTCAACTTTGAATATTTTTTTTTGAATTGAAAAGTAAGACTGAACCTATTCTAGTAGTGACCACCTCAAGTGGAGATTTAAGAGGTTTGAATTCAGAGTTTTCCTTCTCCTAGACTGGTTGCCTATTCAAGGTTAAAGGCCCAGTCTGCCCTACTATTTACCCATAGCCGAAGGGAGAATAGTTGGATTCATACCTTTCCCAAGGGTATCAGCGCTATGTGAACTGTGGCTTCGTCCAGGATTTGAACTCGGGTCGACGAGTCTATTTCATACGACTCTAACCAGTGCACCATGCGCCTCCATTACTATTAACTTAATTTGAATTCTCCACTTCTTCTTGAATAAAAGCATCAATATCCCCATTGAACTCTGTTACAAAGAGTTCACGGCTCGTATGAAAGTGACCAGGATAGATATTAAGAAGTAAGGATAACACGTGGCTAATCCCAAAGGTGAGATTTCCAAAATATTTAGAAATCACAGAAACGTTTATTGTTTATTGTCTATGATGTTTATATCATTTTAAAATTTTAACATGTATCTATGTTGCATTTTTTCATTTTTTTAGTCGCTATGCCAGTTTTTGTATGTCCATGTCGTACCAGCTCGCCGCCATGTCATTGAAAAAGTGTTGGACCTGGTCGTCGTTGCAAACTCGCTACGCCTCTTGCGGACGTTTTTGACATTCATGCACGACTCACTATACACTTCCGTTAATTGGCGATGAATTTCAATTAGTTTAATGCCTTTTGCGTTAACAAAAACGAATAACTGCGCGAACTTTACACTTGACAGTAGCGTCAATCAGGAGCTCCATCAGAAACGACCGCTATGCCTAGATTGAGCGTGGCAGCGAGGCGCGTGCAAAGGCTGCTGCTAATAGCTGCACGAACAGTTTCCCTGTGTCCCTAGCGCTTTGGAGAGATTACTTTTGAGAGTACCATCGTAGATTCTGAAAAAGGCAGGTTAAACGGTACCCAGTGATTGTCAAACAAAAGACACATAACAGATATTAGTCATGGTCGTCATAGAAGGAGTTGGGAAAGTTTTTGTCCAGCATAGAAATGGTCATGGCTGCTGCTGATGATAATAATATAGTATTAATTCCATTTGGACGTCTAGACAATACAGTCACTTGGTAATAGAAAACAGATTAGTCTATAATTTTTTTTTTTTAGTATTTTCACTATCGAGTGATCTAAAACATTTGGACAATTACATTCTCTATATTTTATTTCTTATATTATTGCATTTTCTATATTTTTAAGTATTTAGTTACATATCTTAGAAATGTTTTCTAGACGAAATAACAAGAACAGTTTAGAAAATACGTCTTCAGATTTGTCGATAAAAGCTAACCTCATTTAAAGTATTTTATCATACGTGTCATTTTAAAACATGGACTGCTGAAGCATGAAAGACTAAAGCCTCATTTTGAATCGGTGGAGGCAAGTGAAAAGCCTTTTATATCCGAGTTGCTGTGACCTGAAAAAACTGCACGAAATTCAATAGCCTCTATTTCATTTTTAGCGGTCTGTAAAAAGATAAATTATTCAAGTGTGGCAAAAATTTCCCAGTGAACGTATCGTCATTATTGTGTGAATCATTTAGACCAGTATTTTTTTTTCAAATGTGTTGCTTTAATTCTTTACTTTTCGTCTATTGCTCTCTCGTGTGTGTTATATCATTCTCTTAGAATTTTCTGAAATTCTGGAAATGAATTATTATTATTTTTTCCTTATTCCATAAAATATTCAGACGAGTATCTCTTGTTTCGATCACTGACGTTCAATTTGTATTTTTCAACTTTTACTTGGTTTGGTTTGGTTGATTTGTTTTACGGTATATCAACCCTTTTCGGGTCATTTAATGCCGAATCAAGTCATTTGATAAAGAAAGGACTCTGGTTGCTTACAGTACCTGCTGTTGCTTCAGTGGTCACTTACTTAAGTATTGAACAGGCTCGTCACTGCTTAACTTTGGTGATCTAGTGGGAACTGGTGCTTTCAGCGTAACTTAACTGTAATTTTCAGCTTTTAAGTGTTGTCTGAAGTTCTGAGATGTATTTCTATTATTTTATCTACAATTATGACTAGTGTCATAGTTTTTGCCATTCTCGTGACTATGTTTCACTCAGCGCATTTTCTGGACTTCCTAATGTTTACGTGTTGTAGCGAGATCGAACGGCAAAACCCACAAACCTTTGATGAGCCAGCAACGGTCCGTCGGTCGAAGAGACAGCGAGTGGCATGTTGTGTGTGTGGGCGAGAGCAGAGAAGGTGAAATGTGACAAGTTCGAGGCGGGCATGAGACGAGTTGTGAAGGAGGTGAAAGCGTGAGTGTTGTTGAGGCCGCAATTTATAGGTTGCGAGTTTCGTGGCTAGCGAGAGTTGTGACATGTGAAAATCTCGGCCAGACCTAGTATAAAAGGAGACGTTTGGACAGAGCGAGGGACGGCGGCGGAGAGTCAACACGACAAGATTAGTTTGTCAGAATTCGTCTTCTCAAGGTTCCTAAAAAGTAAAGTTGCCTGTGATACGTGTTTCTTGTAGAATACAGAGGTGGAGATTGAACGTTGGCACCAAAGCAAAAGGCCAAGTGTTAGGTTGTCTTTGGCAGAATCAATACCCCTAACATAATTTGGGCATATAATGGAGGAGAGTTCATCTCGGGTGTATAATAGAAAAAAAAGACAGAGAAATAGATTAGAGATTATAGAAGATGATAGTTATTACTTCTGACACTGCTGCTTCTGATTCTTCGTCTAGGTCATCTAACTCGTCGGCCGCCATTTTATCTGGGCTGACTTCTATTCGGGCTTCTGGCTGCGTTGATTTTCTTTCTTGTTTCTTCTTACGGGCTGGGCTGGTCATTGCTTGTTTGATAATTTAATTAACAAACACAACAACTTATTTGTTTCTTAATCAAGTTTTATTTCCGCCGCGGAGGGAGATGGTACAGGGAGCTAATAAACAACGTCTACGCTCCTTGAAAGTCGGGTCGAATCTGCTAACTAAACTAACTTATTCTCACGGTGCGTTTTTAAGGGGTCAAAATGTTATTAACCGTCGCAGTGTAATTTTCCATGGGACCCCATGATTTTAAGTTAACGGCCCTAATTCAAATTCTAACTACAGACACGTTCAGAAATCATGACTGCTCATAAATTTTGTAACATCCGTAGCATCTGATAACCTTTGAATAAATCGATTTCGTCCAAAGAGGACCAGATTGAAACCAATCAATGCCATAATGGTATCCTTTCTTCTGATGATAATTAGACATAACGTCACAGCCTTTAATTTTGCAACACAATAGGGTTGTAATCAAAACAACAATGAAAAGGATACTAGTTCAAAAAATTAATCGAATTATAACAATTCATTCAACACTACCGATTTTGTCCAAGGAAAAGGGAAAAAGCCGATACAGACTGGCGCCATTATATTCACAGGACTAGACAGAACGAGATTGAAGGCAACGAGAAATTGTCTTAGCGATTCCAGCATCTAGATTTGAATCAGAGTTTTCCTTCTCCTAGACTGGTTTCCCAACAAGGCTAGAGATTCCGGTCTTTCATGCTATTTCATCCATATCTGGTTGATAGTTCTCTGAATAATGACAATGATTTATCTCTAAAATTGAGACAGTACTAAGAAGGCCCAAGTGCGCACCAATCAAAAAGTTGTTATCAAAACAACAATGAAAAAGATACTAGTTCAAACAATTAATCGAATTATAATAATTCTTCATTTTAGATCTTTGAGAAAGCATTGGTCGATATGCCATCATCATCAAAGAGTGTTTAACTCTCTCTCTCTCTCTCTCTCTCTCTCTCTCTCTCTCTCTCTCTCTCCATCCGTTTTCATCAATAATTACTCTGAGTCTGTCCTTTTGATAGCATTTAGTGTCCGTACAGAGCCGATGAAAGTTTTTACTGGTGTGTCCATACTTGTAAATTCACACTTCCTCAGCAGTGCCCAGCATCCCTTGCACGTCTTACTTGAGTGATTTGTGAAATGGAATGTAAGTAGCCCTACAGATGCTGTTTTGTAGGGTGCTATTTCCAGAATTTGGTTAAAACAGGTTTGGTTTGGTTTCTTTGTTTAATGGCATATCAACATTCGTGGTTTATTTAATGCCGAATCTATAATTGTAGTAGTAGTACTATTTAATCAGTAGCTGAAAGGGTTTCATACCTTTCTCAAGGGTATTAGTCCAAAAGTGAACATAATAGCCCCGCTGGAGTTCGAACTTACTTACCATGATGTCGCAGTCGATCACGTTAGCCACTATGCCACGGGGACTCCCCCTTAGTTCAAAACAGTATGAAACATTCTTGTGTAGTTCCCATAGATCATCATCATCATCATCATCATCATCATCATCATCATCATGTTGTGCTGACAGCACGGATACCCATGACTCTCTCTCTCTCTCTTTCGCCAACCATCCCTATCGGTCATCGTCGCAGGCAGGCCTTCCGCTCGATATCCAGTATCTGATTGATGCAGGTTTTTGCTGGTCAGCCTGCACTGGTGTGTCCACATATAGGTGTTAATAGGAGAACATCACATGTGTTCGTCCTTGCTTCTCTTGTGGTATCCAGCATATCTTGTTCGTCTTATTTGAATGGTTTGTGTGATAGGAGGCAAGTGCCTGTACAGCGGCTCTTTTGTGGGTTGCTGCTTCCAAAATGTATTCAAGACAGCACGCAGCATCCTTGTGTAGCTCCCATCTAGCTTTTTTTTCTCTGGGCATTTCGTTAATCCAGGTGATGTAGCCATACAGTAGTACCGACACGGCTACAGCTTGGAAGCGTTTTGTTAGAGTCCAAATGGATCAGTTCCCATAGGTATCAAAGTCATTCATGGAATAATAATAAGGCAGAATTACATATATATCTACAACGGCAAGAAATTGTATTAGTTAAAACATTGTTAAATAAACAACAAATATGAGGATACAAGTCGGAAGAATTCGCTAACAAAAGAGTCTTTGAGTTTGGAGAGAATTGCTTTCACTTGATATCCAGTGATAATCAGCCAAACGTCCAAGGATAACAATGAAGTTCATAATAAAAGCGATAGTTTAGGTTATCGGTTTAAATGTAAACAGGAAATGACGTCAGAGGCATTTGTTTGGAGATATTCACCAGTTCTTTCGGCTTTAAGCATATGTTTGTTCTGAAACCGGCAAGGAATTCTGGGTAATGGAGTTTGGCGAATTTCCCATAGATGAAGAGAGCGTCATTTGATATACATGCAAGTGAAGGAGAGACGAAAGTTATGATGGAACGCGTCCAGTCCTTTAAGAGTAATCAGTTTTCAGATACGCGTGGGCAGAGTATTTAATATAAAACGGGTGGAGTATAGCGCTTCTGTCATCATGGCTGCAGCGACAGCAACGTGAAAAAAGAAGAAGAAGAAATGAATAAGTAAATAAATAAAAAATGATAGAATAAAATAATATAAAATAGAATTATAAAGTAAATAAACATGAATATGCAGATGCGTGCACCTAAAATGAGCTGAAATTCATAGGCAATATTTCAAGCATATCAAAATATTAAACTTAGGCAAATACAACCCGAAATATCAAGAATTGCAGTAATGAGAAGAGACACTGCATATCTAGTTTAATACGTTTAGCTTAGTCTAATCTAGTCGATGAGACTATTTAATGAACAACTGGTCTCTTATTTACTAATCAAAGCTTGGTATGGTACAAGGGCACTAGTGCGGGGACACTCATTAATAATCAAATTTATTTAATCAAATATATTACACAAGCAAATATTTTCCTGATCTTACATCAGGTTTTTTTTTAACGTGGGGGGCCACGCACAGACCGGAGCTCATGCAGTCGCCAGAGGAAGAAAATGCGTGGTCCCGTCGGAATTCCACTGTCCCAGGCACCGAGAAATAAACCCGACCCCGACCTTTTTAGGCAAAGGGGTAGGTACTGCCTGGGGGACACACTTCTGTGACCGTGCGAATTTCTATACCTCATTCACCGGATCAGAGGACGAAGGTCCTTAATTCAGGTAAGTAGTAAAGGTTTACGAGTCTACCTTGCTAACCGTTGCTAAAAAACGAGATATCTTAAACAAGTCTCCGTAGTATCACATAAAGATTGGACAATAATATTCTAAATGTACACACACACACACACACACACACACACACACACACACACACATTATATAACTAGGAGGTAATCAAGAGATACATAGAAGGGAAGAAAGTGATAGGCAGAAAGTAAAGTAAGAGATTGGTCAGTTTTTGACTTAATTGCAAAATTATGACTAATTAGAACCAATTAAAACGGATTAAAAAAAATATAATTCAATCCTAAATGTAAGGGATAATTTAGTATAATTTTCGTGTCATTAAACTAAACAGTTCTTAGAGAAACCACATTCACTCAAACGGAAACGAGGCCAATGCGAAATAGACAAGCCCGATCGCAAATGCGAAATAGACAGACCCGATCGCAAGGTGGTCTCAAATGTGGATTGAATGGCGCAAAGTGCTGCTGTCCATAAATAGTCTAGAGCACGCGATGCTTGATGTGACAGACACTCAGAGACTTCTTCAAAGAGTCATTGTACCGTTTTTCAGAGCTCCTCTGTCAAAAGTTCGCTCTACCTAGTGATCTTGGGCAGGCGACGGCCCTTCATTCTGGGAACATGCTCTGCTTAGCGCTCTTGTATTTTCATCAGCATTGTCTCGATGCTAGTGAGCCCCGGCTGCTCAAGGATATCAAAATGGGAGACGCAGTTGTTCTAGTAGATGTTGAGTATAGTAAAGATGCATCATTCATGAAAGTTCTCTAGGTGCCGTAGGTGGATACGGTAGGTGACCCATGACTCGGTGCTATACAAGGAAGGAGTGAGTACCGCAGTTCTTTACACATTAATTTTGCTATCGCCCCGACCATGCAAATGCTGATTACTCTACACCCGTTTGTGCAAGCCCTATCAGCTGGGGCTTTAGAATACACCGACTGAACCTCTGCAGAAGGGTACCCCCCCCAATAGGACCACCTGTTGGCCGTGTGTGGCAACCCGTGGTGCTTAAGGACGGAATTCTGGTGACTGGGCAGTCTGACATATAACACTCCACTTTGGCTCTTACTTAGGCTATGATTGTCCCAACCCTATTGCCCTCATTGGCAAGCCCTAACGCTTTTTATCATAGATATATTTACCAACCCCTTCCACACGAGCAGGATGCGACACGAGGTCAATTTCTTAAACGGGGTTTAACAGGTTTGAATTCAGAGTTTTTCTTCTCCTAAACTGGTCACGTAGCCATGGTTAAGAGCCCAGCCTGTCCTGTTATTTACCCATATGGAGAGAGAATTTTATTCATACCTTTCCCAAGGGTATTAGCGCCATGTGAACAGCATCGTCCAGGAATTTAACTCAGGTCGACTTGTCCATTTTCTCCGACTCTAACCATTAGACCACGTGTCTCCCTTTTTATCATATATGTTCTAGAAGGTGGTGGTTAAAGTCTTCACATCCTAGGTATGACGTTAAACGCTATCTGATGATGAGATTCCAGTTCTTGATCCCTGTGGAATGTGGGGTACCTCTTCATCCCCATTGCTCCCAGGTCCACTCTGACCCGGAGTGTTTGTAACTATTAGGGTCCCATCTATGGGTTAAATAGAAAAAATGAGTTTGCAAAAATTTGATTAAAAAAATGAGAGTTAAAAGAATTGTGTACCCATGAAAAATGAATAAAACAAACATCTTCGGCATAAAATGACCCAATGGGTTGACATGCCGTAAAACCCAACCAACCAGCCAACCGTTTGTGTAGTCGGCCTAAAGTAGTGTTTATTTTTAAGAGTCTGCTGTCTTTTTGTAGATATTAGCATCAGACGAGATAGTGTAGCACGAGTAGGTGAACTGATTCATTATTTTCAGCTCAGTCTCGCTGATACCGAGGGCGGTACTCTTTCTGGGGGTGCCAGCTGATAACGAAATTCTGTCTTCTTCATGCTGATTTCCAGTCCAAAGATCTAGGAAGCCTTTACAAAGCAGGATGTTATACGCTGCAAGACTCTCACAGGGAGGGCAACACAGGCAGCGTCGTCAGCAAAGAGAAGGTCTCTGATCGATTGCTCCAGGGTCTTATTGTGAGTCTATAATCGGCTAAGGTTAAACAGGTGGTCATCAAGGTGATAGCGAATGTAGACGCCTTCTGTGCCGTCTAGATTTTCAGTATATTTACCAGCCCCTCCGCAGAAAGTGTTAGCGTTAACCCAAGCGTTGACCCAAACAGTAAACCAACATGAATAAAAGCATTTTATACATTTAAGACGGTTTTCATGTTCCTTTTCTTTCTGTCGCGACAATCGGATCACCTTCTTCTTCTTCTTCTTCTTCTTCTTCTTCTGTTGATGAGTCATCTTGTTTAATAAAACCAATTTGTGTTACAGACAGACAGACATCGAATCTCCATTATAATAAAATATGTATATCTACCAACCCCACTGCGCGACTAGGATATGACACAAGGTCAATTTTTAACCGGGGTTTAACAGGTTTGAATTCAGAGTCTTTCTCCTCCTTGACTGGTTGCCTAATCATGGTTAAAGAGCCTAGTCTATCCTACTATTTACCAATAGCTGGAGGGAGAATAGTTGAATTCATACTTTTCTCAAGGGCTTTAGCGCTATGTGAAATGCAAATAGCATCGTCCAGGATTTGAACTCGGGTCGCCGTCTCCATTTCCTACGACGATAACAATTACACCACGAATGCTCCATAGCTTGAGCATCATAGTAAAGAATACGGGAAATAAAGCTAGTTCCAGGATACAACCCTGTTTTACTTCATTGATTATTGGTAGGCGCTCCGAGAGGTCGCTGTTGAGTCTAACTTGGACAATTTGATTTTCGTGCTGCTGGATAACGATATTAAAGAATATTAGGAGACTGTCGATACTTTTCACGATCTATCACATTCCTTTTCTGTTCACGATATCGAATACTTTGGTTAAGTCGATAAATATTGCATAGATTTCATTGATCTTCTCTCGATATTTCTCTTGAAACTGCTTCTGGATAAGCATCGTGTTTATGGTATTCTGTTGGCTCTGTAACCGCACTGGCTATTTGGAAGGTGGTCGTAGGCGATGGATGGTGCCAGTTTGTTCAGAAGAAGCCGTGCAAGGATTTCCCCCCTTCTTATACAAGATGATGATGACTAAACCGCGGAGATTTTATTGTCTCAATGCTAGTGAGCTCCTACAGATGAAAGTGCTCTAGGTGTCGTAGGTGGATACGGTAGGTGACCCATGATGCTGCTGTACAAGAAAGGGGTGAGTACCACAGTTATTTACACATTAATCTTGCTATCACCCCGACTCTGTAGATGCTGATTACTCCACACCCGTTTGTGGAAGCCATGTCGACTGATGCTTTAGAACACACCGACTTCACCTCAGCAGAGGGGTAAGGGGATGCTTAAGGACAGAATCCTGGTGGCTGAGAAGTCTGACATGCAACACTCTACTTTTGCCCTAACTTGGGCTAGACGGGCGGTCGAAGAGACCCACTGTGATCAATCGGTTGGTCACGTCAAGCCCTAGCAATTATATGATTGTCCCAACCCTATTGCCCTTATGGCAAGTCCCAACCCTTGTTATTGTTCCAACAACAGATTAAGAACTGATGAAGTTTTAAATATAACATTGGGCTCCAATAGTTCGAAATCTCCGATGGAATTGCATCAATAGCAGCTGTTTTGCTTTAATCAGTTGCTTCAGTCTTGGTGGTATCTTTAATGGTAATTAACTTGCCGGGGAATGTAGAGAATTGCAGTGTCTTGGGCAGTGTGGTTAGAATTGAACCTGGAAGGGTTCTGACCAATGCCTTAAGATAGACGTCTTGTCTATAAAGAGCACCTGGCCATCAGCTCTTTTGAATGACATTGATACCACAATCAGTCGACTTCAGGGGAAAAATATCTTGAAACACCTGCATGCAGGATTGGGACTAAAGCTTCCAATAATATCAACCACCTGCCATTTTCATCCTTTTTCCGCTACAGGACTTTATGTGTAGTTAGTAGACCCGTAGATGTGTGGGCGGGTCCTTTAATTATACGCGGAGTAGTTTTATGGTGGAGTGTAGTGTGCGCAGTACTTTCTCCACCCTTTATATGCAACTTCATCTGCTATGACCCATCAAGCTATAACAGTGACAGCGAGGTCATCGCATTGTAGGTTTTACATCTGAGTTGTCCTTCTCCCAGACAGAAGGCTCTACGAGTTTCATCAATCCGGATTTCTATTGACACTATCTGACTCAGGGAAAGACCCTAACAAGTATTACCATTCCGGGTCAGAGTAGACCTAAGAGTGATGACAAGTGAGAAGTGACTCCACACTCCCCAGAACTCCAGAATCGAAGCCTTACCATAGGATGTAGATAAGTATCACCCTCAGACTGTTTCTCTCATGCATAAAGTCTCAGATACACCCAGTTTCAAATTTTAATAGACATATTCAAGTTGACATCCAATATTTTGCAGTAATTTTTCTCTTTTTTCATTATACCATTTATTATTACTCAGCTCCCAATTCCTCTTGCAGAAACAAAAAGCATGATACTCCTTCTTCAATGTTTTCATCCTGTCAGCTGGGAATACCGATGGCATCCTTTGCAGATGGGTAATACCTCCCCTCCAAAGGGGTGTGATGGGTGTGATACTAAAGTGCATCCAGTTGTGAGACTCCAGTTCTGCAGCTTTGAGGAATGCGAAGTATCCGTTTGTTGCCATTGCTTCCAGTTCCACTCTAATGTATCAAATAGATCTGTTTAAAAACATTAATATTGGATAGGGGTATTTGATACCATATAACTACCATATAACATTATTTGTATTAAGAATAGTTATTTGAAACTATAATTGTTTACTAAGGTTTATTATTATTATTATTATTATTATTATTATTATTATTCACTCCTTTTGAGCTGATGGTCTTTCACTGGAGTCTGAGTGACAGCAAGTATCCTCAGGTCTCCAGGACTCTTCTGAGTATTCTGGCAGATTGCAGCAGTACAGTGTTCTGAATGGTTTCAATCCTTCCTTTGATATCCAAACTTTCCAAACCCTTTTCTAATCCGTTTGGGACCGTTCCAAGTGCACCAACTACAATTGGTATCACTTTGACCCTCATATTCCATAACTTTTTCAGTTCTCTGGCAAGGTCCAGGTATTTGTCCATTTTTTCATTTTCCTTCAGCTTCACCCTGTGATCTGCTGGCACTGCAAAATCCACCAGTTGACAAGTTCTTTCTTTTTTGTTTATCAACACTAGGTCTGGTCTTCTTGATGGGATAAGGTGATCCGTTTTATTATTATTATTTACTCCTTTTGAGTTTTCACATCAGCATTAGCTGATGGTCTTTCACTGGAGTCTGAGTGACAGCAAGTCTCCTCAGGTCTCCAGGACTCTTCTGGGTATTCTGGCAGATTGCAGCAGTGCAGTGTTCTGAATGGTTTCAATCCTTCCTTTGATATCCAAACTTTCCAACCCCTTTTCTAATCCTTTTGGGACTGTTCCAAATGCACCAACTACAATTGGTATCACTTTGACCCTCATATTCCATAACTTTTTCAGTTCTCTGGCAAGGTCCAGATATTTGTCCATTTTTTCATTTTCCGTTAGCTTCACCCTGTGATCTGCTGGAACTGCAAAATCCGCCAGTTGACAAGTTCTTTCTTTTTTGTTTATCAACACTAGGTCTGGTCTTCTTGCTGGGATTAGGTGATCCGTTTTTATTTCAAAGTCCCAGAGAATTTTATGCGTTTCGTTCTCAAGAACAGATTCTGGTTTATGCATATACCATTTTGTTGTGTGGTCAAAATTTAATTTTTTACATAATTCCCAGTGGATCACCTTCCCAACCCAGTCGTGTCTAGTTTTGTATTCTCGTCGTGCTAGTTTGCTACATTCGCAGAGTATATGGTTTACAGTCTCATTTCTATTACCGCAAAGTCTACATTTACTATTTTGTTGGGTCTTATCAATTTTCGCTTTGATATAGTTTGTCCTTATGGCATTATTTTGTGCAGCAATTATAAGTGATTCAGTTTCTCTTTTGAGGTTTCCTTTTCTTAACCATGTCCAAGTCTTTTCATGTGCAACATCTTCTATTTGTCGTTTGAAGCGATTATTATTATTATTATTGTTCACTCCTTTTGAGTTTTCACACCAGTGTTAGCAGATGGTATTTCACTGGAATCTGAGTGACAGCAAGTCTCCTCAGGTCTCCAGGACTCTTCTGAGTATTCTGGCAGATTGCAGCAGTACAGTGTTCTGAATGGTTTCAATCCTTCCTTTGATATCCAAACTTTCCAAACCCTTTTCTAATCCTTTTGGGACTGTTCCAAGTGCACCAACTACAATTGGTATCACTTTGACTTTCATATTCCATAACTTTTTCAGTTCTCTGGCAAGTCCAGGTATTTGTCCATTTTTTCATTTTCCTTCAGCTTCACCCTGTGATCTGCTGGCACTGCAAAATCCGCCAGTTGACAAGTTCTTTCTTTTTTGTTTATCAACACTAGGTCTGGTCTTCTTGCTGGGATAAGGTGACCCGTTTTTATTTCAAAGTCCCAGAGAATGTTATGCGTTTCGTTCTCAAGAACAGATTCTGGTTTATGCATATACCATTTTGTTGTATGGTCAAAATGTAATTTTTTACATAATTCCCAGTAGATCACCTTCCCAACCCAGTCGTGCCTAGCTTTGTATTCCCGTTGTGCTAGTTTGCTACATTCACTTAATACATGATTTACAGTCTCATCTATGTTACTACACAGTCTACATTTACTGTTTTGTTGAATCTTACCAATTTTTCCTTTGATATAATTTGTCTTTATGGCATTATTTTGTGCAGCAATTATTAGTGATTCAGTTTCTCTCTTGAGGTTTCCTCTTCTTAACCATGTCCAAATCCTTTTACGTGCAACCACTCCGGTTTGTCGTTTGAAGTGTCCATATAATTGTTTTTCTTTCCATCTGCTGTTGTTGGTTGCCATAAGTAATCTTTCTTTGCTCTTTTTTTGTGTATTCTTCGAATCCTTGGATTGTGGCCTCTACACAGTCATCTATGTTGGCAAGACCCCGTCCACCTTTTTTTCTTGATACATATAGCCTATCTTTATCATCTCTAGGATGTAAAGCCTTGTGTATCGTCATTAATTTCCGGGTACTTTGGTCGATCTGTCTGGGTTTCTTTTCTACATTTTAAGAATGGCCCAGCGTATCTTATAATGGGGACGGCCCAGGTATTTATTCCTTTGATAAAAGTTCTGCTGTTGAGACTGGTTTCTAAGAACTTTTTTGTTATTCTGAGGTATTCTTTTTTAAACTTTTTCTTTCGTGACTGTTTGCTTGATATTGTCTGCTTCTAAAATTCCTAAATATTTATAAGATTCTTTTCCTTCAAGTGATTATATAGTTTTATAGTGTCCTGATTTGGTAGTTGTATTCTGTCCATTAATCTTCTTCTTCTTACTATATATATATATATATATATATATATATATATATATATATATATAGTCAGTTCCTCGCCTATGCGATCACCAGACTAAAAGGCTCCCACATGGTGGGTAAGCATTTATTTACTGCTGTGTGGGGCATGATGGGAAGGGCGGTCTAATTTATTTACGTAGTTATATTAGATTAATTTATTATTTGTTAATTTATTTATCCTATTATGCTTAATGTATGATTTTTAGAGTTTTTATTTATTTGATTAGACGGAAATGACATTTCCGCTCGATGGTTGCGCACACCACATGAAACATTGTGTAAGTGTTCATAACTGATATTTTCTAGGTTACACACACACACACACACACACACACACACACACACACACACACATATATATATATATATATATATATATATATATATATATATATATATATATATATATATATATATATATATATATATATATATATAGTCTAGCCACACTGAAGAGACGTCATACGTCGAAACATGGTGTCTGTGGATGAAAAAATATATATGCTCCCAACTCCTTGTTGGTTGAGCTCTCTGGGGTAAATATTTGATGGTCGGTCGTAAATTAAGCTTAAAACGGCAAGGCTCTCCTATAAACCGGAAGTGAGCTCTCTAACGGCTATAACTATTTATGTATTTAACAGTTAAAAATCTACGACTTCTTTGCAGGTGGCTGATGGCTAAGTGGTTATAAGACACCGGACAGACGGAAAATAAGTCGGGTTTCTATCTCGGCCAGAGGTAGCTTGCATAGTCTAGCCACACTGAGGTGATGACATACGTAGAAACACGGTGTCTGTGGATAACACACACACACACACACACACACACATATATATATATATATATATAAAACTATATTATATATATATATATATATATATATATATATATGTGTGTGTGTGTGTGTGTGTGTGTGTGTGTGTGCAAAGCTTTTGACCATCATCTCGTCAGGAGTAAATCGTTGTAAAAAATAATTGTCACGACTTTTAGTCACTTTTAGACGATTTTTCAAAGAAAATATATATATATATATATATATATAATATTTTGTTTGAAAAATCGTCTAAAAGTGACTAAAAGTCGTGACAATTATTTTTTACAACGATTTACTCCTGACGAGATGATGGTCAAAAGAGCTTTGCACACACACACACACACACACACACACACACACACACACACACACACACACACACACATATTCATACATTTTGTTGAATAAATCAGAATCCAAGTGGCTTTGATTTTTTTTTATCTTTTCAATCTTTTAAATAATTTTCTTAATATCATCATCTCAAAAAGAATTTATAAAATTCCAAAGAGTTTCATTCTGAGTACTTTCGGTTCTCCTCTGAACCATTATCAAGGCTGTTTAAACTGGTTATCATTTTTCTATACTGTATCTATGTTACATATATATATATATATATATATATATATATATATATATATATATATATATATATATATATATACAAATGAAAGTAAGAATGAAAACAAGGGAATAGAAAGTAGAAAAGATCACATAACAAATCAAAAGAACTTAAAAAGCCCCTATTTGCTTAGACTGGTAATATGTCTTTGTTTCTGCCGACGCCATTAAAGATTTTGTCTTCTCTGAAAAACCACGTGGTCTTCACTAATGGCTTTTACTGACAGTTTTATATCATTTAAGACTTTTCGTCATTGGCCCAATTCAAAACGGCCACCCATAAGCAATGCTCAAATCAATCAAAAGATAAACAATGTAAAACCATGTTTTCTTCTCGTTAGTTACAGTTTTCAGTGAAGAAGATAGAATAGTAAAATAATTGGCCATTTCCGAAAGGAGAAGAGCGTTGCTGTCTGATATGAAGTGTTTTCATTACTCATTATTCATATTCCAAATATTGTCTTCATTTTTTCTCTTTCTATTTCTTTATTTTTAATACAGTTTCGACCGAGATATTTTTTTACTTTTCCTAATACTGTCCCCAGATGTGAAACGAAGTATTTTTTTTATCATAATTTGTTTGTCCTTCTTTCTTTCCTTCCTTCTTTCTTTTTTTCATTCTAACCATTTTATTAATTATTTCCCTTCTTAAGATCTTATCATTCCTTCTTTTTTGTGGGGGTGAGAACGTTTCTGGGTTTTTTTTCGTTGGTTCTTTCATCCCTTGTTGTTTTATGTGCTTTTCATATGCAACTTTTTTTATTCATTTTACTTCGTTTCTCTTGTCACACACTATTTCAGTTTGTTCATATCTATCTATCTATCCTTCTATCTATCTCAGTCTGTTCACATCTATCTTTCAACTATATGTATCTATTTACTTGTTTTTCTTTCTTTGCTTTCACTTTTTATTTTTATTTCATGATTTTCTTTTTCTTTCTTTCTTTCTTTCTTTTCTTCTTTCTTTCTTTCTTTTCTACCCCTCTCTCTGTATCTTTCTCTCTGTCTCTCTCTCTCTCTCTCTCTCTCTCTCTCTCTCTCTCTCTCTCTCTCTCTCTCTCTCTAACACTCCGTCTCTCTCTCTAATTATTCTTAGCAGACTCCGCATCATGATTCTCACCAAGTTCAGATTTCATTTCCTATTCATCGTTAACCCTCCATAACATTCTTATTAAATCATTACATTCAGATCAATTACGATTTCACTCTTCAAACTTACATTTATTTTCAAACGTCTTAACTGATTATTTCAACCTCGTAAGAAATATTTATTTTTAAGACATTCACCAATTAAAAAAGAAAACAACTTTAAAATGAACAGATGATTAAGAAGATTAACAAGGTTAATCCTTTTGGATTATCGTTAGCCGTCTGGGCTATTTGCATCTTTTCAACCTACATAACATATTTGCGTGTTCACTTATGAAACGGAATAAAAATGAAAATTAAGGTGATGATTTATTTCGATAAATTATTTTCGTGTATCAAAAGTATTTTCGCTTTTGTTTATCAACAGAGAGTTGATGAGGAGCATCTCAAGGGACCTCCTTTCTCTCTCTCTCTCTCTCTCTCTCTCTCTCTCTCTCTCTCTCTTTCTGTGCGTGCGTGGTGTGTGTGTGTGTGAGAGAGAGAGAGAGAGAGAGAGAGAGAGAGAGAGAGAGAGAGAGAGAGAGAGAGGAGTGTGTGTGTGTGTGTGAGTGCGTGCGTGTGTGTGGGAGTGTGTGTGTGTGTGTGTGTGTGCGTTTTAATGCTTATGTAACGCTCTGGTCTATTTCATTGATACTGGATATTCTAAACATGTTCAAGTGTTGGATTTCTACCCTACCGGCAGTTTAGAACATCGCAAATCACAAACTGAGGGCCATTCACTTCTTATGTCAGTTTTAATCAGTCCATTCATATATTGTTCCGTTTCCTTCTAACTCTTGTATTTTGTAGGCGGTTTCAGCGGCTTTTGTGTCGCCAAGATTAAAACAATGTCTCAAAATTGCCAAAATCTGAATATTTATACCGTGGTTTAAACATTAGAAACAAAACGTACAGTAGGACAATTTTGATAATGACACAATTTTATATGATATGATATGATATGATATAAATATATATATATGTATGTGTGTGAGTGTATGCATGTATATATATATACACACACACACACACACACACACACACACACACACACACATATATATATATATATATATATATATATATATATACTCGCGCGCGCACACACACACACACACACACACACACACACACATATATATATATATATATATTGATAATATAGCTCGCTATATTTATAAGTAAAGGGTATTCAGTATCATTGATAGAACTTATATATCTGAGTTAGCGTAGCGTGGACATGAAGTAAACGGTGTTTGGTAATCTACAGTTTCTCGCGATTTGAAAATTTCATAGGTTTGAAAATCATATATATATATATATATATATATATATATATATATATATATATATATATATATATTAAACAAAAGACACATCTCCTGTTTAACAATTTTATTTTTGATCTTTTCGAGTTTTCTGGCCAACTTTTTAATATTTGGGTGAAATTCGTGGATTAGTCCAGGTCCCTAGTACTTTCGGCACTTCGAAGTGCCATCATCAGGGGTGATGTGTTCCAGTTTTTAAAAAATTATATTAATGTGAAGGCTGGAAGGAGAAGAATTGATGGGAAAGGAGCTATAGGCATTTTAAAATGTGTGTACTGCATTGGAAATTAATTTTTTTTAAGGATGGTTTGTATTGTTTTAGGTATAGAGCTTCTAGTATTTGGAGTTTTTGTTTATTTTTTTTCTTTGTGCAGAATATGTGTATTTTCCGTTAGAATATTTCGGTAATTAGAGTGGGGGCACGAATGTAATTTTAGGTGTTGTGAAATGGAGCTATTATCTGTTAAATGGAGGCTTAGACGACGTGACAATGTGGTTGAGGTGAAGCCGATATATGTATTTTAATTTTCTGCGAGACACACACACACACACACACACACACACACACACACACACACACGCACACACATATATATATATATATATATATATATGTATGTTAATGTGTATGTATGTGAGTATTACTTTTTATTCCAACGTCAAAACTAATAAAGAATACGAAGTGCTACCAAACATTCAGGGAATTTTATCATAAAAACTTCTTTAACCTAACATATGATTTAAGAAGTTCATTGCTTATTGTTTGCTCATTGATTCACAAAATGTATCGCTCACAAATGGTAGCAGTAAAAATTATGTAATACATTCGATTTGTGACCAGTGTTCACTACTTCTTTGGATCGGACACGATGAAAAAAAAAATGGAATCTCAGAGCAACTGAGAAGTGAGGTCTATCATTGTTCTGATACTTTAAAATAATTAGGGCGCTGATATACCCAAATTTATTGTGACAAGGCAACTTTAAACCTCAATGTGATAAGTAGATGCACATGTTTAAGATCCAAAAGTGAAACGTGCATGGATATCCTGTATCAGATAAATAAAATACATTAAAACGAACAGACTCAGTAAGATAGATTATATCAGGCTTATATAGACACGAAAAAAGGAAAAAAAATAAAAATAAAAAGAATTAGGCATGCATGCATGCATATATATATATATATATATATATATATATATAAGATGAACAAAAGCTGATAAGACAAACAAGTTTTATAAGTTAGGTTACTGAAGCAGTTGACTTTATGTCTTCGCTACTCCAATACAAAATAGTCAACAGCGCTTGGTAACTGCCAGGTTCTCGCTGTGTGCTAGGTCAGATGATCACATACGCGAGAAACTTACAGTTACACATCGCCGATACACCACCACCCAACCCAACACACACACACACACACACACATACATATATATGTATGTATATATATATATATATATATATATATATATATATATAGTATAATATCCAATTGCCGCTTTAACTTTTTCGTCGCAGTGGCATCAGTAAATAATCCAAAAGTGCTCAATATATTAAAAATACAGAGCAGTAATAATACTACTAATGTTATTATTAGAGGAAAATTAATGGTTCTGCCATGGTTTCAATCAAATTGAAATGATTTCTTCATTAAATATATATATCTATATCTATATCTATATCTATATCTATATCTATCTCTCTCTCTCTCTCTCTCTCTCTCTCTCTCTATATATATATATATATATATATATATATATATATATAATGGCTCAATCTTTACAAATGATTACAGTCTATTGATCCTCAACCACCGTTTGGATTGATAGTTTCTTTTCGTTTGACTTTTTTAGACTTTTTAAACCAGCCGCAGAAGTCATATATATATATATATATATATATATATATATATATATATATATATATATATATACAGTGCTAGCTAGTATTCAATATTTGCCTTTTGGTGTTTATTTGGATTAGGATGATGATGATGATGATGATGATGATGAACTAGTTTGGTGGTCGAAAGAGTTGCATGTAAGTATCATTACTTTGTGTTCGAGCCGATGTACAAGCTAGATTTCTGAATACTAATTTTCAGGATTCACAGGCCTTCTTCATTTGAATGATTGTCACGATATAATCTTTCTACTTCCTATTTCCTCTGGGAAAGGTATGCATCCAATTATTCTCCATCCCACTATGGGTAAATAGTAGACTGGGATATTCAAACTTGGTATGGCAACCAGTCTAGGAGAAGGAACACTTTGAATAAAAACCTGTTAAACTCCACTTAAGAAATTGGCCATGTATCGCATCCTGCTCATGTGGAGGGGTTGGTATATATATATATATATATATATATATATATATATATATATATATGTTGTATTGTGTTGTATTGGCATTTCAGTCTCGGAAGACTATAATAAAGTTTTTATGTGCCCCTGAAGTTACAGCGTCTCCTGTGACTATGAAGTCCGATGTTTGAAAAACATTCTCGACCATAGATTTCGCATTTGAAGGCTGTCCCTGAAGATGTTGATGTGCCGGTGCTTTTTTGCCACTACTCTCTTCTATATATATATATATATATATATATATATATATATATATATATATATCCTATGATGACAACCATTACACCACGCGACTCCACTTGGTTAAATATATACATGACTCTCCAAATCATCTACATCTACACTGAGGTCAATCTTTCTCTGTATATATGTGTGCTTGTGTACGTGATATATATATATATATATATATATATATATATATATATATATGTGTGTGTGTGTGTGTGTGTGTACAATGTGTCTTATAAAGAACGTAACCCTGCAGATAAGAGGTTGGAATTGACTCACCCGTAAATTTTATTAGTCCCGCGGTGAAACAGTATTCAGAAACATCAGAATTTAGCAGTGGAAATGATTGTATTATGTGTTTGCCTTAATCAAGGTTTGATTTGATTTGATTTGGTTTGGTTTCTTTGTTTAATGGCATATCAAGCGTGGACCTGGGAGCTTCCCAGAATTGAAGCTTCACCATTAGATGCAGTTTGATGTTTTACTCAGGCCATCCCTTTTTTTGGGGGGGGGGTCTTACTCCTCTGCAGGGTGGGGTGATACAGTAATCATATTCTAAGTCCATTCGACAGAGGGAGCTAAGCTTAGAAAATACCTACATTAGATCTGTGCTTTATCATTCTGCTTAGGTTTGGTTTCTGTGTTTAATGGTACATCAACATTCCAGGGTTATCTAATACCAAAGCTCTCCTTGTAGAAGAAAAGTAGTGGTACTATTTAACCCATAGATCGGAGGATGAGGGTACATACCTTTCCCAAGGGTATTAGTCTGAAAGTTAACGTAATAGCCAGAATAGAGTTTGAAGTTGCTTACTACGATATAGCAGTCCAGCATAGTTGCCACTAGTCCACGGTGACTCCCCCTACATATTTTGTCTGATAGTTTAAGTGTTAAGAAAAACGAAGACATCAAAATAACTCTCCAGTAAAGTTATAATTATTTACTAAGCTTAGCTTAGATGTGGCACAAGGCCAAAAGTATGGGACGCCCAATGAGAATCGAACTCACTAACAATGGTCTGCAAATCTAGCTTGCTAACCATTACACCACGTGTGGTGCCCGCTCAAGTAATGTTATAAGTGAATGAAATGAGACCCCCTCCTCCCCCCAAAAGATCCAACAACAAAGAACTCATTGATTTGTTTTTCACTATTTTTCCAGAGTATTAATCCGAATGTGAACGTAATAGCGCGACTGGAGAATCGAACTCACTTACTATGATGTCACAGTCGAGAACGTTAGCAACTATGCCACGGGGATTCCCTGCTCTTATTCAACCATCCAGTTCTTTTTTTGTTGTGTCAGCAATATTGTTTTCCAAGGACGAACGTATTTCGTATCTGTATCTTCTAAATGTACGAGAGATATGAAATATGAAGTTTCGCTCGTCTACACTTGCCAACAAGTTGATATTATTTTCATTCAATTGATATATTTCATGTGATTGAAAGGATCGAAAGAGTTCAGGTTAGCTGTTTTTTATTAGTTGCCGAAAATCTCGATGAAGTGTCCCAGAGTTTAACTCGCTCAGCCGGAATATCACTTAGAAAGCTATACTGATATATTGCATTGTCTACAGTTACTTTTGTCAGGTCCCCAAAGGAGTTAAAATAGTTTAAATACAAGTTGTAGAAAATTGCATACTTTTAAGAATAATACTCGGCATTTCAATACATACATACGTTAGGAATATATCTTCTATACATATATAAAGGGCAGTTGTGTGTATATGTATGTCCGGAGGAAATTTTGAAAATAAAACAATTTACGACAAAGTAAATATATATACACATTAAATATCACCACGGCTTGGTTTTTTAGCAAAAATAATAGTTATTTGATTTATATTCGTGAAAATAATTAAAAAATAAAATTTAAATGATAAGAGCATGGATTTTTTTTTCATTTGATATTTTAGATAGTAGACATTAACATTTCTTTTTAGAGTAGCTGGAATAAGGCAAGGTCTATTTTTTTTACACAGGGATTTAAATGGGGCATCCCACGAGGATTCAACTCACGATTCAGTAATAATGGATCTGTGGGACTAACTTTAAAAATCCCCTCTACCCAGGCAACGCCGGGTAGCCGCTGCTAGTTTTATATATAGAAAAGTATATATACAAGGTTGTGTACGCCATCACACGTACATAAATACACATATATACAGAGAAAGATTGACCTCAGTGGAGATGTAGATGATTTGGAGAGTCATATATATATTTACCCAAGTGGAAGCGCGTGGTGTAATGGTTGTCATCATAGAATATGGGCTCGTTGACCCAAGTTCAAACCATGGACGAGGCTGTTTGCATTTTACATAGCGTCAATACCCTTGGGAAAGATATGCATCCAACTACTCTTTCTCCAGCTATGGGTACATTGTTGGGCAGACTGGACTCTTTAACCTTGGCTAAGGTAACCAGTCTGGGAGAAGGTAAAATCTGAATTCAAATCTGTTAAACTCTGCTTAAGAAATTGACCTTGTGTCACATCCCACTCGTGTGTTAAATATATATATATATATATATATATATATATATATATATATATATATATATATATATATATACCCAGCACACCCACCATGGGTAGGATGTATAACAATGTCAATTTTTGAGCGGAGTCAACCTGGTCTAACAGGTTTGAATTGAGAGTTTTATTTCTCCTAGACTGGTTGCCTAACAAAGACTAAAGAACCCAGTCTGCCCTATTATTTAATCATTGCTGGAGGAATAATTGGATTCATACCTTTTCCAAGGATATAAGAGCTATGTGAAATAGCCTTGTCCAAGATTCAAACTCGGGTCGCCAGGTTTATTTCCTACGACGATAACCATTACACGTCGAGCCCTTCGGTTCGTAGATTCATTATCTGAGTGTAGAACAATTTATGACTTGCTAACCCGCTAGATCATTGCTGGGTAACGAGTTCAATCCTTAGTGCTCCAGTGTTATATCTATGTATAAGATAAAGTTAAACATATGTATCTATCCATTCATCTATCTATCAATTAGCAAAGGCATGGTCGGCCACAAACAAATTGTCAGTCATATGGAGGTCTGATCTCCCTGACAAGCTGAAGCGACAGTTCTTCCAGGCTGTGGTTGTATCGGTGCTGCTATATGGCTGCACCACTTGGACCCTAACAAGGCGTCTTGAAAATAAGCTAGATGGAAGCTGCACAAGAATGCTACGTGCAGTCTTGAACAAATCGTGGAAGCAGCACCCCACGAAGAGACAGCTGTACGGTCACTTGCCTCCCATCTCTCAAACTATCCGAGTGAGACGGACAAGGCATGCAGGACACTGCTGGAGAAGCAAGGACGAGCTCATAAGCGACGTTCTCTTGTGGAAGCCAACACATGGACATGCAAGTGTGGGGCGCCCAGCAAGGACCTACATTGACCAGCTATGCGAGGATGCTATTTGCTCAGCAGAGGACCTCCCAGGTGCAATGAGTGATAGGGAGGGTTGGCGAGAGATTGTCATGGATATCCGTGCTTCAAGCGCGACATGAAAAGGTTTTCAGGAAAAAAACGTTTTAGCTGAGCATTCAGTTTTTAGTTTAAAAGCTGACTGCTGGGAAGTTTTGCACACACTTTATTTCTATACCAGTCTGTTCATATCATATATCTATCTATCTATCTATCTATCTCAGTCTGTTCATATCTGTCTGTCTGTCTGTCTGTCTATATATATATATATATATATATATATATGTCTATTCATATCTATCTATTTATCTATCTATCTATCTATCTATGTCAACCTGTTTATATCTATCTATCTATCTATCTCAGTCTGTTCATATATCTATCTATCTATCTATCTATCTATCTATGAAAACCTGTTCATATCTATCTATTTCAATTTATTCATATCTATCTATGTCAGTATGTTCATATCAATCTTGAATCGCAATAAACTTTGTATCCTTTCCTTTGATTCTTTCTTTCATTCTTGCTTCTGTAGACTTGACACTCGACATAATAGCTTATCGTCATTGGATTCTTTAAGAACATTGACTAAACCAGCTTATACAAAAACGACACGAAATACACACAATAATTCGTGCCATTTTCAAAGGTCAACTCAACAATTGAACTCGTAAAATGTTTTAATGCAAGCCACCAGCTCATACATCGTCCCATAAACGACAATCGTAAAGATCTATTAACTCAACTTAAATATTAACCTATTTGACATTTAAGATATTTTCTTACGCGCGTCTTTTAAAATAAACCAATTGAAAATAAAAATAGTCAAGCGATTAAAATTTGCCCTTTCTATAGAAATAAACATTTTTCTTAATTATAGACATAAATAAGTAAATAAATAAATTAGACCTCGACACAAAATTAAATGATGAGTTTATCCGTGCAAATGACGCGCAGCATTTAACAAAAAATAAATAAAGATAAAAATAAAAATAAATAACAACAAACAAATAAAAAAATGTTCGTGTATCAAGGAGATTTAGTTGTATATTTTCATTCTGTTTGATAAGACGAGATTTGATTTCTTAGCAGGAAGCGAGGCATCGTTTTCTGTGGGAACGCCTAAAAGTCCTTGTTGAATATTTCAGTTTTAGTGTTTGCGCGCATGTGCGGAAGTATGTCAGAACATTTATAAATGTGAACGCTCATATTTTTGTATGTTGGTAAGATTGTTCGTTTACATATATTCTGCTTCAATACCAACAAAGTAATTTGCAAATTGTTGATGTTATTTTCAATGAGTTTAAACATGATAGGCATTCAAGTTTAAACTACAACAGAAACAAATTCTACAGAAATATACAGGATGTTTAATAAAAGATTAAATTCTAAATCGAGTAGTATTTATGCACATATAATGTTTATACTGCAATATTTTTTACGTGGCAATTTAACAGTTGAAATGCGTCACTCACTAGCTTCATTCGAGTATCCAATTGTTTGTGTTGTGTCTACTGTTTTTCATGGATAAACTTCTTGGGGTTACATCTATCGACTACTAGTGGACATTAAAGGTAATTGTCTCTGCCAATAGCCACTAGGTGGCATGGTCAACGTAGCATATAGAGAAGACGCGGCAAAATCAAAATCATCCGTTGGAACGGCAACATTCAGTAGTTGACAAGTTATTTTCTTCTTGTTAATAAAAACTAGATCTGGTCTTGTGGATGGGATTAGGTGATCAGTTTCTATCTCAAAGTCCTGAAAGGTCGTTTTCTGCTCTATACCAAGTCTTATTCTACGTATAATATTTATATTAGGATTAATTACAGTATCTTGAGTATGACACTAAACTGCATCTGGTTGTGAGATTCCAGTTCTGAAGCACTGGTTAGTGTAGAATCACCTCTTCGGTGATATTGCTCTCAGATACATTCTGACACAGAGTGGTAGTTTGTATTAGGATCCCATCTAAGAGTCAAATAAATCTGTTTAAAAATCATTCGTATTTGATAGAAATACTAGAAACCATACAACTGTTAGGTTAAGTTAGACGTTTTGTTTTATTCATTCTTAATTGGTATTCAATGTAAAAAAAAAAAAACTCAATTTTTTAAACAATATTTTAAAACTAATTTTTTCTATTTAACTCATAGATGGGACACTAACAGGTACTATCACTCTGGATCAGAGCGGACCTATGAGTAATGCCGATGAAGGGGTACGCTCAAGAATTGGAACTTCACCATGAGATGCAGTTTAACGTCATTCCCAGGACAATCTGGAACCTGGAACCTGACTGGTCAGCTTTTAGTGACAATGGATTTAGCAGAGGTCTAAGTGATGTGTGCAAAGGTAGACCCCACACTATTATTATTAAGTACCCAGTTGGATTTGAAATTATATTATTCCCTGAGTTTTAACATTTAACATTATTGAGTTTATAAACATCTTGCTACGGTGTGTCATTGTTGCTGTGTTATAGTAACATACATACAAAATTGAATTATTATAATATATATCGATATTTATATTTACTTAGTACAACACAAGACCCAAAATAGGGATATAAATATTATGTTGCGTGAAATATAGAGAGCCTGCCTTGAAACTCAGCATTCGAGATTTTGGCTTTCACTATGTCGTGAACACTGATTACTGACATCAGTAGCAAATATACGCATATCTCGCCCATCACTATTCTTCCCGCTGAAAGTACCGGCTCTCTTGAGATCGCAGAAGTTAAACAGCGATGACCGTGTTTAATACTTAATTGGACGTACTGTAAGTAACCTGGGTCCTTTGTTTATCAAAATGACTTGATTCGGCGTTGAATGAACCGAACAGGGTTGATACGCTGTAAAACAAAACAACCAAACCAAACTATTCGTCCTATGACAAAATCTGGACAAAACTGAGGGTGGGGGGGAATCCATCATGGCGCCCAAATCATTATTGAAAGGTTGAATTGTTAGGTGGGGTGAACAATTCTAGTTGCATGTTTTGCGGTAGATAATGTTTTTAAAATTAAAATTGCCCAAAAAGAAATCAATCCTACTCGTCCTCTGACAAAATCTGGACAAAAACGAGGGTAGAAAAATCTAACATGGCGCCCAAATTATTACTGAAGGGTTAAATTGTGAGGTGGAGTGAACAACTCTAGTTGCATGCTTTGCGGTTGATAATGTTTTTAAAATTAAAATGGCCCAAGAAGAAATCAATCCTTATTTCCTTCTTTTAGTTCCGAATCATAAAAAAAAATCAGACTGAAAAATGGGACCAACTGTTGAGACAAGCAACTGGTATTAAATATCGAGGTTAACAGTTGGTAAATCCATGGTGCTTTAAGAAGGAAGGTGAAGGAAGAGGAGGAACTAGTAACTGTTTGGTGAGTAAGATAGTTGCATATTTTGAATTTGTGCCTGTCGTCGGTATTCGAGGTTAAGAAAAAATTATAATTCCGAATTTTTATTCTTCTTTTGCAGACATTATCTTGGGTATGACACTAAACTGCATCTGGTGGTGAGATTCCAGTTTTGAGGCTCTGGTGAGTGTGGAATCATCCCTTCGGTACTATTAATCTCATGTCCACTGTGGACCAGACTAGTAGTACGTATTAGGGTCCCATCTAAGAGTCAAATAAATCTATTTAAAAATCATTCGTATTTGATAGGAATAATATGAACCATATAATAGGTTATGATAGATTGGTTGGATTCCATGGCATGTCAACCCTTGTTGGGTTATTTTATACCGAAGAACTTTACCCATTTGAAAATTATTCGTATTTGATACGAACTTGACATTTTTTAAAATTTTATCATCACTTCTCGGCTGGTGCATTCTTCGGCCTTACTTATATAATCTGAAATTCTAAGATGAGTCATTGTCATTATTCTACAAGTCATCGCCCTCCTTAGACTACACTGACTGTATTCCCTGAAGAGTGGTACCCCATCCCCACAAAAAGAGATGTCTTGGGCATGATACTAAACAACATCTGATGGTGAGGCTCCAATTCTGGAAATCTAGGGAGAATGATGTATCTCTTCATTGCAAGTACATCAAGGGCCACTCTGACTCAGAGTGATAGTACCTGTTAGGGCCTCACCTATTGGCCTAATAGATATATTTAAAAATTATTCGTATTCGGTAGAATCGTGTGCACCCCCCCAAAAAAAAACTCTTAAGAAAAACTACACAAAAATGTAAATATGAACATACAATGTCCTCTAGGCATAAAATAACACTAGACAAGTCGACATGCCTTTAAGATCAATCAATCATTCAATCTACAAGTCATTTAAACTAATATCTACGTCCTTGTTTTTATCCCTATATGACGGTTGCTGTGTTTTTCGACCTTTCTTGTTGCCTGAAATCGAGATTAGTCATTGAAATTATTCCACAAACTGTTCAACTTACTATCCTAATAATATCTTAATAGCCTCTGGACACCAGTCCCCCCATGCAGCATTTTATCACTCATCTAAAAGGGCTTGGGCCGTTTTTATTGCCCGGTTCCTGAGGTGTCCCAAAAAGGGAATGCCAAAGGGGTCACGCACATTTTGTACTGACCACTGCATGAGCTTCAGTTTGTACGTAGCTCGCCACGTTAAAAAGTCCTTGTGTCAATCCGGCCAGGTGGGAGGTCATGAAAATACACACAATCCTAAATTAATTTATGGATATGTGTGGCTTGGCTGTAGCCGTAGTGTTTTTATGCTCTTTTTCTCTCTTTAAATATGGTCGTTCAAAACAAAACGAATATAATGACAATTCTATCAATAATTCTTGCACGAATTCTGTCAATAATTCTGCAAACTATTCTTGCATTAATTCATGACCACTGACAACCCCTTTCTTCTTGATTTTCAATGCATTTATGTTATAAAACTGTTTTTGATTTTTTTCGTTTCTTGAACAGCATGCTACTGATTTTGCTGTCGAAGCCACAGAGTAGAATTAAAAAAAAATTTTTTTAAATAAATAAATAAAATAAAATAAAGAAAAAATAAAGAAATAAAATACCCCCCACCCCAACTTGAACCCCTCCCCCCAAACAAAAACCAAGTCGTTATTTGGGGATTGCATATGTCCATAAAGGAAATAAGTGTTTAATTTTAAGCCAACTCATAAGTATCCATCCTCCGAGGATATTATTTCCGTACTGTAAACTTTTGAAAGGAATGCGATGTAAGAAATACAAATAAACAGCACGTGTTATTTTTATTTAAAATTAACGACTTAAATTTGTCTGAATTTTTTTAGATGGGGCTTGATAATTTGCGTCATTTAGATTTTTCGGACTGTTGTCCTCATTATTATTATTATATACACAACGTTTCGATCGATGTGCTATCCGGCCAGTTGGACACATGGCGCAAAGGATATAATGATTGAGTAAATACAGTTCTAAGTGAAAATTATCTGTAGATTGCAGGTTCAATCCTGACTACGGGCGAAAATAACATAGAATACATAACACAGCTTAACACTTCTTCTCCGTCATGGATAGTGGAATGAGAACAATCTACTCTAATAGATTAACTAAAGGGTTCGGTTCGAAGTTCTGTAAAAGCTTGACACGGCGCTTGGTGACTGTCAGTTTCTTGTCTATGAAATCAGTGTCTACTTAGATCTACGCATGATTTATCAGCGATATTGAACAGTTTTCTTTATAAATATAGCAAGACATATAGCTATATTATTAATACTAGCAGAAATATGCACCCCCCGGGCGCAAGTATTTAAGTTTTAATGGGATGAAATACTGAATTAGAAAGACTAAGGAAATTAAATAAGAACGCAGATAAAAGGATTTGAAACAGAGGGGGTATAATCGAAAAATAGAAAAACTTTGAAACTTACTCTTCCATCATTTTCAATCACTCACGCCTTTCATTGCTAAATTTTCCTAATTTAACTACTTAGTTAAATTAAGAAGTAAAGAATAAAATGACAGTTATTTCTTCTTGTTAATGAATTTCTTTTAAGATTTATCTCCGAGACTTTAGCTCATATTTATTAAAATGAAACCAAAAAATTAGAAATCAATAACACTAAGTACATATTTATTAAAATCAAATTTTTTAGATCAATATGCAAATTAGCTTTCCCTTTAACACTGTAAACCGCTTTTTTGTTGTACATGTAAATACACTTGCATCAGTTAGTATTTAAACAAGGCCAACAGTACTAATAATGTAAAACAATTTTATTAATAATTAAGGTTTGAATAAAAATAGAATCATGGAGAATGTGACGTAAATAACAAAGGGAATTATGACTTGGGTTCTGATATAGTTCCGGTTACAGACACACAGACACAACAATCTCCATTATAATAGAATAAGAATACACAGAAATGAAAATAACATTAACATCACACATTATCAGATATGTTTACCAAAATTACATGGAAATATCTTCAAATACTAAAGAGTAAATTTAAGAAATCGCCATTGGCTTCAATTACGGCCTAAAGGGGAATTCGAAATCTGCAAGTTTTTCCGGGGGTCTCCCTGTTTAAATTGGTAAATGCTGCCGTTATATATACACACACACACACACATATATATATACGTGTGTGTGTGTGTGTGTGTGTGTGTGTGTGTATGTGTGTAATATACATATATGTTGTATTATATATGTGTATATTATATATATGATTTGTTTCCTCCCATGCTATCATGTTATATAATATATGTTGTATAATATGTTATATATATATATATATATATATATATATATATATATATATATATGTACTCACCACGGAGACCTACAACAAATGTCTGGAGGATGCAGTGCTGCCCTGGATCGACAGTGTGGTTATTGGAAGACTCTACGTCTGGCAACCGGACTCTGAGCCATGCCATAGAAGTAACAGAACGTAGTCCTGGCTATCAGAATATTTCTACGACCACATCATCCCTAACATCTGGTTACCAAACTCCCTAGATTGCAAACCCCTTGATTATTATATGTGGGGTATGGTTGACCGACAGATCAACAAAACTCCGTGCAAAACCAAATATGAATTGAAGGCAAAGGCAATTTTCTGACAGCCAGAAATAAGTTCTGTTACTTCTATGGCATGGCTCAGAGTCCAGTTGCCAGACATAGAGTCTTCCAGTAACCACACTGTCGATCCAGGGTAGCACTGCATCCTCCAGAAATTTGATGTAGGCCTCCGTGGTGAGTATATATATATATATATATATATATATATATATATATATATATATATATGTGTGTGTGTGTGTGTGTGTGTGTGTGTGTGTGGTGCAGCATTTTTTCATTTATGCATGTTGAATTAAACAAAAGACACATCTGTTTAACAATTTTATTTGTCATTTTTTCAAGTTTTCTGGCCAACTTTTAATATTTGGGTGGAATTCGTGGATTAGTCCACCGAAGTTCATGTATAGGTTATGATTATAGAGTAGGTTAATATTCCTCTTCTAGTGACTTAACCTACTCTAAACAAATCGTAAAATCTAAGAAGTCCGTTTGGTGTAGTGGTTATGGTACCGGCCTGTCAGCTTGGCAGTCCGGTTTCAAATCACGCACAGGGCGGTCTTCCTATCTATAGCTCTGCTGATGAGGCCTAATAGGCCGAAATGTACATACAGAGATTGATTTTTCTCGATTTGTTTAGCCATACATTTAAATAGGCATTCCCGCCTAATTCATTATTAATTAATTAATTTTCAAAATTAGGTACGACTCCAATTAAGCACATATTCTCCTAAAATTGTCGGCAAAAAAGCCATTCCAAACATACCTTGTTTACACACACACACACATATATATATATATATATATATATATATATATATATATATATATATATATATATATATATGCGTGCCTGTGTGTGTAAGAAATAGCGTATTATAGAGAGATTCTTAGTAGAGCAATGCACTTAAAACGCTCCAACGGAGAGAAATGATTTTCAGTTCAATTTGCAACTGAATCATAATTTTGTTTGGTCTCTGTTAGTACTAAATTAAAAAAGAATACCACCCAAATAATCAATATAACAGAGATGATCATAAAATGCTAATTAGAATTGTTCCCTCTTTATAGATAGGAGCACAAGTATCATTATGGACTGTAGGTACAACGGGAATCCAACATACTTATGTCGTCTTGGGTATAATATATATATTTATATGACTATAAAAAACAATATTCCTTGCACATTTTTCCAGTTGAATAGAATCATTGTTCAATTACAAGATACATGTTAATATAGCCCTGTTGGCTGAGGCTGTAGAATACGCTGACTCCACCTCTGCAGACGAGTGAGACCCCCTCGGATATGTGGCGACTTGTGATGCTTAAGGACGGAACCCTGGTGCTGAGCCGTCCATGACATGCAACACTCCAATTAGTCCTTACTTGAGCTAAGTGGTTGGAAAGGCCCCCTCCGATCGGCTGGTCACTTCAAGCTCTAGCACCTATATGATCCCGACCCTATTTCTCTTATGGCAACCCCAGTCCTTTTATTATATATGTGCTAGAAGGTGGTAGCTGAGGATCTTAGTGTCCTGGGTATGACGTCAAAATGTATCTAGTGGAGAGGTTCCAATTCTGGAGCTCTGGAGAGTGTGGAGTAACCCAAGATTTCCATTACTTCCAGGTCCACTCTCAACTCAGAGTGGTCCTATGTAGGGGTTAAATAAATAAACATGAGCTTAGATGAGTTTTAAAATTTGGATACCCAACAAGAATGAATAAAACGAAAACGTATTCGGCATAAATTAACCCAAAGGTTGACATGCAGTAAACCCCAACCAACCAACCAGCCTGTTAATATTGATTATGAAATATATTATTTTTTATGAAAGTGTTTGAAGAACTTTCATCATAGCTGCTATTAACAAAGAGTGGATATATATTTTTGTGAGACATTTTATTAGTGACATCGAGTTCTAATTATTTACCTGCTAGTTACAACTGACATAAATTCGGGACTAATTGTTAACCCCGCCCCCCAACGGTATTTCAGCCCGATACTCAACCATTAAGCTATAACCACATGGACGAACACATGCGCGGATATATTAATTTATCTTTAAAAAATTGTGACATTTACTGGTTGTATTAATTCACGTGCGTACCGAACAGACACAATATTAAAAAAAAAAAAAAATTGTTAGGTTCGGAAGAAATCGCAGAAGAGGGTGAAAACAAGATGGCTGACAGCATAACTCTCCTACGAATTAATCACGTGACCAAATAAGTGCAAGAAAAGGAAAGGGGGGTAATGAAGTCGGTCCTAGACAATATGAACAGGAAATAAAACAGCCAGTGAACTAGATTTATTCGAAAGAGTGTAGAAATGTTGATGTAATGTCATCCAAAACATATGGCTGGCATCAATATGTCTGGCCGACATTGTCGAGATGTATCTGACCATATTCTCAGAAAGAGGCGATGTGGCTCTAATGGCGCGGTTCGTCACAAACAGAAGACTCTAAACAAATAAACCGTCCTAGAAACGCTATTACACGCCCAGCAAAAAGTCACGGCAGGCATATATATATCCAACCCCCTAATATTTGTGCACGTCCACGACATATCCTTTTTACTAAAAGGAACTAAACCTACTTTCAAATCAGCGAATTCCAATGCTACAAGAAAAACTGTGCGAATAGTATAAAACGTTATAGGTTTGATACGCCTTCATTTAAATATCGTTGATATGATGTAATGCTAGAAATGTCCGATTATATAACTGTTTAAAAACGAATTTACTTTACAAAAATAACTCAAATAAGTATTCTAAAAAAATTATATATAAAATTGCCTGAAATTATTCTTTAAAATTTTAAATTGGGTAACGGAGCTCATTATTTCATGGATAATGGAGATGCTAAGGTTATCGGAGAGGAAAATGGAATCGGTGAGACGAGTTCAAATTTCAACTAACTTTAAATGTAAAGTTAATACAGTTTCAGTTGAAAAAGGCATGAATCCAATTATTCTCTTACCAACTATGAGTAAAATAGATGGGCGGATTGAGCTCTCGAACATTGATGAGACAACCAGTTTAGGAAAAGGAAATCAGTAATAAGCTTCTAATGCTGGAGTACACGTAGCTAAGGAAGAGACCCAGACAGAATTTCCTTGTGAACCCTCGGGCCGCATATCAAGCGTGGCGAGTCCTGTAATACCCAGAGTTAGAATTAAAAATATATAAAAAAATAAAAGTGACAATTTCTTGTACATCAAGGGTAGGATACGGGAATGAGAAGGAATGTTTCAATGAATTATTTTCGTAATTGCTATTGAAGATATCATCGTTTGCATTGATAGAGATAAGACCATTACACATGAGAACGCAAAAAATATCCACTAAAATATATATACAATCTTTATTAATAGTTTCACACCACTAACCCTTTTCAGGTCTTTTGGTCGCCACGGCGAACAGTTCCTCTTCATGATATCTCGCAGGTTCATGAAAGGGTTACCTGGCAGTGCTTATCTCCTTTCCAAGTAACATGGGATTGGTAATACTGGGTTACATACCAGTAGCAAGGGATTATCCTTGATAGGAATAATGATTTATCGAAATAATACTCTTTTTGAAAGAAAGCATTCGCCGTTTAAATGGTGGTTTATTTGAAGAGCATTTAGCCTAGAAAAACTTTACATAACGTAAATACTTGTGTAATTACTGTATATACTTTTTAATTATGTTTCATTCAATCAGGCCGGGTATATTTTTAGCTGTGAGTTACCTCTCCCCCTTTCTCTGTCTCTGTCTGTCTGTCTGTCTGTCTGTCTCTCTGTTCCCGTTCTGTTCTTGGTTATCAGAGACAAACCAAGAGACATATTTTTGTGTACATTTTTATTACCCCGATCACCCAATAAATTCTTTGTTGCATGCGCGTGGGGGAGAAGCAGCACAGATGCAGAACACGTCTGCCCAACAGGGATGACTTGTCTCAACTCCAACTGACTATATGATAATTCTCCTGAGTCCCCTGGTCATGTGACTCTCTAAGCTAATGCGAGCTCCAGATGAATCTTACTTAAAGATCGATCAAATTCTCAGAGATTTTCCACAGTGTTAACGTTAATTTTAAAATCTTCACTACACTTCCTTACAAAAATGATAGGCTCTGACTGTCCATTATGTAACACAATGAATGATATTTAAGACCAATCTTCCACCTAAAAAACAAAGGAGCATTTATTAAATGAGATATGTTTTTGAAAGGTCGAACGTATCTTGTGTCTAGACCTATCATTACCGTAACTTCGATCCAGTGTCTCCACATATATATACAACCTATATGCCAACAAAAGTTATTAGTTAAGATAATAAAGTTTTTACTTAACATTGTTTAATATTTATAATACCTGTGCATGTAATATGTACATATATTATAAATAGTACACAAAATTACGTGGAAACTTGATAATCTTAACTAAAATTCTTTTTTTAGCTAGGTTAAGCAGAAACACGTTGAGTCAGACAAACTTAAAATTTGACCGAGTCATGGATACATTGACCCATATTTTCAAAATATTGGCCAAGCGTTGTAAACACTTGTTTATACCATTCTATAATATGCACATATATTATATTCCAGCACAATAAACTGCTTAGTTCACGAGGTAAAAATTAATTGAAAAACAAATTTGACGAATATATGCTGACAATGTAGACAGTATCTTTTTGTTTACCGGTATGTTACTGCTGTCGTCTCATCTTTAGCAACGGGAAACAGCCTAGTTACATAGCTGTTACCGTGATAAAGTATACATATATCATTGGTAGGGTTTTAGTATGCTTGTAATATCCAAGGGAACACTTTGGGCTAAATCTTGGTGTATACTACATTGTTTATTTACGGTTTTGCATTGATTTTAATTGTATTATAGTAGTTTTGAAAGTTAAATAAGTGTTTGAAAGTTTTCTGTTAAAGATCATTGGGTGTTGAAATATTTTTGTAGGCTAGCATAGCCAGAAATTAGTGGTCCTTCATTACACCCAATATGTGATAAAAATACCTTTTTTGGCTAAAAAGTAGGGGTTTCAAATTAGGCTTAATTTCTCAAGTGTATATTTTTCTCAAGTATATATATTTCTCAAGTATATATATTTCTCAAGTATATATATATATATATATATATATATATATATATATATATATATATATATATATATATATAATATACATGTAGTTTGCTGTATTTATAAGTAAAGAATGGTCAATGTCATTGATAGAACAAGTATGTTTAAGGGTAGTTTCTCTGATGACAGAAGTCCAATATGGTGTGTAGGGAAAGTGCATATCATCACCTCAACATTCAGGAAGAAGTTTCACTTGATGATGGCTCAGTTAAGATCTAAGGTAGCTGCTCGTACAACTGCAAGTTTGATCATGTGATATTGCAAGCCAACGTCAACGGGAAAATCATCCAGGAGTAAGTCCTTGAAAGAGTTGATGTACATAATTTTGAAGATCACCCATTGGCATCAAGTCCCAACTCCATGGATAACAATGGCTGACTCCGTAGAGCACTTGACCTGAGGAAATATCAGCAGCATAACGCCACTTGATACCCTTTCATGACTTGTAAAAAGCCAATAGAATATATGTGGGTCATTTTGGGTCATAAGGTCATCCTCTACCCGTTCAAACACTTCAAGAAAATTTACTGGTACTCTTGAAAAAAAGGTGCAAATCATTTGGAAAATGTCATTTGTGAAAATGATGGCTATACCAAATACTGACATCTTCGTATACAATAAGCCTAAAAAATTCTAGACGAGGCCGATTTCATTTCACATATAATAATAGTATATAATATCACTAATGATCTTGGCAAAGGTATGCATCCAACTATTCTCCCTCTAGCTATGAGTAAAATAGCAGGGTAGACTGGACTCTTCAACGTTGGTATGACAACCATTCTAGGAGAAGGGAAAATCTGAATTCAAGCCTGTTAAACTCCCCTCAAGAAATTGTCCATATGTCGCATTCTACTCTGGGGGTGGGGAGGGCTTGGGTAAATGCACACAACAAGGCTGAGAGTATTTTTTATAATTGTAATTATGTGCTGTATACTGATAAGCCTTACAGAAACAAATTTGTTTCCGACAAAATTCCGCCATAAATTATCTCCCTTATAAAGTTATCTTTAAAATGCACACTTTCTGTATAAAATTTCATTTTTTCTTGTATAACCTATACCAAGTTTGTATTTAGCCTTGGCAAAAATCTACAATATTGCTTCTTCTTTGTGTACAACAAGCACGAGAACGTGTGAACGTTTTTGGATAATTGTAATTTTTCCCCATTTGCCTGTACTCACAACTGCATGACCTAAACCGATTTTGCATTTAGTCTTGGTAAAAATCTACAAATGCATTTCGTGTGTTTAGTCAATTTTGAATCTTGCAGAAAAAAATCCGATGTTGTATGCTAAAGTATTTACCCAACCCTTTCACCACGGGTAGGGTGTGACACAAGGTTGAAAGTATGAGGAAAACAGCGATGACCGAACTCGCTAATCTGTAGTAATGAATCAGGCTAGACAAGCTTACTAACCATTATAACACGATGAGAGGCCTATGGTATTTACCCAACCCGTTTGACACGTTTAGAATGTGAGGCAAGGTCGCAAGTATGAGGCAAACAACGAGGATCGAACTCGCTATTCAGTAGAAATGGATATGCGAAACTAGCTTGCTAACCATTACATAAAGATGGGGGGCCTTATCATTTCTAGTGGGCATTTACCCAACCCATTCGCCACGGGTAGGATGTGACACAAGGTCGTAAGTATGAGACGTTCAGCAAGAGTCACACTCGCTATTCATTAGTAAAGGATCTGCGAGACGAGCTTGCTAACCATTACACCACGATATGGGAGGCTCTCGTGAGTGTATATCAATGAATATAGAAAACTATGCAATGACATTTCCACTAGAACATTTTAAATATTAGTCAACAATACGCGTATACAATACAACATGATTTGTAAGAAAAGATTCTTGAAGCTTTATTAATCAGATCTTTTCCAGTTTTGGTTCTGGGATTTTGAATGCCTTTAACAACTGATCCATTCAACCCAGTAAAGAATTTTGTTTATATGTCACTTCGTGCGTTGCATCATAAGAAAACGCTACATTAACCATCTTAAAAAAAAAGGCTCACATCCACAGATTTTTGTCCTGTCATCTAGATAATAGGCAGATGTATGGTCCAAAGCGCTAAATCTCAAACGTTTAGACAACACACTCACTGAATCCAGATTGACATTATATTGTAGGTAAACAAGAAAGGTTACTTAAATAAAGAAAGACACTCCTTGGCTTCGTTTTTTTAAAAAACAATCTTATTTTAGTGAAGAGTTGCAAATAAAGTGATTAATTGTAGAAGTTTTTTCCGATTGAAGAGAATGACATGAAATTCGTGTTTCTCCTAACATTTTGTCTTTTTTTATGAAAATATTAAAAGTCTTTTTTCAGGTAAGAGACAAATCTGCTAAAAAATCTGGGTGGGACACTGTATATAAGGGATTATACAAAGATAAACTAATAGGTGTTTTTGAATAAAGGGTTTCTTGTACGACACGGAAAATAAACGGATGGGTGTATTATATATCTACACGGTATGCTCGTATTCTTATTCAAATAAGGGCATAACGTTTTTAGTTCAAAGTCCTTTTTCAACTGAACCTTTTTGGTAACACGATACATGTCTCATAAAAACCATACCCTGGCAATTTATAGGCGTTCGGTCGTAGTTTAATGGTTATCAAGCTAGTCTCGCAGATCTATTACTACTGAATAGCGATTACGATCCTCGCTGGATGTCCCATTCATACGACTTTGTGTCACATCATACCTATGATGAACGGGTTGGGTAAATACCTTCTTTTTTCAATTTTTAAAAATTTCCCTCTATCTCTTTCATCTTTTCTAACACTTTTCTGCTTAATATTAGTATGTTAGGTTTTTGATCACAAATTGTGACTGATTCGAGATCAAAAGAGCCGGGACTTGGGCAGATACTACACTCTGATCTTAGAAAAGCACAAATGTTGAACATGCAAACAAACAGAATAATATAATAAATGTTAAAAGTATGAGGTCTTTTTCGTAATTTGTGACCTAAAACGACGAACAGGTTGGGTAAATACTAACCCTATCAATTTTCTTATCAGAGATTTCGTAATATCTGTCACATAGCAAAATCCACTCACTTTCACAAGGAGTCCCCTCACCAAGATTGCATTGTTGTTCGATACTACAAAGATTTTTGCAATACCCATTGACATACATCACAAGCCGAAACTTGCTAGAACAAATTTTGGTTTAAAATTGGCAAATTTGCTGCTCAATCGTATTTTTCCTTTTTCACCAGGAATTTGTGGCGTTTAAAAAGGATGGAACTGTCTTTTTGTATTTTGAAAATGGCACGCATTAGAGGATGTGCTTCGTGTCATCTTTTTTGTATAAGCTGCTTTCGTCGATGTTCTTAAAGAAACCCCGGAGATACGCTAATACGTCAAGTGGCCAATCTACAGAAGCAAGGGCGAAAGGGAAGAACCAAAGAAAAACGATACAAAACGATTGCATACTTTTAAAAACATACTATAGAAGACTATATAGACAAGAGCGTGTGCACCGACGCACACACATAGACATATATACAGAGAAATAATGACCTTAGTCAAGATTGAGGCGATTTGTAAATTCATGTATATATTTACCCAGCCCCTCTGCCATGAGTATGATTTACGACCTTGTGCCACATCCTACCTGTTGAGAATGGGTTGGGTAAATCCCTATAGGAGTTTTGGTTTGGTTTGGTTTAACGGCATATCAACATTGTAGGTTATTTAATGCTGAATCTTTTTTTGGTATACATGACTTGTATGGGAATAGTTTATAGGTAAATTGTCTGCTTTTAAATATATTGTTTGAGTGCGAGACAACAGTAGGTAATCAATTTTGCTTTACAGTTGTAGTTTATAGAACTCATTTTTGGTCTATTTAACCCATAAATGAGACCCTAACAGGTACTACCACTCCGGGTCAGAGGGGACTTTGGAGTAATGGCGATGAAGGGGTACTCCAGATTCCCCAGAGCTAGATTCAGTTTAACGTTATAACCAGGGCACTAAAACCTTCAGTCACCACCTTCTAGCAGATATATGATGAAAAGAGTTGGTGGTTTGCCATAAGGACAATACAGTCGGGACATATAGGTACTAGGGCTTGACGTGACCAGCCAATTGATCGGAAGGAGCCTCTCCGACCACCCGTCTAGTCTAAGTAAGGGCCGAAGTGGAGTGTTGTATGTCATGGACTGCTCGACCCCCAGGATTCCATCCTTAAGCATTACGGGTCTCTACACGGCCAACAGGTGCCCATTTGGGGAATTTTACCCCTCTGAAGAAGTACAGTCGATGTTATTCTACTGCCCCAGCCGACAGCGCGAACGGAGGATTGGATTGTTGTACAAACTGTGTTAATTTGAAAAAAAGAATGCCCTACCAAATGATGACCGTCAAAATAAAATTCAACGATGCGATTTGCATTATAGATAAACGACTCTCGGTGGTTGTTGTTCCATCCTTTTTCTCTGTAGTGAACTCTCTTTCAGCTATTCCAAGGCCTTCCAAAACATCTGACAAATACCTGTGTCAGTCAAATGTTTTACAATATTTTAGTATTTAGTAGTTTGTGGCACGTATATATATTTACCAACCCCTCCGCACGAGCAGGATGCGACACAAGGTCAATTTCTTAAGCGGAGTTTATCAGGTTTGAATTCAGAGTTTTCCTTCTCCTAGACCGGTTGCCCAACCATGGTTAAAGAGCCCGGTCTGCCCTACTATTTACCCATAGCTGGAGGGAGAGTAGGATTCATACCTTTCCCAAGGGTATTAGCGATTATTTGTGGCACGTATATCACGTGACGATTGAAGCGGTTCAATCAGTGGAAAATACCCGCTGTAATTGGTTGCATCGTGGTAGTTGGTGCGCTGATACGTTGTGCATTGTTTCGCTCCGTATCTGATTTGAAAGCCGCACAAATGAACGTGAACGTAGTCTAATACGGAACCTACTGTGCCACGGCGCTGCAGAAGCAGCCAAAAACATTTGTTGTGTGAAAGGTGAAGGCGCAGTCGGTCACAATACAGTAACCAGATAGGTCAATAAATTTTTCTCGTTTTTGCAAGAACCTCGACGATCAAGCAATGTCAAGTAGGCCTAAAACCGTGGATCCCAAGTCCAAGACATAGAAGAAAAATCAGCAAGTAACACTCGGAGAGTATCAAGCGAGTTCGGGATCTCACAGTTTAGTTTAGTTCGTCACTTTTCCGAGCTCGGCAAAAGCAGCCGGAGGTGCCAACTTGTGCTCACGTTAACAAAACATTGCATAATCATTAACTAGCCTTCGTAGTATCAAAGTGGTTTGATCCAGTTGATGCAACTTTCCACATGCAACTTTCTGATTGAGATTTGATAGACAATCACATTTGCGTTTAGAATACGACAGTGTTTTGCGGACAATAAAATATTGTCTACAACCGTATCAGAACCCCCACCACACAATGGCAGACAATTTGGCGCTGTCAACAATAACCAGATTCCGTAATGGTGAGTGCACGACACATACACAGTTTACTGAGGATTCGAGATTGTACACCAAACTGTTTTCCTTTCATGTTGGCTCGTATAACTGGGTCTGACAATTTTAAATGTTTAGTTATAGATCTTTTGCTCGTCCCAAAAAACATGCCCGAAGCCTTTATCCGAACTGTCATTGACTCTGTGGTAACCAAAAAGTTAATCATTCACTGTGGCTTCTTTTCAAGGACCATACTGGATATGGAGATTAATGACAGTTAATTGTTCTTGATGGCTGGTTGGTTGGTTGGTTGTTTGGTTGATTTATCGTTAGATATATAATCTTTATTTTACATGTTTGCTTGATAAATCATACTTATGATATCAAGGTTTACATAAGTACCTAATGTAGAACAAATAATAAATATCACTAATATTGAATGGAATGGTATAACATTCATCTTCAATTAGTCTCTATTATACATACGTAATGATTGACCCCGCAATAATTATACATACATAATTAGTGAGGAGTCAATCATACTCCCCCATCACGAATGTTTGCTGTGGTCCATCTCTTAAATTACATCAGAAATCACATTTTAATATGAACTGAATAGGATATACAAATCACATGTAAGTAAAAAAAAAAAAAAAAAAAAAAAAAAGAAAGAAAAAAAAAGAAAATCTTATTCCATATATAAATATCTTGTTTTACGGCACATCATCCCTTTTCGGATCAGTTAATGCCGAATCAAGTCATTTTGATATTTGGTTTCTCACAGTACTGCTGTGCCTTAAATGGTCACCCATATTAGTATTGAACAGACTCATCGCTGCTTAGCTTCGGTACTAGCGGGAACTGGTGCTTTCAACGAGATGTGGCCGTAAACATGTTCTTGATGCAGTCAAGAATCATGGCAAACAATTCTGACGACAGTTGGGTAATTCCATGTCAAATAATACTGTCACCCCATCCCTTCAATTTTTCTGATATTGTGTCCAAGTGTGGATTATGATAAAGTTAGCCAATTCCAAAAATATTGAGCTTCCAATTCCAAAAATTAGCGGAGTTATGTCGAATTTTAGCTCTCCAAATTTGAGCGGAGTCGCGAAAAATGGCGACTTTTTGTATACTATTTTTGTTGTAAAATGAGTTCTAGAGCTTCCCTACTCCTAAAAATTGGTTTATAAAGCATTTTGCCCAAAGAATGCCATCAAAAATCTTAAAGTCAATTAATTCTAAGTTATTCATGATTTCTGATTTTTTCATAGCAAGATCAATATCCCGATGTGGACTGGGTCTATGACAATTTTTTTCTATTATTATTTCACATATATTGAACATTACTTGTACCAAAAAGAAGTTTGATATTTGCTCAGAACCAAAGCAGCAATATTTTGCAAAGAATTGTTAAAATTTTGCACTTTCATTTTTCTGAAATTTTGTACAGGTGTGGACTATCTCATCCCCGAAATTTGAGCTTCCAATTTTAAAATTTGTCGGAGTTATGTCGATTCTAAAAATCAACATAACTCTCCAAATTTGAATGAGGTGTCACGAAAAATGGCGACTTTTTGTAATCTATTTTTGTCTGTAAAATGAGTTCTAGAGCTTCCCTACTCCTAAAATTGGTTCTAAGAGCATTTTAGCCCAAGGAATCCAAAAATACTGCCCAAAAAGTCTTAAATTTAACCAATTCTAATTTATTAATGATTCCTGATTTGCAAAATTTTAACTGATGGACACAACTTCAGTTCTGAGCAAATATCAAACTATCCATTTGGTACAAATAATGTTCAATATATATAAAATAATTATAGAAAAAAATTCTCATCTGGAAAAATTTCAGAAAAATTGAAGTGGGTGGGTGACAATTTTTTTTTTTCTGGATGATTTGACATGGAATTACCCAGTTGCAAGTTTTGTTTTGTTCACATTTTGCAATCAAGTGGATCTTCTCGTTTTGTTGCTCAAGTCGAGGTCTTCAATTTCATTCCGACTGATCCTATTGTGAAGCTCGTTTAATATTGGACCAAAACACAGAATATCATCAAATTTTTAATGAATGAATTTTGTGACTGTGTATTGTACTAAGACGAAAGTTGTAGAATTTCACTTTCAAGCACTAGTGTTGCTTTAGTGTTTTTTTTCTTTCCCATCCTTCTTTGCAAGTAAATAATATTCCATTCTTGCACCAAGACAGATCTTCACCAATAGAAAACTATCTGATTGTGGGGTGGGAGCGACAATAGTGCACTCTTTGTACTTTCTAGGCAGGTATCTAAAGATTATATTTTCAATGAATTTCCTGTCCGAATACAGATAATTATTAAAAGATTAAGTTCTAAATTCATATTCACTACATCTGTTCATGCAGAAAATGGAGTATGAAAAATTTGGCATTCGCTCATTTCCTATATTTGGGTGCGTCAATATGTAAGTAATCATTTGAGTAAATGAATGACACTTTTTACGCATATTGTTAATAAATCCTGCCCGTGATATGACGAGTCATATAAACTGTTTCTGCTGCTTCTACTACTACTACTGCTACTACTACAACTACCAGTAGTAGTTGTAGTAGTAGTTATAATAATAATAATAATAATAATAATAATAATAATATTTAAGTTTAAATTCAGTAATGGCCGATATAACTCTAATTTTGGGAATTGGAAGCTCAATATTTTTGGAATTGGCTAACTTTATCATAATCCACAATTGAACACAATTTCAGGAAAAAAAAATGAAGGGGTGGGTGACAGGGCCTGTATTATTTGACATGGAATTACCCGACTGTCGTCAGAATTGTTTGTCATGATAATGATAATAATAAATACTCGTGTTCCTTAATTGCACGACCGTTATAATCTTGCAACATCCTCTGGTTAAAATAAGACCGTCCAAATCGTCCCAGATGAAATGCAAAAATGGAAATCCTGATAATTTGGTGTTGCTTATCCACCGAATTCTTATTTCTTACGAGTTTCGTCACCTCAGCTATATAGTGGACCATTCCGTTTTTATTATAAAGAAAGAAAAGTAAGAAAAAGGACATGCTACACATAAAAATATAATAAGAAAGAAAGAAAGAAAGAAAGAAAGAAAGAGTAGGAGAAAGATAGAGAGAGAAGGTGAGAGCGTGGAAGCGATAACACTAATATGTTTCAATCGAACGTAATGAAAAGATGAAAAGAAAGAGAGAGAGAGAGAGAGAGAGAGAGAGAGAGAGAGAGAGAGAGAGAGAGAGAGAGAGAGAGAGAGAGTTGAATAAATATTATTATACTTTTTACATATTGAATTATTTCGCAATAGCTCTTAAGTAAACATATCAAATGTTGTAATAATATAAAATATAATGTGGTATATCCACAGGTCCCGCTAGTTTATATATTATTACAATTAAATGATCTTGTCTATATCCGAAACTTCCCAGGACAGTCGTATTTCTGGATTACATGCCAGTCTTTGCTAAGAAACCATATCAATTTTTTTTATGTGAAGTCCATAAAGATTGCATAAGGCGGCATATTTTGGGGGGTTTATCGTAGACATAATTTCATGTCCATTGTACTTCGGCCATTTCTGAATTTAAACTGAGTCTCAGATTGTACTTCAGGAGAAATGTAATCACTTATTCTGTTTAGGGGAATACGAGAATATTTCCAACAACAAAGAGGGGGGATATACCACTATAGTTGCCACAGTCCTTCCAGTTTCGTTTTTTTTTCAAAGATTGCTACAATGCCGGCATCTTTTCAATTCTATTCCATGAGATGTAGACCACTAAAAATGATGAAACTTAATAGATTTTTAGGACTAGTATATCATTTTTATGTTAGATTTCTATATCCTATATCTTTTCAGCTGTTTTTAGGTCGTTTTCAAAGTTGTGTCCATCTTAATGTTACCCTTATCTTTCCTTGGTTCATTCTGCCATTTGAGCCACCAATGTTTTATTGCAAGGGAATCATTATCATAAACAGTTCTTCATTTGACACTTTATTAAGCCAAAAAAATGCGGTAGATTTTTTCAATCACCCATTTAGAAAGGCGACTATCTTTTTAACCCAATTCAACATTCTAATCTATACTTTAGAACAAATTACAGGCTAATACCATTCCAAAGTGTGTCTAGCCAAGATTTCCAGATGGATTGAAATCTTTTAAATCTCCTTTTGGTAAGCGTTGCCTGGATGTCCTTGTTTTGTCCCGTTCACTTTGACGAAAAGGTTTCCAAGAAATGTAAAATTCTCCACATATTCAAGGAGCACATCATTGTTTGTAATATCAACGTTTCTTTTTTTTAAAACAATAATTGGGCTGATACGTTTTTTTTTGGCTTTTGGCAGATGTGTGTTGCACTCAGTCTTTAGAGTCACTAGGTGCTTTTTATCTTTTTCTTTCTTATTTTTTCAATGAGAATACCCAGCTAGAGTAAAGACACAATATCAAGTGTTATACGGACGGAAAAACTTTCAGGCAAACTGGGATGATTCAAAACAAAAACAAAAAGATGAAGACACTTGTTCCCAAAATGTATACTCTTAATCTTAGAGTACTTAAAAACCAGTGAACAAAATATTTTTTCAGAAAAAATGAAACTTACTTATTAGTGTGTTATATATATAAAAATATAACTCTTTGGGATTCGTTAATTTTAAAAATATTTAAAGATATATTTTATTTTATCATAAAGTAAAAAAAAAAGTGAGTATTCAAATGAAGTCCCCTAAATTCTATTGAAAAAAAAAACAGCCAACTTTTTCACGTTGGCTATTTACAGATTATATATTTACAATAATAATTCTTGGTCATTTTATTAATGTTGTCATCTGCATTATTTCAGTTCTTCCTCTGATTTCTATTTTTCTAATTGTTTTACAAATATATTTGGGATTATTCCAAGCTTGCCAGTAATTATTAGGGTCGGATTCATTTCCTACATTCTTTAGTTATTTCCTGAATAACAGAATTTTTCCCGCTCTTCCTTCTCTTGCAATTTTATTCTGTGATCCGTTGGAACGGCGACATTCGCTTCGCATAGATATTTTTTTTAATTTATTTACGATGAATAAATTTAGTCTCTTGGCATGTTTAGGTTGAATATTTTGAATGTTAAAGTCTCAAATAACTTTAAAAAAAAATTCTGCTGGACAGATTCGAGCTAACGTCCGATAAATTCAATGTAAGTAATTAAATAGCAATAAATGTAAATTGATCTCCAAGTGAACTCATCGTCAGGTACTTCTATAGATTTATCATGTTTTTCCCTCGCAGAGTTAATACATCGCCAAACATTATTCATCCATAGGAAGTCCGCATGAAATATGAGTAAATAGTGGGACAGAATGAGTTCTTTATCCTTGGTAAGGCAATCGGTCTAGGAGAAGGAAAAACTCTAAATTCAAAACTTGTGTTGTTCAAAGAATATTGAACACTCAGTTGCCCTATTCTTTTGATATCATCTCATGCGTTCCACCGTTGTTTAATGGTTTGCAGGCTAATCTTGCAAATCCAACAGAGTCTGTTACTATGTGTCTTAATTTGATTTCTAATTTTAAACATTTACTTAGATCAGATTAAGACACGTAGAAATCTCTTCGGGGTCGGTTTAGCACAATTGGTAGAGCATCCGCATCGGAACCACAAGGTTCCGGGATCGATACCGTACAATGTACAATGAATGCAATTCCCTAATCTTTAGGCATTGAATAACCATGGGTGGGTTAACATGTCGTTAAAATCAACCAGTCCCAATTAATTAGTTAGTATTTGAGAAAAAATCCGTTCATTTAAAACGTTGGTTTCAAATGATCCAATTGGCTTGGGGTCAGTCGGCCACTAGTGACAATGTGACAAGCCTAAATGTAGTTATAAGTTTCCTGACTTTTTGTCGTTTAACCCACTTCATTGAAAATGAACAGCTAATTCCGCTCGTTCTCATCAGGCCCGTAAAACGAAGTCCTCGTGTCATATAAAGGAAAACACAAACTTTGTTTGTTTCTCTAAGCACATATATAAAGCTGTCTTCATCAGTAAGGGAAAGTAGCCACCCCCTGCCTATGACCCCTCCCCCAACCATCTAGTTCACCCCACAGTGCTGCCTACATCGTCCATTCGCCTTAGTTCTCCATTTAAAAAAAGTTCTCTCCACCCTTTTCTCTGTGTTGATTTTGAATGTTAGGGCTTGTTTGGCATAGAATAGAAAGATTTGGGGTTTGCAGCAGCAGCAGCAGCACGACTGAGCGTAAAAGGCAGATATTCGTATAAGAGTCTAAGAAGGAAATCAGAGTGAAAAAGAAGGGGGAATAGCAAAAAAAAAATGTGTGTGTGTGTGTGTGTGTGTGTGTGTGAGAGAGAGAGAGAGAGAGAGAGAGAGAGAGAGAGAGAGAGAGAGAGAGATTTTGATCTTCACCGGGTGCCATATTATTGTGGGTTTGGGCCATATGAAGTAAACATGAAGCCTGTTACGTAGCTGCTATAGTTACTTATTTTTCACCGCTACAAGATGAGGCCAGGTAATAACTAAACTTTTGAATGCTGATTTTCAAGGCTTGTAGGTAAACCATCCCAGTTCGAGATATTGGCGTAAAACGATTTTTCACCTACCACTTTTAGCCTTGTGTCGTAATAAAATAAACCTGATTGGTAGCAACAGATACTACTACTACTACTACTACTACTACTACTAATAATAATAATATAATAATAATAATAGGGGATAGAAAAATAAAAGAGAGAGAGAAAGAGTTGATTAAAGAAGATTTGAAAGAGAGACATAGAGAAGTGAAAGGGTACCTAAACAAACACAGATGTAATGGGATAAAGAGAGATTACAAAAGAGATAAAAATACATATTCAGAGATAGATAGATAGATAGAGAGAGAGAGAGAGAGAGAGAGAGAGAGAGAGAGAGAGAGAGAGAGAGAGAGGAGAGGGGGGGAGAAAAAACTACTAAAAACTAAAGAGATTAATAGAAAGCAAAAGAGAACGAAAAAAGTGAGATTAAGAAGATAATTTTTAAAAAGAGAGATGGTGAGTCAGTAAGAGAGAGAGAGAGAGAGAGAGAGAGAGAGAGAGAGAGAGAGAAGAGAGAGAGAGAGAGAGAGATGCAGAGAAAGACAGAGGGATATGTAGATTGTTACAAAGTAATTTTATATACACCAAAAGCAGGTGTTTGCTGGGAGGTAAGTGACAGTGGCAGACGGGATACAAAAAACCCAAGAAAAGAATTCAAAATAATATACATGTATATATACATATACATATATATATGTGTATATATATATATCATTCGCCCGCGCATGCGTAAGAATAATCATACGCGCGCGTACATACACATACACACACACACACACATACACACACATACACACATATCTGCACGCACGCGCGCACAGAACTTTAAACCAGCCCTAAAGCAGCAGTGAAATAAAGATGTGAATGAATAAAAGAAAGAGAGAAAAAAGAAAGAAAGAAAGAATGAAAGATACTTATCGTACGTATCACTTGACTACCTTCACAGCAAAGAGGCAACTGTGAGGTAGATGGTGTGACGGCCCGGCCTGGCTTTATCTTAGCTTGCCTTTTTTTGCCTTCGGTCCTGTGGCTAACTTCAGTTGTGGCCCGGAAAGCACTACTGGAGGACGGCCTAGCGAGGCCCGAACCACCGTACCAGTTGTCTGTGAATTTTTTTAATACAAAAAAAAAAAAAGACTTGGGAAACAAAAAGATCATCACTCGCCTTTCAACAAAGTTAGGTAAGAAAAAAACTTAATTATCATATTCAATTTTAATTTTTTATTTTATTTTAAGCAAGATTTTATTTTATCTTATTTTATCTAACAAGAGTGAATCAATAAGTCCGTAACCTGTCATAGTTATTAGCTGGATATGCAAATTATTCAAGCAATGAAATCTGTGAAAAAAGTGCCGGTTTAAGTGCATGGGCAAAGAAGGAGATTATGCTTAAAAAGGAATATTTGTATTAAACAATTTTTTTATTATTTCAAACTACAGATATATGGGCGAACCCGCTTATATATATATATATATATATATATATATATATATATATATATATATATATATATATATATATATATATGTTTGTGTTTATATATATATGTATATATATATATATATATATATATGTATATATATATATATCTGTGTGTGTTTATATATATATATATATATATATATATATGCTCTATCACAGATATTGAGCTCTCTTTATATATTATTAATTTATATATATTTATGTTATATATTATATAAGTATCTCTTTATTTATAAGTATGCCTAAGTATAGCCAACTACACACACACACACACACACACACACACATATATATATATATGTGTGTGTGTGTGTGTGTGTGTGTTTATAAAGAAATGACGATGCTTTATTATTTGTGATAATTGAATAGCTAAAGATTTTTGCACTATTGTTTTTTTTATGTGTGATAATTGCACTTTCACATTGCAGATTGTAAGATCTGAAGTTCAGTCCCTTCTATCAGACCGGTCAAACTTGCTAACATATATTAGATAAGGATATTCCCAATTACTTCAAACGATTTCTTTTATGTATAGTCCGTCACATAAAAAAAGAAAAAGTAAATACGAGAAAGAAAAAGTATGTACAATTATGTAATGTTATATCTATCTATCTATCTATCTATCTATCTATCTATCTATCTATCACAGTCTCTTCTAATTCTATCAATATATCCAAACGTCTATCTGCATGCTTTTGCTTGTACAGTGCATTCAGTTCTCATATAAGAGGGAGTCCTATCTCACTGCCTATATATTCATCGGGATACTAATATATGTATACATATATGTGTATAAAATCACTGGGAGGGACTTTTTAAAAAGACAGTATGTTTTTTTCTTTTTCTCGGCTCGGTTAGCGACAACAGTGTCAATTAGAAACACACGAACTATCCAGTAGCCAAAATTGTGTGTATATATATATATATATATATATATATATATATATATATATATATATATATATATATATATATGCAACAAGTGGACATGACAGTTCACCAGTCCACTTTTTTGTTTTGCTTGTCAAACACTTTGAAAACTTTTTAAAGAAATTTCTAAAAACAATTTTTTTACAAGAACTTTTTCGCCTGACGATGACCTATGGTCGAAACTAGTTGTGAACAATTAAAAAGTAACATAAAAGATATTCTTGTTTGTCTTATCACCTTTTGTTCATATCTCTCTCTCTCTCTCTCTCTCTCTCTCTCTCTCTCTCCCTCTCTCTAAAGTTTGTATTTAATCATGACTGAGCCTCCTCCCTCACGTCTCATTTCATTTAAGAACTTTTGAGACTCTACTTGAATTAAATTAGTAGCTTTTTACAGCCGGTTCCTGCAAGCGGTGTTCAAGCCCTGTTAAAGGTCCTGAATTTTAAATGATTAATTTCAACGACATGTCCACCTCGGATCATTTCATGTCTAGAGGTTAGGAAATTGCGTTTATTATACGATCATATTTACATCTTTGTCTAGTCGTTCCATAATATATATATATATATATATATATATATATATATATATATATATGCATACGGTCCTATCGAATACGATTTTTAAACATATCTATTTGACCCATAGACGGGACCTTACCACTCTGAGTGGACCTCGGAGTAATGGCAACAAAGGGGTACTCCACACTCCCCAGATCATCAGATGCAGTTTAGACCGCCTTTTTAGAGAGGGTCCTAATTCCTCTGTAGGAGATACCATCAGCTAATTCGAATCCCCGACGACAGGGAATAATGGTAACTAAGGGGTACCCCCCCCCGATCTCCAGAACGGTAGCCTTACCATTAAGTTTAGTCATTTACTCTGGACACCTTCTTTTTCTTCTGCCGGAGATAGAGTCGGCGCATTCTAAGACCATGCCGACAGGGTGGTTAATTTTAAATTAAGCAGAAGATTGGCATCTTATGAAAGATTGGTGCAATACAATCTTCCTGGTTTGGTTTTAAGCTGTATTAAGCTTAATAAACATAACGATTGTTTGTCGGAAAATCTGCGTCTGTTTTTTTTTTATATCTACTAAATTGGAGTTGGAACATTGTGTTACGTTCCAAGAACTGAGAACCTTTACCTGCCTTTAAAATCAGCGTTCACAATCTTAACTTTTATCTAGGCTCGGCCATCGAGTGTCGTAATTATATCAGCCAAATCTGGTGTTAGAGTTGGAGTTACAAAAAAAATGTTGTGCCATGATGAGAAACAGTGTGACCATTTCCGGCATAAAATTAACAATTATTTCTATCTGTATTTGTACAGATGTAACAAACACCGGTATAAGACGATTGTGATTGGACCCGGGGTGGGTCTGCAGAGGTTTTTGGGGGTGGGTGGGTGTCAGAGTCGGGCTGAATTTTGAATTGTAAAAGGACCTGTCATTTTTCTTTTTATAATGACCAATATCTAAAGAAATACACCTAAAATAAAACTTTCATTTATATTAAGAAAAGCTAAATGTGGTCTTCTTGATTACGTTCAGATTAAACCGGCATTAATGAATATATCTTACTCTATCCCTGGTATCGGGTGCCTCACGCGGTGTAATGGTTTGCGGACTAGGCTTGTAGACTGTTGTTAGTGAATTTTATTCTCAATGGGTTCCCATATATTTGACTTTGTGCCAAACTGGAGTAAACTGAATGAATGATTACATTATTCCTAACGTTTACTAGTATATACATACATGTTATATATATATATATATATAGTCTGCATCTGTAACAGTCTGCGCGGGATATCGCCTGCTTCTTTTCCTTTTTTAGCGTGAAACCTTTTAGGACCTCTCTGGCACAATGAATGATAGGGTGGGGGTGGCGAGAGATTGTCATGGATATATATGTGTGTGTGTGTGTGTTTGTGTGTGGGTGTTTATATATGTGCGTGTATATATATATACATATGTATGTACATCACCCCCCATATATATATATATATATATATATATATGGGGAGGGGCGTTGGTGGATGGGTGTGCGTGCATCAATAAGTCCGTGGTGAATGATGAAAATCACATAGATAAAACATATAGTGAAAATTTTAGTTAAAAATTCAGCTAATGATATTAGGATACAGACTTAATGATCCCCCTTCCTATGCACAACAAAACATTGAATATATTTGTTTATCCTATTTCCAAATTAGCAAGTATATAAATAGTTTTTTCTTCATGAATTCATATCCCCAGGGAGCAAAAATCCCCCCAAAAACAAAAAAAAAAACAAAACAAAAAAAAAAACCACATGAAAATAGAGAAATTAAACGCGAGAGATTTCCGTACACGTACATACGCACACACATTCACACACACTCACCGACACATACATATACACCAGATATGCACACACCCACATGCATATACATAAATATGCATGCACACATACCTATACAGTTATAAACGCACATACACAGAACGAAAAGAAATACGCCCGCCACAGAGCATCATTGCAAGTGTGTTAGAGTGTTATCAAATTCTCCACAATTATGACCTTGTGCCTGACGAAATTATGCTTGCTCCAAAGAGATGGTCGAAAGGTTAATCACACAAGTAATTGTATGTGAATTGGATCCTCACAAGGTGGCCAACTGTTGTAACCTTGTACCAGTTAAGTTTTGACGTCATACGTACATTTCAAGAATATGAGTGCCTTGGTACGGCAATCGGTCTCGGAGAAGGAAAACTGAGTTCAAACCAGCTGTACTCCGTTTAAAAGATTGACCTAGTGCTGCGTCTTGTCCGTCGTGGAGGGGTCGGGTAAATCAGAGAGAGAGAGAGAGAGAGAGAGAGAGAGAGAGAGAGAGAGAGAGAGAGAGAGAGAGAGAGAGAGAGAGAGAGAGAGAGAAAAAAATAGATGCTATATTATTTTTTGAAATTCTGAGATTAAATAATTTCATTATTCCATAAATTGATTATCGACTTCATTTAGTCCAATGCTTAAGCCGATACATTCTTCGGCCTTCTTCATGTGTATGATGCAACCACTTGTATTGGTTTAGGGAGACTTACCGTGGTGTAGTGGCTAACATACAGGACTGCTACATCGTAGTAACTCGCACTGTTACGTTCACTTTCGGACTAATACACTTGGGAAAGGTATGAACCCCCTCATCCCCCAGCTAAAGGTTAAATAGTATCACTACTGTTCTTCTACAAGGATGATTTTGACTTTAAGTAACCCACAAAAGGTTGATATGCCATTAAACAAAGAAGCCAAACATTGTTTTAGCTTAATACCTTTTTCTTTCCGTCATGTAATGGTTAGCAAGCTAGTTTCACAGTTTTCACAAACTATACTTACTACTGAATAGCGAGTTCGATCTTGGTTGGATTCCCCATGGTTGTGACCTTGTGTCACATCTAACCTGTGTCGAAAGGTTTGGGTATAACGGGTGCGCCATCGGGCTGTACTGGTTACCATTCTCACAGATCCATTACTACCGAATAGTGAGTTCGACCCTCGCTGAATGCCCTATGCTTGCGACCTTGTATCACACCCTACCGGTGGCGAAAGGGTTGGATTAAATACACACTTTTTTCTTTCTTTTTTTCCCTCTCAGATTTTCTCACCAATTAACAAGCCTGTTCAATTGAAATATGGGATTGAGTCTTAAGATTTCGAATTAGATCAACAGGGGAACCGAAGAAATTCTGGTTGACCTCTGTATTAAGAACTGTTAACAAGTTCCCAGTACAATGAACTGAAAATAAAATATTAATGACCTTTAAAGGGTATTACAATAATTCCTGATATGGGAAGCCATAAGTGCTAATTTCTTTTATTTTTTTTTTCATTTCTGAACAAAATTTTTTTAAGTCAACAAAAAAATCTAAATTCGGTTTGCTTGTATATTCATTTTTCTAGCGACCCATACATTCACTTATTATTTTTTTTTATCGTTTCAAGATATTTATTTTGACCTAATTCAAGAGAAGACAATATATTTCTTTTTTTTTTCTGTACATGATCTGCCAAACCTGACTTAATTATTTCAACTCGAATAATAGCTTCGTAGTGTTCATCAAATATGACTTTTAGGAGGCAGCTGGTTACTTAGGTTTTTTTTTTTTTTTACTTTCCTTTTTACTTTGGTGATTATTTTCTCTGTAAAGACAAACCCGTTTCCTCAACATGACATACCGGACACGTGAGAATGAATTATGGCGATCTTTAGCGGTCACAATAAAGCATTCTAAAGAGGTGCTTGACCAGTGAACAGGTCAAGTAGATTTGTCAGCATTAGACAGACACTAAAAAGCATAGAAGCTAACGGCTTTTTAAAAAAAATGTACTAACTCACTGATACATTTTTACTCATTTAGTAAGTGTAGCTTATATCTGGCAAAATACAACAAGTATGGAGCACCCAGTGCAGATCGCCATCACTACTACTGATCAGCAAGGTTAGTTTGTTGTAACGAGACAATTTTATTTAGACAATTTGAAAATTTTCAAAAATTATATTCATTGGACACATGACGTAGTGGATATAGGCGTTGAGTTAATACAGTTCAAAGTGACAGTTATCTCTAGGCTGTAGGTTCAATCCTGGTCAAGGGCGACAATAACATAGAATAATAATTAACATAGTCTTAACACTTGTACCCAGTCATGGTTATCGGAATGAAAACAGTATACTCCCGTGGATTGAATAAAGGGTTGGGTTCAAAGTTCTGTGAAGGCACTCGATTACGTCAAGAAGGTTCTTGGGTTCAAAAAGAAAGTTCCCGAGTTCGAAGAGAATGTTACCGAGTTCGAGAAGGCTTCCTGAAGAAGGCCGGAGGGCACATCGGCCGAAACGTTGTAAGATAACAATATAGATGAGGACAATAGTTCGCATAATCCAAATGATATTTATTATACTAAATTTAGTTAGCATTCAGTAAGAGGAAAAAGAAGAAAAGAAATGGCATCTTATAAAAAAATAGATAAAAAGATAAGCCACGTAAAAAAGGATGTTTCAGACTACATTTCCAAGATGAATTATTATAACTAGCAATTATTATAACCAGCCATACTTATGCATGTTATATACGGGTTGTAAAATGGTCTTCATTAAAAGTAAAGGTAGAGTGACTTTTATTCAAATTTAGGATCCCAGTCGGTAGAGCACACGCATAGGAATCACAATGTTCAATAGCCGTCCCCACCAACTCAGCGCATCAGTAGCATAGACTAGATAATCTGATATGTATGGTAAAGTGGAGAGCTGACAGTAGGTGTGGCACTCTACCTCAGTAAAAACAAAAGGGTTAGCTGTCCCGCTAATATTGACAATAGGCCACTGCGTTAACTTACCTTTTTTATTATTCCTTTTGAAAATAAGTTTTATTTGTTTTTATCGTTCATTTACTACGGGTTACTATGAGTAGCATGACTTTGATCTGTGCGGTAAAATGGGGAGCTGGTGGTAGGTGCGGTGCCCCATCTCAGATGCAAAAATAATCTCCCTGGTCTACCGCTCGCGAAAAAGGTATAGACTCCCTCGCTGTCCGGCTGATACCGACAATAAGCCACTCCGCTGACTTGTTTAGACCGAGCGTGGCGTACGGAAGGCAGCTTCAGATTCGTTTGGAGTTCTCAGATACCTTCGAAAACAAGGGCGTCCCATCGAGGCATAATGGTTAATGTTGCAGATCATTTAGTACTGAAATAGCGAACTCGATCCTCGCTTCATGCCCCCTACTTGCGACCTTGTGTCACGTTCTACCCATGGCGAACGGATTGGGTAAATTCCTACCCACGAAAACGCCCCCAAATTAATAGATATTTCTAATGAATATTTATCTTTATTATTTTCCGGATGTGATGTAGAAGAGTAGTCTTAACCTTTTTTTTTAAATTGGGTTTCTCTTTCTTTTTAGGCTAGGCCACCGTTGAGATGAAATGAACCCCCTCTTAGTACGTCGCTACCTGATTGCAATAGAGAAGGTCTAATTACATATAGGAAGGGAGATAACCAAGAGGGTGGGGTTAGTGCTTTGAGACGGACACTCTTTTACAGATAAAGGGACAGAACGATATAGAGGATAAGACACAGTTTGATGTGACTTGCCTCTATAATTCAACATTTTTGGAGAGGTGCTTGTGATGTAACGGCTATCTTCATAGGAAATGGACACGGCGAACTGAATTCAAATCCTGAACGAGGCTGTTTGCATTTCATATAACGCAAATTCTGTTGGAAAAGATATGAATTTGATTATTCTCCCTCCAGCTATGGGTAAATAGTAGAACAGACAAGGCTCAACTCTAAATTCAAACTTGTTAAACCCCGCATAAAAATTGACCTTGTGTTACATCCTGCTTATTTACACATAGCTAGAGGGAGAATATAAAGAGTATTGTAAATGATTTGAACTCAGTTTGTTAGTCTATTTCTTACGACGATAACCATTACACCACGCGTCTCCAACTGTGGAAAGGACTATAAGGAAGAAACCAGATAAACCCAAAAAATGAATATTTGAATGAAAAAATAAAATTTGATAGAATAAAAAATAAAAATAAAAATAAAAATATATAAATTTTAATATACATATAAAAAAAAAAATTAGAAAAAAAAATAAATAAATAAAATAAAAAAAATAAAAAAAATAAAAATAAATAAAAAATAAAAAAAACGAAATAAAATAAAAAATAAAATCATCAAAATGATTTGAACTCAATTCGTTAGTCTATTTCTTACGACGATAACCATTACAGCACGCGTCTCCAACTGTGAAAAGGACTATAAGGAAGAAACCAGATAAACCCAAAAAATGAATATTTGAATGTCAAAATAAAATTTGATAGAATAAAAAATAAAAATAAAAATAAAAATATATAAATTTTAATATGCATATAAAAAAAATTAGAAAAAAAAATGAAAAAAAAAAAAATAAATAAATAAAATAAAATAAAACATAAAATCATCAAAATGATTTGAACTCAGTTCGTTAGTTTATTTCTTACGACGATAACCATTACACAACGCGTCTCCAACTGTAGAAAGGACTATAAGGAAGAAACCAGATAAACCCAGAAAGTCAGAACATAGAAAAAGGCATATTCGAAAAGGAAGTAAAAAACATCTGGTGATATGTGGTGAGAGAAGGGATCATCTTTAGGATGAAGATTAATTCATTAAGAAGATCAGTAGTGGGTGGACATATCCCATAACCTATTAATTCCTCAGGGTGCCATGTCGTGTCATTTCCCCTCATGGAATCTCTCAGAACCATTAAGGTTACATGCGGGAGCCCATCCCCTATCAAAATATCATGCGACGGGTTGTATTGGGTTACATGGTATCGGTAACAGATAACGATTCTTAGGTCACCATGATGGATTGCCTTTACAAGGCTAAAATGTTACACTTGTCCTCCTATTTACCCATAAATGGTGAGTGGGGGAATGGATTAATTCTTTGCAAGAATGAGGTAATTAAAAAAAAAAAGCCCCGTGCAGTAGTCCTGTGAATAAATATGTCAGGCCAGTGTGGATTTCTTTGCTTGGATTGGAAAGTAATCATGCCTGCGTATAAAACATGAAATTGTCTATACAATGTTGTTGTGTGGCTGATGTGTGACCCATAGGGGGGTAGGTGGATTTGTATATTTTCCACCCTTTTTGTTTATTACGAGTTTCTATCCGTATTGTCCTTATGATTTTACTAACGTGAATTAAGCTTGTCTCCATTCTCCAAACAAAGTAGTCTATAAATAGTCTGGGAATCCATCCCCAATACACAGTCACCCTATTACGTTCATAACAGTGGCTGAGGAAATATTACGGTTTTGGAACTATAAGGTGGATTTTAGGGCTCATATCCCCACTAATTCTTCGAATTGAGCACTTTCTTAGGCATCAATGAATTCTACGCATCGAAATCTATCAGAAAAACCAATAAAATCGACACCTAAAATTTTCACGAAATTAGGTAGATGCCCTAAAAAAGGCACTTTTAGGGGATCTTTGAAGCCTCATATCTCATTTCTTAACAGAGTGCAATTTCTTTGGTACCATTTTAATCTACGCATCGAAATCTATCAGAAAAGCCAATAAAATCGACACCTAAAATTTTCAAGAAATTGGTTATTTTCAGGCATATAAGTTTTTTTTTGTTGGGATACCACTAAAAAATACAATCTTCAGTTGTGTACTGTGTCTGGAGGATATACAGAAAGCCTCAGATACAAATAGATATATACGAAGACATCTTAGGGATGACAAATACTACCAGTCAACGAAATTCAACACCGACATGATGGGCTTATTTTCCTCTTGGGTGGGGCAGGTTAGAGCTGGACTTGAGACCAAGTGATCAGATATCGCATATAAAACACAACTTCCCCCTTACACTATAGGGTGATGCATATATATTTACCAGCCCATCCACACAAGTAGGAGACGATACAAGGTCAATTTCTTAAGCACAGTTTAAATGGTTTGAATTCAGAGTTTTCCTTCTCCTAAACTGGTTGCCTCACCAATATTAAAGAGACAAGAGACTTAGTATTTACCTATACCTTTTTCGGTATATCAAATGACAATTTTCTCATCCTTCTTCAATAAAAGTATCATTCGCAAACCGTGCTCGCTTTTTATGTTTACACATATTTTACCAGCCCCTCCGCACAAGTAGGATGTGACACAATTTCTTAAGCGGAGTTTAAGTGGTTTGAATTCAGAGTTTTCCTTCTCCTAGACTGATTGATTAACCAAGGTTAAAGAGCCCAGTCTGCTCCGCTATTTACTTATAGCTGGGTGGAGAATAGTTTTGAACTCCGGTCGCCGAGTCCATTTCCTACGACGATAACCATTACACCATGCACCTCCATAAAGGGTCATAGATACGTAATATGTGGAAATTTTGGAAGTAACTAGGCCATTCTAGGATCACTCCCTATCATAAATTCTGACCATGAGTTGTATGTCATACCAGATGGGGACACGGATCCCCTCACTCCCCCCCCCCAAAAAAAAGACAATATGTCATATTTTGCTTTTGTGATGTGACAAATAAATACTATGTTGGCTCCGCTGACAAAGTAGAGATAGTTGATGAAGACTATAGAATCGCTAGACTGAAAGTTTTCCTAACAACCAAAAAGAATGAGATTAATAGACTCTTTGAAAAATGTCCCATTATCGAAATTAGCTTTAAGTTCAAACAAAGCAGTAATTTATTAATAATGCTTGACAAACACTGAACTGACTTATATACAGACCAATATGTATACTTTCAATAAGAAAGAAAAAAGTATATATATATATATATATATATATATATATATATATATATATATTTTAAGAATGGAAAAGAGTAACCTACTCGAGTTTCATCGATTGATTCTTCAGGGTTATTTTAAATTAATCGAGTTTACGATTAATCTTAGGTGTTATAAACATGCCCGTTGGAATGGGACTTAAATTGGAATGGGACTTAAATTTAAGTCCCATTCCAACGGGCATGTTTATAACACCTAAGATTAATCGTAAACTCGATTAATTTAAAGTAACCCTGAAGAATCAATCGATGAAACTCGAGTAGGTTACTCCTTTCCATTCTTAAAATAAATTTATGCTCTACATTGTATTGAGCACTTTGTATTTGTTTTTTCTCAACCTTAACCTCTGGATATTGTGCGCTTCCAACGATCGTTCTTATACCCACCGGTAAGTTAATACTTATACATATACATATATATATATATATATATATATATATATATATATATATATATATATATATGTATGTGTGTGTGTGTGTGTGTGTGTGTGTGTGTGTGTGTCTGTGTCTGTGTCTGTGTGTGTGTCTGTATACTCAGTTTCTTGCCTATGTGATCATTGGAATAAGCACTTGTCGAGAAACTGACAGTCACCAAGCGCAGATGACTATGTTTACGTTATCCTAACTATATATATATCCTTACGTTATTCTAAGTATATATATATATATATATATATATATATATATATATATATATATTTGGGAGAATATGTACTTAATTGAAGTCGTACCTAATTTTGAAAGTTAATTAATAATTAATTAATTAATTAATTAATTATGCGGGCATATTAGGTATGACTTCAATTAAGCACATATTCTCCCAAAAATTGTCGGCTAAAAAAAGCCATATCATAAACACATCGCCTGTGTATCTACTTCTCATATATTATATATATATATATTTGTTTTTCATATATATATATATATATATATATATATATATATATATATAATATATATATATATATATATATATATGAGAAGTAGATACACAGGCGATGTGTTTATGATATGGCTTTTTTTAGCCGACAATTTTTGGGAGAATATGTGCTTAATATATATATATATATATTTGTCTTTTCAATATATCATATATATATATATATATATATATATATATATATATATATATATATATATATATAAAATGTTAAATCAGTCTGCTACAAGGCCGTGTATAAGTTAGGAAGTAGACATTATAAAGATTATGTTGTGACAATCATGCAATTTAGAGAATTTGTCTGAATTGAAACGCCTCTTCATATCTGTGAAGATTAAGTTAATTCAACACTTTCTCTCGTTTCTCTCGCATATCAAAATGGCATACAGTGTAATTATCATTCATTTAGATGGGAAACTCTTTTGAGTGTTTCCAGACTGAGAAGAAAATAACTTTCTCCTTATAACCCCCCACTTCAATGTCACAGGTCAAGATTCATCATCTGTTGTAGCTGATATGTAAGCCTTCAAATACGACAATATGCTTGTCTGCTTAGCTTCACACATGAGAACAAAGTTCTTTGTAGGCAGTGAAGACTTCCTGCAAAATTGCCTTATCATATATTATAATGACTAGCAAATATATGACCCTCCCTTCAAATACGACTGCTAAAAAATGGAACAACTGAAACTTACTCTTCCATCACTCTCTTCTTTCATTGTTATTTTTTCTAATTTAAGTATAGTTATAAGAGGAAGTAAAGAATAAAATGACAGTTATTTTATCTTGTTAACGGATTTCATTTAAGATTCATTGAGAGATTTTTTCTTATATTCATTAAAAAAAACCAAACAGTTAGAAATCAATAATACTAAGCACATATTTATTAAATTCGATTTTTTAATATTAATATGCAAATTAGCCTACCCGTCCACACTGTAAACCGCTATTTTGTTGATAATTGCATGTTGTCAGTATGTAGACATAGTTAACAGTATTAATAATGTAAGACAATTTTATTAATAATTGAGCTTAGATAAAATAAAATCATGGAGAATGTGATGTCAATAACTAAGAGTATTGTGACTTGAGTAGGAATATAGTTTCGGTTACAGACAGAAAAACACACAATCTCCATTATAATAAGATATTGTCATATACTTTTTCTGCAATCACCGAGCCACCGTTAATCGTAGGTAACATATGATGACTACCGTTATGGAATAGGAACACGTAACATTTTCCCAAATAAACCGATGACAATTCATTTTCTTTACGCCATTTTAGCGTTCAGGGCGTATCATCGTAGTGTAATGGTTAGCAAGCTAGTCACACAAATCCATTACTACTGAATAGCAAGTTTGATAATCGCTGAATGTCCCATATTTGCGACATTGTGTCACATCCTACCCGTGGCAAAGGGGTTGGGTAAAATTAACGACATCTTATTGTGGTGTAATGGTTAGCAAGCTAGTATTGCAAATCCATTACTACTGAATAGCGAGTTTTATTCTCGCTGGATGGCCGATCAACTCCTACATGTAGCAAACGCGTTGCTTAAAAGTAAGGGCGTTCCATCGTGGTCTTTTTTTTTTACCAGAAGGTATTGCAAGATGGTAACAGTCGTACAATTAAGGATCACGAGTATTAATAAGACATTAAGCGAGAAAATCAACGTTATCCAGTCGTACAATTAAGGATCACGAGTATTAATAAGACATTAAGCGAGAATAATCAACGTTATCCATTGCAAGAGATAGACAACCTTATGAAAATATCACAATAAGGCGAACGTTGAAAATCATTTGCAAACCATTGAAATTAGTAGACAAATTCACATAACCAGGTAGCAATATCTCATCTACAGATAGCAGTGCCAATACACACATAGGAAAGGAATGGACTGTTATTGACAGGTTATGAATCATATGGAAATCTGATCTCTCCGATAAAATAAAACGGGAATTCTTCAAAGCTGTAACCATATCAGTACTACTGTATGGCTACACCACTCTAACCTTAATGAAACACTCGGAGAATAAGTTAGATGGGAAATACATAAAAATGCTTCTTGCTCTTTTGAACAAATCCTGGAAGCAGCACCCTATCAAAACAGTCGCACTGGCAGCACGGATTCTCTCTCTCTCTCTCTCTCTCTCTCGCCGCCCGTCCCTATCGGTCATCACTCCTATCAAGTCCTCCTCACGACATCCAGTATCTGCACAGAGCTGATCAATGTAAGTCTTTGCTGGTCGGCTCACTCTGGTGTGTCCATGTGTAGATATTCACAGGAGAACGCTCTTACTTCTCTAATAGAGGTCCTGTGTAACTTGTTCGTCATACTTGGATGGTTTGAGTGATAGGAAGTAAGTTGTTGTACAGCTGCTTTATAATGGAGTGTTGCTTGTAGGATTTATTCAGGAAAGCACGCAGAATCCTTGTGTAGTTTCCATCTAGCCTTTTTTCCAATCATTTCGTTAAAATCCAGGTGGTGCAGTCATACAGTAGCAGTGATATAGCTACAGCTTGGAAGAATTCTCGCTTTATCTTGTCACAGAGATCAGATTTCCATATGATCGATAATCTGTCTATAGTCCACACACACACACACACACACAGACACACACACACACACACACACACACACACACACACACACATATATATATGTATATATATATTTATATAAAGAAAAGTATTCAATAGACCGGTAAGTTAAAGATGATTCTATTTGGGATCATTTATAGCCTCTGTATATTCACAATGCATGTCCGTGCAGATGCACACTCATGGAATTATACAAAGATTATTTCAAATCCTAGAGAGAGCTCAATGTAAGATAATTAATTGATTATATACAGAGCAATATGTACCCTTTCAATAAGAAGACAAACACACACACACACACACACACACACACACACACACACACACACATATATATATATATATATATATATATATATATATAATTTCATATCTTCACTTAACACTAGTGCATCAATTAAAAGGCACGAACCCATTTCTCCTTGTGGCTCATCCTATGTCTCATAGCTGACATGTAACAATGAGACGAGAGGAGGTGAATTAGCATTTAAACCCACCATTATTCTATAGCTTCCGTTCCGTCCAGACGTCAGTAGCAGAAAAAATATATATTACCTTTATTGTTAACCTTGACAGGTGTCATTGTAATTATATAAACCCACATAATACTTATTAAACACACTTTTGAAGGCAACTACCACATTTCTAGCCTTCTTGAAGTATAAAGGTCGCCAGTACCTGCCAGGTTTCATTTTCTCTAATTTCCTAGATACTACCACTTACTGAATTTACCGATTTGATACCCGCACCCTTTGTTTAAGAGTTCTCTCCGTCCCTCACCGGGTTTACGACTGTGGTCACTCTTCTTCCTTCGTTGTGAATGAGATCATTTTTCTTTCTTTCTTTTCTTTTCTTTATTGAGGCCAGAACCAGTGTGTCCACGCGTCAACACACAAACACATACTTTCCTCCTTTTTTTACACTCTATTTTCTCCTTTCTTTTACACCCATCTTTTTTTTTAATGGTAGTTTAAATATTTTTCTCACGTCTAAGTATTAGAAAACCTTTTAGCCTATCTGTCTGCCTGTCTATCAATCTATTTGACAGTGGACATCACCGGAGTTGGGTAGCTACTCAGATGATAAGAAAGAATGTCATCCACTCTTCAAACTGTAGCTTCTTAAAGAAGAAAGGTGTCATTCTTATCCTTCTCTCCTATCTATATAACACACACCACAGAGAGAGAGAGAGAGAGAGAGAGAGAGAGAGAGAGAGAGAGAGAGAGAGAGAGAGAGAGAACAAACTTTTCTTTTCAATAAACAATTTTATATATATATATATATATATATATATATATATATATATATATATATATATATATATATTATGTTGTATACTGGATCATACAGTATTCAGTATACTAGTACATTCAAACTACATGTGCGCCAGACATATAGTAACTCGTAACAGAGTGCTAAAACCTCGAGGTAGAAGATTCGCGTAACCTTTGGAGTCTCAATAATCACTTCGATGTTCTCAGACGGCCGTGTATAAATAAATAGTCCTGGACCAGCAAATTAACTCTCTATGCAAGGTACCCCAGGCTAGTCCTTAACAATTTACCAAATCTTAACTTCCACTGTTTAGCAATGCATCTTATAATTCATCAACTGTCCGCCTCTCCGTACAACTAAGACTTCACCATTTTTTATCCGATTTCAGAGATTTTTAGTCACACATGGAAAGATTTTAAATGATATATATTTACCCAATCCCTCTGCACAAGCAGGAAGCGACAGTTCAATATCTTAGGCGGAGTTTAACTGGTTTGAATTCAGAATTTTCCTTCTCCTAGACTGGTTGCTTAACCAAGGTTAAAGAACCCAGTCTGCCCTACCATTTTTACCCATAGCTGGAGGATGCATACCTTTCTCAAGTGTATTAGCACTATGTGATATGCAAGCATCCTCATCCAGAATTTCAATCAACAATTGTATCAACAAACTGAACCCGTCGATATTCCACGGAGATTAATAATTAAGTTTATCCATTATCTCATATCTCTTCTAATTCTAACTCTTATCCCTCTCAATGTTTGGTATCCGCGCCTGGTTTTTGTCTCCTTAAATATTTTTGTTTCCATAAATGTTACTCAAACATAGATTAGATTCAAACGCGAAAAGGAATAAAGAATGCAAACATATTTCTTACTAAATCTTCACTTTTATCTTTCTTTTGTTATATCTCTCTATAAAGAATGTTAATACATCGTAATTTGTAACACAACAGCCCTCTTTGCTTTCAGTCTCTCTTATTGTCTCTTCTTGATATCGAACCAGCAGGAATATTCCTATAAGTGTATTTCCTTTGTCTCCATCTCGTTCTCTATTTATGTACATATGGGAGTAAAATGAGGAAATCAATCCGACAGTATGTGGAGAAAATGTAGAACAAACACTGTATGTTGCAATGGACGGAAATTTATTAGTCGTAGTGTCGATGTGCGAACATTTCGGTTTATAAAGAAGCCTTTTTCAGAACAATATGAAACTAGTCAAGGAGAAAAAAAGGATTTATGTAGTTAAAACATCCATAATCTTTTAACTAGATAAATCCTTTTTTTCTACTTGACTAATTTTATATTGTCCTGAAGAAGGTTTCTTTATAAACCGAAATGTTCGCACATCGACTAATAAATTTCAATTCATTGTAACATCCAGTGTTTGTTCTACATTTTCTCCACATATGTACATATATATTCTCCTTTAAACTATCTTTATTTTCATTTTTCTTGACCTTTTTACCTCCTACTTTTCATTTCATGGTTTAATTATTAGCAAGCTAGTCACGCAGAGCCATTATTACTGAATAGAGATTTCGATCCTCGACTGATGCCCCGTTCTTGCAATATTGTGTCACATCCTATCTATGGCAGGAACGGATTGGGTAAATACCTTCCTTTTTCAAATCAGTTTATTCACCCCTCTTTAACTTTTTCTAATTCCTTTCCACTTAATATTAGTATGTTAGTTTTTTTTCGATCAGAAATCATGCCTGGTTCGAACCCAGAAGAGCCGAGACTCGGGCAGATGATTTATAAGCTACAAACACTGATTTTAGAAAAGCACAAATGGCGTACTCACAATCAAGAAGAATTATATGATAAATGTTAAAAGTAAGCGGTACTTCTTGTGACTCATGACTTAGATAGATTTTCAACTGGGCAATGTTTGAATAAAGGGGAAAAACAGAAAAAAAGGGATTTGAATGCTGATTTTAAATGCAGACTGACTTCTTTCAGTTGGAAAATTGGCGCAACGCAGTCTTCTTATCTCTCTTCAGTCTTGTAATCTACAAAGCTGAACGCAATGAAAAAAAAAAGGTAATGCTTTTATCTTCATACTCTACTTACGAAGGAGTTCTGAAAATTCTCGTCCTATCAAAAAGGGAATGAACTTAATTTTTTTTCTTCATTGATTTTTTTTAAGGGTTAAAGAAACTTGAGTTTATTTAACTTTATTCATACATATATGGAATAACATGCATGTTTCAAGACTCTATGTCAATTTTTGCCATCTTGGGGACCTCACGTGGTGTGATGGTTAGCAAGCTAGATTTGCAGACCATTGTTAGTGAGTTCGTTTCTCATCGGGCGCCCCATACTTCTGGCCTTGTGCCACATCTAAGCTAAGCTTAGTAAATAACTATAAGGACACTTCACGTGGTGTAATGGTTAGCAAGCTAGATTTTCAGAACATTGTTAGTGAGTTAGATTCTCACTGGGTGTCCTATACTCCTGGCCTTGTGCCACATCTAAGTTAAGATTAGTAAATTCCATCTTTGTTGCCCCAAGAACTCAACAGCAATTATCCATGGATATGAAACTGTCTCTCTCTGTCTCTGTCTGTCTGTCTGTCTCTCTCTCTCTCTTCTGTGCATATGTAATTATGGTAAGAGTTCTATGGCTTCTGGGAATTTAAAATAAATATTTTGGGGGCTAAGCGTCCAGTGAATAATTAATTTAACAGCAATGGATTTTAAGATGAAAAACTAGCTGCACTCAGCCAAATTTGGCACAAAGTTCGATTCATAGAGCAACGAGGGAGGAACAAAATCATGAACAAATATTTTACAACGTCCTTGCTGAACTAAACCGAGTACGGTATAAGGTCACATTTATAGAGCATTCACCAAGAAAAAAACTCAAATGCAATAAATCACAGAGCGTTATATATTCTGCAGGACTAATATTGGCACAAGGGTATTTTTAGTCGAGTGCTCTGGAGGAAACGAATTAATTACCAAAAAATCTTCGAGATTCCCGTGTCAACTGTTGACCTACAACGGATTCTTCTGATAAATGGAAATATTTTTGGTGACCTGCAGAAGACATAAGCCCTCCCCAATAGAAGACTGCTGATACATATTATTTTCATCATTTTTTCCCTATTTGGATTTTCCCCATATTTTGTGTCATACTTTGAACCATTTACGCCCCTATTTGGTTTGGTAAATATATATATATATATATATATATATATATATATCTGGCGGCTAATATATTCACAACTACAGATGTCGGTAAAAAAGCATCAATAACAGAAAGTCGAAACTATGGCATTAGCAAAACTAGGTTATTAGGAATGGTACATTGTTTTTACTTAGGAGAGAAGCTTAGAATATAATAATATAGGATAGAAAAAATCAGTAAAGGATCAAGTCTGGATCAAGGTTAGGTGCGAGAAAGATTGGGTTGCGTCAATGTTTACAGTGTGGAGGACCTGTTAAGATCTTTACTGAAATGTGTATAATGCTTAGATTATTCCAGCGTGGAACTAATTGAAAAAATAATGTTGCGCTAATCTTCCAATATATATATATATATATATATATATATATATATATATATATATGAGAAAATTGGTGAAATATTATTTTTTCAATTAGTTCCGCGATGGATATATATATATATATATATATATATATATATTGAAGAGTGGGTTCTCCGTATGGTTCTTATATAAATTTGATGAAAATGGCATGGCCTATTTCCATAGGAAATAATGCTAACTCAAAGAAAACATTGATATATATTAATATAGATGGCCCACGTATGCCTCTTATAAAATATGTAAACAATAAGGTAGTAATTGGGCCACTATATATATATATATATATATATATATATATATATATATATATATATATATATATATATATATATATATATATATATATATATATATAATCCAAAAGTCCAGAGAAGAAATCTTCCTTACGACATAGGAGTTTTTTTAAACAACCTGTCGCAGTTTGAGAGCTCAATATGTGCTCTTATTGTTAGAGTCACAGAGCAAATTTATGTAAAGAAATAAAAAAGATTTAGAGATTTTGCATTATAGCTTCCCGAAATAGGCTATAAATGCAAAATCTCTAAGTCTTTTGTTATTTCTTTACATTATATATATATATATATATATATATATATATATATATGTGTGTGTGTGTGTGTGGTGTGTGTGTGTGTCTGTGTGTGTGCGTGTGTCTTAGTGATCGACGTTCGAGTCAGAGAAGGGTTCAACTTCTATACATCTTATTGTTTTAATATGACAAATATCAAAAACAAAGAAACAGAAAATATGACACTCTTCAATATTATTTATGTGTTGTCTATTCGAGTATGTATGTATGTATGGATGGATGTATCTTGCAGCTAAAGTTCATGAGCGCTTCATGAGCCCAGTATGCAATAGTTTGTTTTGAAAATAATAGCATATTTTATTTTCCTTAATACATATCTCTCTCAGGATCTCTATCAAACAGTGCACGTCTATCAATCTATATATCTATTTATCACATTATAGCCTATTTATACCTATATATCGAACTTCGTCTCCTCATATCCATCTATCTATCTCAATCTGGCGTATTCATATATATCGGTCTCAGCCAGCTCATATGCCCATACCTATCTATCTATCTATCTATCTATAAATTTATCTATCTCAGTCTGTTTATATATATATATATATATATATATATATATATATATATATATATAGAGAGAGAGAGAGAGAGAGAGAGAGAAGGTTGTAGAAAAGTTATTCTCTCTACCACGTTTTTGGTGTTCAAGGTACACCTTCCTGGTGTACATTGAACACCGAAACCGTGGCAGAGAGAATAACTTTTCTACAACTATTAATGTTCTATATTTTACAAGATATATTAGGCCCTTTTGGATTAACTACTTATGCTACTACAATGAAAACATGGTAGTAACTTTTTGATGAATATATATATATATATATATATATATATATATATATATATATATATATATCAGTATCTATCTATCTATCTATCTGTTCATAACTATTTATATTCAATCATTTTCTTTATATTTTCCCTACATTTCAAATGACTTGTAACGAACTTGTACTTTTGCTGATATTGAACGCATAACTTTTAATGAATTACATTATTCTCATTCCGGTTTCTCGTGAACAGATTTGCCGCCCTGGGGGTTCTTTGCTCCAACGCCTTTTGCCATGAAGCAATTGCTTCTTGTATGTATGTCAGAAGACTTCCTCTCTTCTCTGGCCCCAATTTACTTACGAACGCACTCGCGTCTATTAACTTGGCTGACATGCATACATCCAAACCGGCTTAAATGACTAGAGAGACTAGACCAGCGTGAGAGCGTGTTGGGTAACGTCATTCAGCTTTTATGGAAAGGCCTCTTTCAACTTGGCGATGCAGTTGGAGGTGGGACGATTAGTTTGGGAGCGGTAGACGGAGCTGTACACTTGGGTAGGTAGGATGGAAAGTAGGTATGTTTGTAGATATAAGGCTAGTTGAGCTGATGAAGAGAAGACACACCTACGCATCGACAGGCACACATGCAAAAAGCAGAAAGATAGGCTGTTGAGATCGTAGTATGCGTGCGTATGAGTGTGGAGAGAGAGAGAGAGAGAGAGAGAGAGAGAGAGAGAGAGAGAGAGAGAGAGAGAGAGAGAGACAGACAGACAGACAGACAGACAGAGAGAGAGAGAAGAGAGAGGGGGGTAGCATGTGAGATAGACTGATTGATTGGCCTGGTTACTGGGTCAGCAGATTAATATAGAAGACAAGATATAAAAAATAAAAGCATTGACTGTGAAGCATATTCCTACCCAGAGGCAGAAACAGCAAAATAGAGCGACGTTAAAATGAATATGAAAATACATAAAATAGTCACTAAAGAGTTAAATGCGATCATTCATATATATATATATATATATATATATATATATATATATATATATATATATAGTGTAATGGACAATAAAGTCAACGGCGCTAGGAACTGATAGTTTTTTGCCTATGGGGACAAACTGTCAGTTACCAAGCGCTGTTGATTTCATGTCTCCGCTACCTTAATTTAAATATACATACTCTATCAATGATCTTGAGCACTCATTACTTATAAATATAAGCAAATTATGTTATCAATCTTTCTCTCTTCTCTCTCTCTCTCTCTCTCTCTCTCTCTCTCTATATATATATATATATATATATATATATATATATTATAACGTGTGTGTGTGTGTGTAAACAAATATATGACGAAACTTTTGTAGGTGGATACGCACTGGCTGGATATATATATATATATATATATATATATATATATATATTTACTAGCTTAACTTGACACAGGATTACACGTGTAGGATTACTTGGTAAGATTAGAACTAATAATTCCAATAACACTTTGCAAGTCTACCCTGCTAACCACTGCTCCATGTCTACCCTGCTAACCACTGCTCCATGTCTAGGTACACGGGTATTCACAAACTTTCGTCTCTGTTTTTAATTGATGCATTGAATTTTGTTGCACTTTTCTTGTATCATTTTCTACCAGAACTTCAAATTTTCACTGCTTTTTGAAAACAAACCTTCACATGAGAATTTTTGAAAACAAAATAGAGCAAAAGCTTGGTCTGATGATCGCATATGCGAGAAACCAGCAAGTCACGCATAAAGCATCGCTTACTCTGTGTCTACGCTATTCTAACTTAGATCTCTCTCTCTCTCTCTCTCTCTCTCTCTATATATATATATATATATATATATATACACACACACACACACACACACACACACACACACACACACACACATATATATATATATATATATATATATATATATATATATATATATATATATGAGAAAAATCAGTAACTACAAAGAATATTTTACAAACAATCGTTACTAAAGATTTCACACTATTTGTAGTGATCCACACACAATAGTAAAAAATATTAAAGAATCAAAGAATGTATATAGGATCATTTATTAACAAGTAAGTTACAACTGGTATATCACCGACTTCACAAGCGAAACTTATGAGATGAGACATTGTCATAAATTACTCGGACGAGTATCCTCATCTTTGTTATTTCAATCACTATGTTTCAGTCAGTGAAGTCTCTCGTTCTCTTCTAGTGTTTTCTGCAGTTTTGAGATGGGGTATAATCATTATTCCATTAATTTTTCAGACCAATATCCTCGTCTTTTTTTTTTAATCATTAGATTTCTTCCGATGCGCTCTGCGGTCTGTCACGGATGAATACCACTTCCTGTAATATTTAAACGCAGTCCCTGATCCTCTCCACACGTTTTTTAATGCACTTGTGATTTCAAGTGCAGTGCCAATCTTTGCCGTTCAGACCTGTAAATGATCCGAAATTAAGTTTAAGGCAAGTGAAAATGATACGTTTCCTTTTGAAGTACTTAGATTACGGAACATACATTTAATTACACGTGTAGGGATTAAATGAAGATAGCTAGAAGGAATAATACATGAATTGATATCAGTGCTAAATTCCGGCAATTTAGACAACACGAACAGATAAATTATAATGATCAAAATAAGAAAACAAGGTTACAATTTAATCTATAAAATGATGATAATATGTCACAACATTTCAAACTGAATGCTCTTTATATATCTATATATTAATGGGCTTGTACCTCCGTGTGTCACGCCCTGTAGTCAGCTATATATTAATACACTTGTACCTCCGTGAGTCACGCCCTGTCACCATCTAGATATTAATACGCTTGTACATTCATGTGTATCGTCTTCTATGCATTAATACGCTTGTACCTCAGTGTATCACGCCCTGATATCATATAGATATCAATACGCTTGTACCTCCGTGCGTCACGTTCTGTTGTCATCTAGATATTGACCCTTCCATTGTAATTTTGAGGGGAAAAAAGGAAGAAAAAGAATGCGCTATACATCAGAGGGAAAAGAAAGCAAATATAGAAAGAAAGAAAGAAAGAAAGAAAGAAAGAAAGATTAAAGAATGAAAAAAAAAGAAGAAATGAAAGATAGTTAAAAAGAAGGAAAATAAGAAAAAATAAAAGGAAGAGAAAGAAGGGTAAAAAGAAAGAAAAAAAAGAGAGTTACTCCAGAAATTATTATGCTTTTTACAAATTGAAGTATTTACAATAGCTTTTAAGTATACATATCAAACGTTTGAATAGTTACATTATGATACCGTGGCATATCCACGTGTTCCGCTAGTTTTTATGAAAGTGTTTCCAACCTCATCATAATCTTACATGATTACTGAAAGAAAAGATAATCCTGTTTCCATATTGGCAAATGCTCTACTGCAATAGAAGCCATTTCTTTTATGATTGTTTTGCATATCCTTTTCCATAGAACTTCATATGGCGTTTGTAAACCACTGGTTTCAAAAGTTTGTTAATGTGTTGACATGGATGTCTGGTGAATGGTTTGGTGAATGGTTGGTGGCGCGCGGTCTAATGGTTATAGTCGTAGGAAATGGACTCGTCAACCTGAGTTCAAATCCTGGACGAAGCTACACACATAACGCTAATACTCTTGAGACAGGTATGAATCCAACTATTCTCCCTCCAGCTACTGATAAATAGTAGGGCAGACTGGGCTCTTTAACCTTGGAGAAGGAAAAACTCTGAATTCAAACCTATTAAAACTCCGTTGGGGGGTGGGGGGTCACTACTAGAATAGGCTCATCCCAAATTAGTGATCTATTTCACTAATTAATTAAAAAATTCAATTAATTAATTGAAGAATGGACTGTTGTGCTTATTAGATGAGCCACATTATGTACCCCTTCTTTTTTCAGGACCCAGAAAGGTTAGGCGTGGTGAGAGGGGCAGTTGGCAGGATGTCAGGGAATCAACAATAGAGGAATCTGAAAAACCATTAAACACTGATATTGTTGAAACACTTTGATACACCCATCGCCCCGCCCCTCCCTCGGCCGACAACGCGGCACAATTTCTTAAAGAAAGTGTCAATGTGATTAGGACATTGCGTCCGAAACAAAAAAGTACATATACACGCGCCAAAAAACATAGAAAATCTCTCTCGTGTTCCCCTCCCACATACACATTTGATCGCTGTCAAGGGTGACAATGGTTGTAACAGCTCTTTACGTGTCATTTTCTAAGCTTAGGTTAGTTTAGCGTAAGTCTAGAAGTAGGGAGCACGTTGGGAGATCCAAACTCACTAACAACATTCTTTGATTGATTTTAACAGCCTGTAAATATGTCTAGGGTTATTTTGTGCCCATAGGTTAAGGAATCGCGTTCATTGTACGTTCATATGTACATTTTTGCGTTTTCTTAAGAGGTCTTTTTTGTACACAGTTCAATAGAACTGTACAAACACACACACACATACACACACACTCATTCATATATATATATATATATATATATATATATATATATATGAGTGCACGCAGAATCCTTGTGTAGCTTTCATTTAGTTTTTTCTCCAACTATTTGGAGTTTAACGAGACCCTTGGAGAAATGATATAACTAGTATGAAAGAATGGATGCGTGAATGAAGATAGCTAGCGCACGTTGAAATCTTTATCAACCACTAAATACTAATGTCACTGGGTGCAGAATTACTACATAATTAAAATTGTAGCATAAAATTTATTTGGGCGGAAATTCAACCCTTCATCTCCTTAGAATTGCCTTCTTTGCTAACCCCCTCTCTCTGATATATATATATATATATATATATATATATATATATATATATATATATATACATAAAGAATATAGGCATATAATTACATAAGTATAATATATCTAATCAGGTATGTACCTTATTGTTGAGACCACTATATCTGAATACCATTTCAAATTATCACACCTGTTTGGAGCTAATTTCTTAGAATAACTGATGGGTGCATACACATATACACGTGTGAGCATATTGAGAGAGAAAAAGAGAAGGTGTATTGGTACGTTTGTGTGTGTGTGTGTGTGTGTGTGTGTGCGTGTATGTGTACGCATCGCACTGCGTGACATATTACAGATTTTGAAAAGGATATGACAAACTTTTGATATGAAGTAATATTCTACCCGTCTCCCTCTTACCCAGCCTGTCTGTCGGTATTGTTTACAGAATTAGAAAATTATCCGCTGACCTACCAGACATTATTTAAACAACTGGACCTTGAGAAAAAAATCTTAAAGAATGTCCTTTTTTTAATTTACTTTTACTTTTATTTTTTATTTTTTAATTCCCTATGAACGCCATTATCTTATTGAAAGTTTTGTTTTATTTGTTTTTATAGACGTAGAAATTTTGAAAGTCCGGACATTAGGAAGGTTTTGTAGATAATTTTATCTCCTACCATAGAGTAATGCTTACCAAGTTAGTATATGCCACTCGTTACTATAATGAGTTCCCGCTGCGTCGGGGAGAGGGCTACAGTGAGTGTATCCCCCTCTGCAGAGAAGTAATACTTCCCCAAAAGGGGACACTTAACTGCATCCAGTGGTGAGGCTCTAATTCTAGAGCTTTGAGGAGTATGGATTCACATCTTCATTGCCACTACTCCCAGATCCACTCCGACCCACCGTGGTAGTATCTATTAGGGTCCTATCTATAGATAAAATAGACACGTAGGAAAATTATCAGTGATCGATAGGAATACTTGATACCATATAATTGTATTTTTTTATTGAGAATAGTCACTATAATCTTTTAGTAACGATTATTATTATTATTATTATTATTATTATTATTATTATTATTTACTTGAAACCATATAACTGCAAAATTATTCTTATTAAATAGAGATAATTACTCGCCACTATATAATTGTATATTAATCAATATTAGATAGGAATACTTAAAATCATACGACAGTGTGCAAAACAACTTAAGAAACAACTTGAACGCGATTCCCAAACCTCTAGGCATGAAATAAACCTAGATGCATTGACATGCCGTTGAAATTAATCAATAAATCATATAACAAATCTGATTGTCATAATCATGAACCTATGACAGAGATTGTCACTGTGCTCGAATTGGGGACAGTCTCGTTTGCATTCCAAAAAAGAAACAATTTGCCACTGAGAGCAAAAGGAATACTTAAGACAGACATCTTTTACAACAAGAAGTATACGAAGAAATAGTGGATGAGAGATAGATTTAGTCTAAAAACAGTCTAAGTCGGTTCTCCAAATATGGTTTAATACCTTCCTAGGGATTATACTAACAATTCCCGAAAGTCTGGTTAAAATCGGGTAAAAATGGCGGAGCCTTCTTTGTACGGACGGACGGACGGACATTTAACTACTACCGTACCAGTAATAGTGGATACACTGGGAATTATCAAGAAAAGGACAGATAAACATCTTAAAAAGATATCTGATAGTCTCAACCTATATAAAATAAACAAAAAAATGCACTTTACTTAGTAAAGTATTATCAGTGTGATCGAAAAAGTAACATCCAAAAGAGGCAGTAAAAATAGATACATAGAATGCATATCACTACCTTCCTTCACCATAAAGATCCGGTGAAGGATAGTAAAAAATCGAAACTAAAGCTGAAAACTAAATAATAATAATAATAATAATAATAATAATAATAATAGACCTTGTCAGAGACTTGAGAAAACTGTGGAACATGAAGATAATGGTCGTGCCAATTGTAATTGGTGCCCTTGGAACGGTTTCCAAAGGTCTGGAAAAGAATTTGGGTGAATTGTAAATCAGAGGAAGAATCTAGACCATCCAAACTACAGCATTGTTAAGATCGGCTAGAATATCCAGAAGAGTCCTGGAGACCTGAGGAAACTTGCTGCCACTCAGCCTCCAGTGAACCACCGGCTACGGCAGGTGTAAAAAAAAAAACTCGACAATAAATAAATAAACCGCAAACATAAATTCTATTTTCTTCTCTTCTATGCCGTCTTTCTGTCTGTCTGTCCATATGTCTCTGTCTTTGTCTCTGTCTCTCTGTCTCTCTCTGTTTTTTTTTATATCTCTCTGAGGATCCACCAAGGCGTAAGTATAAATACGTTTTTTGCAGATACTACCCCTGACAAATCGTCTATCCTCACCAGTTGCAATAAACCATTTTTTTTTCATTCGTGATAAAAATGACTCTTTTGATAAAATGACTGGCTTCATTTTGTTTTCTGTAAAGTTTTGAGCTGCTACAAAACACACTTATACGCATGCGCGCACTTCCAGGCATTCTTCTGCGCAAATCAGTGCATTCCCATGAAGTTATGCTTTCCAATCAACTTTCCAGCCCAGCTTTCTCCTTCCCCGTTGCCCCGCACATGGGGGAAATAATTCATGAAGCAACATTGGACAAATCCTCCAACTACCACACATTCACTGAAGCATGAAAATGACGTATATTTATGTAAGAAGTAGAAAAATGGCATTCCTCTTCTCACAGGAATGGACGTTGAATACAAGGGTTCGTGAAAGTTAAGAATAAGCAGACGGGTTACGCAGTACTTCTCGACTTCCTTTTCAATCGATAACCTTCCTTATTAATTCTCTTTTGTTATGTTTCTTTTAGCAGTCGTTCTCAGAATTTCCCACTCTTGTAAAAATATTTTCCCGTCGTATCAAATGCCAATCTGACGCCATTAAGGTCTGACAATTTTCTCATCCTTCTCCAATAACAGTATCATCCGAAATTCGTGCTCGCTTTTTATGCTTACACATATCTACCAGCACGAGTAGGATGTGATACAAGGTCAATTTCTTAATCGTAGTTTAAGCCGTTTGAATTCAGTTTTCCTTCTCCTAGACTGGTTGCCTAATCAAGGTTAAATATCCCAGTCTGCCCTACTATTTACTTATAGCTGGAGGGAGAATAGTTGGATTCATACCTTTCCCTGAGGTGTTAGCGCTATATAAAATGCAAATAGCCTTGTCCAGGTATTGAATTCGTCTCACTGTGTCCAATTCCTACGACGATAACCACTACATCACGCTTACATATACTTACATAGGTCGGTCTTATAAATTGTGCGACCCAACTGGAAAAATATTTGCGTGGCTCCAGGTTTCACAATCCAGTAATATTACTGATTCAAATCAAATTTATTATCGACTTAATGTCTCTATGATAAAATGAAAAGCAATCAAAATGTATATATTTACCGACGCCTCCGAAGGAGCATGATGCGACACAAAGTCAATTTCTTAAGCGGAGTTGAACAGGTTTGAATTCAGAGTTTTCCCTCCCCTAGACGGCTTACCTAGCCATGGTTAAAGAGCCCAGTCTGACCTACTATTTACCCACATCTGGAGGGAGAGTAGTTGGATACATACCTTTCCCAAGGGTGTTAGTGCTATGTGAAATTCAAACAGTCTCGTCCAGGATTTGAACCCGTGTCGACGAGTCCATTTCTTACAACTCTAACCATTACACCACGCGCCTCCAACAGCAATTAAAATCTATGCGCTTAAAAGACACACGTTGTTTCAGTGGACCAAATGAATCTTAGCACAGTTTAATAGAAAACTGCATACATGTAAGTCTATAAAATTTATAGATTACCTTTGGGATGTGCTTAGTCTAACGGTTATCATCCTTGGAAATGGAAGCTGCGACCCGAGTTCAAATCTTGGACGAGACTGTTTTCGTTTACTTGGCGATATTGCCCATCAGAAAAGCATGAATACATAGGTTCTCTTCGCAGCTCTGGGTAAATAGTATGGTAGGATAGTTTTTTTTTATCCTTGGTTAGCCTACAAGTATAGGAGAAGTGAAACTCTGAATTAAAACCAGTTGTAACCCACTTAAAAAGAGTCATAACATTATACGCATTTGGCACATGGGCGCCCCATGTGGTGTAATGGTTAACAAGCTAGATTAGCAAACAATTATTAGTGAGTTCGATTCGCAGTGGGTGCCCCATACTTGTGTCGCATCTGAGCTACGCTTAGTAAATAACTATATACATTGATTACAAATCTGTGTTAATAAAATTCCCCATACTTGTGTAGCATATCGTACACACACACACACACACACACACACACACACACACACACATATATATATATATATATATATATATACATACATATACATATATATATATATATATATATATATATATATATATATATATATGAACAGGTATGGTTGCGAGCTACTATGTTACAGCATAGTGTGTATTATTCTCTTTTATTATGCTTAACTATTCTCAAGGCATTTTATATGTATAAAAAACAAAATGGATATGATTCAAAGTTCTCAGGTTTCTATTTTTATGGGTCCTTTTTATCCAATGCTTCATTATACAAATTTAAAGCATTGATTCATGTGGTCCCTCCAATGTCAATACAGAAATCCCTATAAATCATACACTAATAAGATCAGGGTGATATTGTAAAAAATAAAAAGTGTAGCTTTAACTATGTGTTTATATGATAAGGCTATATATATATATATATATATATATATATATATATATATATATATATATATGTGAGAATGGAAAATGAATCCGACAATATGAGGAAAAAATGAGTAAAGAAAAGAAATGTA